>VYXB01007074.1:384907-455516 GCA_013397135.1 Pachyramphus minor | reverse complement strand
TCTGGGACTGAGGGCTCAGAGGATGCAACCATTGGGAGGGGACCATGCAGCTTCATGGGGATGTGAGGGCTTGGGAGGCTGTAATGACTCGGGGGGCTGTGAGGGCCTGGGGATCTGTCAGGGGAGTGTGAGGGCCTGGGGGGCTGTGAGCGTTCAGGTGCTGTGAGGGCTCAGGGCATCCAGCCATTGTGAGGTGGCCATGAAGGTCCATGGGGCTGTGAGGGCTCGGGGAGGGCTGTGAAGGGTTGTGGGGCCATGAGGGCTCTTGGGCCAGGCTGAACCGTTCAGTGCCAGCTCCTCTGTGCTGTGAGGGGACTGCCCTGTGAGGGGGTCTGTGTGAGGTGGGCGCTGCTCACCGAGGCTTCCCCTTGGTGGCCCCTCCATCCTGAGCTGCGTGTGGGTGCTGCAGCCCTGTCATGAGGCAGCTGAACACCCCAGGCTGCAGAAACCACCCTCGCCTTTCCTCTGACCCTTATTCCACCACCTAGCTTTGTGAGCACATTCCTGCCCAGGCAGTGCAGTGATTACTGTTTCAGCAGAACCTTTCTGTGATTGTATGTATTCATGGGGATGCTAGCTGGGTCTACAAGTCCCAGCATCTCTTCTTGTTTCACACTGTAGCAAAAACTTGAAAGAGGCTCCTAAAGCCAGGGAGTCTCACCCTGCTGCCTGGTTGGGCTGAGGCAAAGGCAGCAGTGACCTCAATCCTGCCGACACACAGAACGCACCAGGCCAGCCCTGTGTCACTCGGGCGTTCATGTGACACACAGAGATGTTGTGGCTTGTACACATATCCTGGGATCTGTGCCTGGATAACAATAATCCAATCCTGTGCCTGCGTCAGGAGAGGAGGTGGCCGGAGAAGAACAGCCCTGTGGAGGTGGAATAGCCTCTGGTAGTTGGCTTAATATAAGGGTTATGGTGATTGATACTTCTTGCATGTAAACATCATATTCCCACAGAGGTGCTGGAAGGAGTCCAGGAACACTTGGAGCAGCCCCAGAGACCCTGGAAGGAGCCCCAGAGCACCAGGACCCGTGTCAGCCTCAGAGGGGCCCAGGGAGACACACACAGCTCATCCTTTACATCTGAAACAGGAACATGGGAGGTTTATGCAGTTTCCTTTGAGATAGCTGAGTAATGCAGAGCCATTAGGTCCAGCTTTATCCACTAATTACAGGCATTGATTGAACAGCAAACTCTGGGCTGTGTTCACACTGGAATCAGTGGAAAGGGTTGGCTTGGCCCACCCCAGCTCTGAGCACCACTGACAACACATTTCTGTTCTCTGTAATGGTGTTTGATGTGACCAATTCCAAAAACTGCAGCATCATTTAAGTACCAAAGGCAGCCAGGATGAATCTGGGCAGGACTTGCTCTGGATTTCATAGGGGGCTGTACTAATCAGTAAAGACAGCTTTTCCTGCAGGATGTGATGCCATCTCTTCAGAGCAATGCACAGAAGGAAGACAGTCTTCTTTCTGATTAAAGGCAGGGGATGTGGAATGCCTTCTTGTGCTCTCCAGGAAAGTACATTCAGCATCAATTCTCATCAGGTGTGCTCAGCACAGCGTTCACAAATGTGTGCACTCAAGAAGCCCTGGAAAACCCTCCCTAAAACAGAGTGGGGGAGCCACTGCAGGGCTTGGAGGATGCTTCCTGGGACAAGTGCTGCTGGATTTAATGCAGATACAGTTGGGTTTTTTTTCAGCCAGGGCCAGAAAGCAAAGGCCTGTGCATCAGTGCCATGTGTTTTCCCACTTCCTTAGCAATCCTGGGCCTTTGTGCTTCCCACAGCCTGTGCCTCAGCCAGCGCTGCATTTCATGTTCGGGAAGCTGCTCTGTAACGTGTGGAGTGAGCAGTGGTTGCCACCCCCAGCATTCCCAGAGGCACTGTGAGAGTGGGAACCCTCTGCTCAGTTAAGGCTCCAATACCTGTCTCCAAAACACCAGCAGGATCTCTCCTGCAGAGCAGGGGTAGGGCCCTAAGGGTAGTTAAATTTTGAGCTTCCAGAGGTTTCCCTGGGAGATTCAGCCACCTGAGTATCTATGGAACAGGAGACATTTCCAATTATTTGTGCAGCATTTTTTTTTTTGCTAATTCTAGCCCAGCCAGTGAGTAATTTCGTTCTTAGCTGCATGCACATCCACAGGAAATGACAGTTCTGTTTGAAATATTTTTGCATTTAAAAAAAAATGCCAGTACTTCCAAGCTCTCTGTGAGGAGGAACACAGGAGTCTGAGCCAGGAATTTCCACGGAGAGCTGCTGGAGCTGCCGACCCTCTCAGCCCTGTGCCTTCTGACGCTGTGGCACCACTAATTATTGTGTGCCAGAGGATGAGCTGGCAAGTGGCACGGCAGGTCTGTGCCAGAACCTTGGCTCACATGAAGCATTCCTCCCAAGGCAAACCCCTGTATGAAATACTGAGCACTGGGCAAATTCTGGGAGAAAAAGTTGCACATTCCACGGTCCTGCCTGAGCAAAATGCTGAAGTGTGTTTGTAGTGGTGGCTGCTTTGGTGGAGAGGCTGCAGCTTGATGGAGTGGGGACTGTTGGAAAGCAACTGGGAGGGCAGAGAAGGGAACAGCTCAGCCAAGGCAGCTCCCACATCGTGTTTTCACTGAAGACATCTGTCCCAGGTGATATTTGATTTCTTTGAAAGCTCTCCTCAAACTGCTGCGAGCAACGAGGTTTCACCTCATTTAGGGGCTTCTACACTTCCCAGCTGTAAGTTTGCTGCATCAATTAATGCTGTAACAGGCTACTAGAAAAAATCAGTGTTAACAGGCCCAAAGACCATAGAAAAACACGATAATGAAGATAAGGCTAAGTTGGAACTTGCATTTCTGTTTCACTGAGGGGTTTTTTCTTTTTATTGTAATTGCTTGGTTTGATTTTGTAACTATTTTTACTTTCAACTTGGAAACAGATTTTACTGTAAATACATCTGGTATGAGGGGAGTGGGGAGGGACTTTCTTTTAACTTTTGAGTGTTACCTTTCCCTTTTGCTGAACCAGTGTTCTCTGAGTGTGTGTTGAGCTGATCCCTCCCCTCAGCAGGCAGGCAGCAGCTGTTAGTCTGCTCTTGGTGCTTAACCAGCAAGACAGAAGTCTGTGTCTGAAACAGCACCTAGTCTGAGCTGAGCCTCTACCTGGGCTTGCAGGAGCCCAAGCAGAAATCACAGAGCTAATTTGGGTTCTGTAGGTAAAATCATGAGGCCCTGAGTTCCAGGGAGGGACCCTGCAGGATGAGGGGGGGTGGGAGCTGCTGGTGTTGGGGTCGTTCCAGGTTTATGGTAACGCTGAAGTGGGACAAGGGTATGTGCAGATGTTTTCTCATTCTAGTGTTTCTAATTGTCACTTCTAAGGATAAACAATCTTGTTTTCTAGCAATTATGCTGCTGAGACACCGAAGTTCCTTGAAGTGAAGAGCTGCTTCCAGAGACTGGTGAGTGAGGAGTGCAGTTGTGGGATTCCTGCTTGAGAGAAATCAGGATGGCTGGATGGGATCAAGCCACAGGCCCACCCAGGCTGGTATCTTGTCTCTAATGATCTGCAGCAGTTACCAAAGAACAGGGCAAACAGATCTGGATGTGGCAGGTGGTTCAGGCAATTCTTTAGCCACAAGCAAGTAACTTTTTGTTTAATAGCCCTAATGGGTTATTATGAATTTATCTAATCATATTTTGCAGCTGTGTAAACGTTGGGCATGAACAACCTCCTGTCCTGATGAGGTTTAACCATGAGCTGTGTGGAAGAAGAGCTCCTTCCATTTGTTTTGATGGTTTCCACTGATCTCTGCTCAGAAGGCTGTGAGCCTGTCCCTTCAAACTTGCACTCCAGGAGTGTTTAACACTGTCAGTGATACTGTGAGACAGAAGGTAAAGTTAAACCCGATTTTGAGTGATTTAAGGTTCAGCGTTGATTTTGAATTTGCACATCTTTGTTGTTCAAAGACCTGTGAACTTTGAACGTTGTTCCCATGAAGGCTCCACAGCTCTGCTGCTGTTCATTGTCCACTGATAAACCCAAAAACTGTCGCCTTCTTTCATTTGGAAAATCTGTTTCTCCTGAGAATTTCCACCAAGAAGTGGTGACTAACTCGATCATGAGGTGCACATATGGTGACACCCCTGCTGTGAACAAAAATAAGCTTTCCTTCACACAAAAGTTGCTTTTATCATTGCTCTGTCTCTCTCAAACCTCCTCTTCATTCCCAGGCCGGTCCTCTTCCTGGAGGAATTGTTTCCAAAAGAGCCTTCATCCCTACTCCATGCAGGTGCCTGTCTCCCTGCATAGGGGACTTTTTCCACTGCCACAGCTCCTTAAATCACTGGTTAGAGCTGCTTTCACATCCCACACATAGAGAGAGCTTCCTACTGCAGTGTCTTTCCCCTGCATCCGCATCAGGACTCTCCTTGACACGTTCCCAGAGAAGCCTGCTCGCTGAATGATGTGATTTGTGGTGGGAGCAGCTCCTGGCTGTGTTGGAGATTTCCTAAGGCTCTCCTAAGGCTGCCCTGGCAGCCTCCCTCTCCTGACTGATCCCTGGCATTGCACACAACTGCGGGGAGCAGCAGTTCGTGCTCTGTGTTCCTCTGCCTTGAACGGGGACCTGATGGCTTCTGACTGCAGGAAGGGCACGGTGGAAACCTGGTCACTGCTGAACAAACACACAGTGATTTCTGCCCCTGCAGAACATCAAAGCACTGTGACTTGCCTGGGGTTGATGGCTTTGTGAGAGGACTTTTATGTGGAGAAAGCTGTGGCAAAAATTACAGTTTTGCTGATCTCACTATTCCTTTGGGCTTGTTCCTCTTCAGTGTGTTCAGAATTAGCTCCTCAAGTAGGAGTGACAGTCCATGAGGTAGGATATAAACATCATATGGCTTCCTATTTCTCTGGAAAGATACTCAGATATGTGATCATAAGCATGGTATAAGAACAACATGAAAATATACTGATCCCAGCCATCCTAAAAGGCATTCCTCTTGTCTTCTGCTGGATTTACCCCACTAAGTGGTTGTAGCTTCAAGGCCTGGGTCTCTCCTGGAAGACAGAAACAACTCAGGTCCTGTGGGGATGAATTTGGGACAACAGAGTGGGACTGCAGGCAAAAAACTGTTATTTCTCTCAGTTTTCATGGGAATTCATTGGTACAAGCCAGATGGGATGTACTGGTTGAGAATCCATGGTGCTTTGGGAATGGTATAGGAAAACAGGAGCAAATATAGTCCTACAAACAGGCCTAAATGACATTTAGGCCCCAACAACCAGGCCTGTTGTGTGTCTGGAGCTAAAATAGAGAAAGTGCTTTCTGGTGTCAATTTTTGTATCTAATACTTTTGATTTCCTTCTTAGTTGCTGAGAGCAGCAGAACTGCAGTTGCAGACAAGTAGAGATTATCTGCCAGAAGATCTCTCCCAGGGTTCAGCCTGAGTGAGAAGCCAGGGACCTGTACATAAACAGAAAGAATTTATGGACAGATAGAAAATCCTCATTATTTATCATTCTACAATTGAATTGTAACCAAAGGCCTGCAATCATCTTTGTTTCAAAGTAAGTTAGTTCATCTAGAATTTCCTTTTAAGCAGATTTCTGCTGTCCAGGTAATCTGGGGATTAATTCTGTAGTGCTGACATGAAGGAGCTGCTCTACAGAGAGCTGGGAGAAAGGACTATGTTACTTTTAATATTTTCCATTCTTCCCATAGATTCCCCATTTTGTTATTTTTTGCCTTTTTTCTTTTTTAATGACTAAAACCACACTGCAGTTTTAAAATCCTGATCTATAACTTAGTAAATACATTTATAAATGTTTTTATCTGGCAGGAAAACAATCAAGTGGTTGTGGGTTGTTTTCTCAGAGCGGTGGTTCAGTGCTGGGGGTTCCACAGGCACAGCTCAGTGGCACGTGCAAGGCAAAAGTGAGGTGTCAGGAGGCCATGCTGAGCTCCTTGCCTGATTGCTCACTTATTACCTGCATGGAATCCCAAAGCTTCTAAACAAGAGCTTGGGGAAGTTCCAGCCATTGTTGTGTTTCTCTTGGAGCCCGTGATCTATTCAAAATGAAGAAGGTGCAATGACTGATGGGCCAGAGCACCTGGGGCTCCTGGCATCTCACTGGCTTGTTTCCATGCCTGACCTGAATCAGGATTCTCCTTGGGCAGGTTCCAAATGTCAGCCAGGAATCCCAGAGCTCACCTCTGTGCTGACAGGTCACTCTGTTGAATGGTTGCATTTCCAGGTGTGGGATGAACGAAGTCCCAGGAATTTCCCCACTATCACTGACTCCATGATAACCTCTTTTTTCTCTCTACCCAGGCTTGCCTGGATCCCTCTACATTCTTCAGGAGGTTTGAGCAAAGAACACATCAAAAGGTGTAGGCATGTCTCTCACCAACTAAATCCCAGCAGCCAGGTTATCTGAAGTAATTTTCCTTCACTGTGCCTTCAGGTGTTCCCATTGTACCCCCAAAGTACACAGCAAAACAGCTCTTGAGTAAACAGGCAAAATCAGCACCCCCCATCCTGCTCACTGAAACACTCTGTGTTCACAATAACCCCCCTGCTTTGATCCCCTGCCAAGAATAACACAGACAGTCTATTAAAACATCTTTAATAACATGATATAATTAAAAATATCTAATGTGCAACTCAAAGAAATGAATACAAAGCTTGTTTAAGTCTGTTTCCACACCCCTCCAAACTTGACTGACAGGTTCCAAACCTTTGTTAATTGGATATTTGTCTGTGTGTGTGTCCTGTGTATCAGTTGGGAGCAGAAGTGGCAAATAATCAGCTTTGAAAGGATTTAGGTGCTATGGTAGCTTTAAAAATCCTGCAAGGCACATCACTGCATGTGTGAGCATTTACATTTCTGTTTAAAGTGGCCTGAAATGCATTGGAGACACTTGTCCCGAGGCTTTTAACAGCCTGTGTGTTTTAAGTCTCTGAAGCAATGGAGAAGTGAACTCTAAATGCCTCAGTCAAAGGACAGTGTTTGTCTGATTCAATCCCTTTTCTTCACAGTAACACAGAGAGTTTGTACAGCACCTCATCTTTTCCACAAGCAGAGCAGACCAGAGGAGCTGGAATGACTGCCAAGTCCCTGAGGAATCCTGACTATTGGATTATACAGTAGCTCTGGTCATGGTCTAATATTAAAGTCAGTGTTCTGACAATTAGGAAAGCTTCTGTTCCTGGGCCTGCTCTGGTCTAAAGGACAACGTCAGATGAGGCACTTGCACTGTCAGCGAGACAAGCAGGTCAGTGCAAATAAACAAACAGGTGAACCTCAGCCCAGCGTGAGCCCAGTTTTAGCAGAAGTGAAATTAAATGTGTTAATTGAAGTCCTGGTTAAAGAGTTTAGATTGGCAATTTTAACCCTGAGTTGCCATGACTCAGCTGAGAGACAAAAGCTCAGCTGTGTGTCTGCGCCCTTTGTTTCTCTTTGATGCTCTGTAGAGACCAAGATTAAAAGCATTGGTTTTGAATGAGCATTCACTGGATACTGTCACTGAAATGGAAGCACAGGCAGACCAGCAGTGGCAGGCAGGAAATATCTCCATTTTCCCTAGAACATGGAAGCAAGTTGGCTGTTATATTCTGACTATATTTTAATGCTCTTCCAGTCTTCAGTAGTGGCAATACTACAGGTATTACCTTTTGAGATGGAGCACTTTTTGTCAGACACCAGCTCTCCTGATTTTATGAGATTATTCAATACTAACTTCACAATAGCTCAGAGCCATCGCCTCGTGCTTGACATGAGCAATCCCAGCTGTAGCCCAAGGAAGAGCTGTGCAGGCTGTTCTTGTTTGGAGGATGAATAACTTGCCATCCACTGGGAATCCCAGGTTTCCTGTGAAACAGGATCCATTGTCTAAAAGTACAGTAGTGCAAGTGCCAACAAGTTGCAATAAGGCATCAAGGCTCTGCGAGTCCTGCAGGGGAATCGCTTTCATCCTCCAGTGACTTACACCTCTGTGGTTTCTGTCTGGACCCTGCTGACTGTGCTGTGGCAAGAGTCTTGGGACCCACAGAAGTGTCAGTTGTCATCAAAGACGCTGCTGTTCCTGTTGCTGAGGCTGTTCTCCTTGGCCATCACCCGGTACGAGATGCGCATGAAGGAGCCAGTGAGCAGCACCACGAAGAGGATCAGGAGCAGCGACCACACCCCTGGTTCAATCCCCTTGAGGATGCTTGGGCTGTCCTGGGGGATGGTGTTGGTCAGGTTCAGCAGGTACCCAAGAGTCCAGCCAGATGATCTGTCACCCATCTATTGAAATAACAATGAGGAGATGTCAGAAGAGAAGGACACAGTCTTGTGCTGTAGCTGTGTTTCTGTGCATGGGCCAAAGGTCTCCGATGCTTTGTCTGAGACTGGTCCAAGGACTGGGCTTGGAATGAAGAGCTCTCCCACTCAGTGCCCTGAGTGTATTAATGGACCTTACTGGCCCCAGCCAGCCTCACCTGGCACTTCCACCCCACCTCTGCCCATGGGCACGGGAGATCCATTTAAGCTCTGGCCTGGGCAGCCACCCCTTTCCTGAGCTGTGCCGTAGGTGTGTGCTGTTCCTGCTCCCTGACTGGTTTTCCCAGGTCTGCACTATGAGCAGTTCTCTCCCAGAATTTTGTTGTAGGTTGCCTGTCTCTGGCTTTCCAGGCTGGGCTCCCTGGGGTGCCCCTGGACCTGCCTCTTTACTTTCCTTTCTGTGATGGTCACCATGTGGCTGACTGAACTGCAGCCCTGCAGGTGGTACCACGGCTTTGTGGGGAGTTGTGAAGGGGTCTGGGAAAAGAATTTCTTTTCCTTTGTGAAGGGAAAGGACCTGAATCAAATCCTCCTTTCCACAGGGGCTCCAGACCCTGAAACACTATCAGACCTTATCAGATATAGGTTAGATTATTAGATATTGGGAAGGAACTCTCCCCTGTGAGGGTGGTGAGGCCCTGGCACAGGTTGCCCTCTAGTTACAGGTTACCTCTAGTCCCTGACACTGGTTTTCTTCTTTATCACAACTGTGAACCCACTTTGCAAAACCATCCTGCTGGGGAAGCCCAGCTGGTCAGGGCTTGTGAGTGTGGGGCCAGGCTGGTTGTCCTGGAACAAGCCCCCCCAGTAACTGGTGACTGACCTTCTTCTGGAACGCACTCCAAGCAGGGCGGTCAACGTCGAGCGTGAACCCCCTTGAACTGAGATGAAAGATGAAGGCAGACACAGCACAGTACTCAGCGAGTGTATCCTGGCTTGCTTGGGACTCCCTAACCAGCTGGTGCCATTTCCAAGAAAAAAAGATGGGGAAAAAAGTTAAAGAAATATTCAATAGGTGAATTTCAGGCCGGTTATAACCTCTCCTTTCCTGCTCTGGGACTGACTGCGGGACTGGAGGAGGGGTTTGTGTCCTGTGCAGACTGACATCACATTTCCAGCACCCACTGGGCTGTGATCTGGGAAGCAGTGCCATCTCTCAGTGCCTCTGTTCCCATCTTATTAAGCCAGGCAGATCCAAGAGCAGCAGGACTGGCAGCCAGGTCTCCTTCTGGCCTTGCTGGTGGATTGCTTGGTGTGATTGCCTGCTCTTTAATTAGACTGAGCTGGTGCTGCAGCCTTTCTCTCAGCAGGAGCAGCCTTTCCTACATCCACAGGAGAATGATTTTGGGAAGTGCTTGTGGGCTTTGCTGCCTTATTTGCAAACCCTGTAGGAATTATCTCATTCGGATGTTACTGTGGATGCTCAGTCAGTGTCAGTGCAAATGGGGGTGACCTCAAAACCACCAGCTGAGGGAAGGAACTGGCAAATTCCCCCTGGTTTGTCTCCTTGGGCCCAGGGGAAATGGGAACATCCTTGGAGTGTGAGTGGAGACTTAAGGAGAGGAGGATAACAGGGAGACCAAGATGATGTACAGGAGAGAGCTGACATCCTTCCTGTTTACTCCCAAAAACACAGTAAAAGGTATTTGTGGCTTTTCATTTAATTCAGTCCAGGTGTTACCAGCAGCAGCTGGGATTTGAGGGGAAGAAAAATAAGTGGAGCCTGTTTCCTCATAGTAAAAAAACAAAACAAAAAAACTAAAAAAAACCCAAAAAACCAACCAACCAAAAAAACAAACAAACCCCACAAAAATCAGGCAAATCCAAGTTTTTCCCTGAGGGAACCTATAAGTTACAGCTCTACAAATCTGAGCCCTGTTGGCTTTTACAACAGGCAGTTTCTTGCTTCCCACTCTCCCTGCATACGAAGTTATTCCACAGTTACCTCTTTGAGGGACATCCCACACAGCCTCTTGACAGCCTGGCCCAAGTCAGGAGAGGGAACAGTTTCTCTCATGAAGTCCATGGCCTCAGAAATCACCTACAACAGAAATAACCATCAGATGGGGCTGTGCTCTGTGTCCCTGCACTGCACCCTGTGCCCACAGGAAGGGGTGGCAGTGGCAGTGCAGTGCCAGGGTGCCCTGGGTGTGCTGCGGTGTCAGGGCCTCGGATGGGTGCAAGGAAGATAAGATCTGTTACTGTCTGGAGATGGAAATAGGTCTGTTCCACATGCAAACACCTTCCTGGCCCTGTCTGGATAAGCATAGAATCATAAAATCATTTAGACTGGAGAAGATGTGTGAAAACAAGTCCAAACATTCCCCCAGTACTGCCAAGGCCACCCATGTCCCCAGGTGCCACATCTATATGGCTTTTAAATCCCTCTGGGGATGGTGACTCCACCAATGACCTGGGCAGCTGTGCCAGTGCCTGACCACCCTTTTGGTGAAGAAATGTTTCCTAATATCCAACTAAACCTCCCCTGGCACAACTTGAGGCCATTTCCTCTCCTCCTGTCCCTTGTTCCCTGGGAGCAGAGCCCGACCCCCCCCAGCTCCCCCCTCCTGTCAGGGAGTTGCAGAGCCAGAAGGTCCCCCCTGAGCCTCCTTTTCTCCAGGCTGAGCCCCCCCAGCTCCCTCAGCTGCTCCTGCTGCTCCAGCCCCTTCCCAGCTCCCTTCCCTTCTCTGGCTGCAGCCCCTCAGTGTCTTTCTTGAAGTGAAGGGACCAAAACTGATCCCATGATTCAAAGTGTGGCCTCACCAGTGCTGAGGACAGGGGGATGATCCTTATGCTCCTCAGTACCATGTCCATGGGAGACCCAGGAACAGGGAGCTGGGGAAATTCCCATAGTTACCTTCTCTGAAATCACTTAGTTTGCCCCAGAATCCTGAGCTGCTCCTGGCTCAACAATCCAACACCTTTGGACACTAGATCCAGGTTCTCAGACAGAAAAATGCTGGTGGTGCAGCAAGCCCTGATGTTTGCTGAGGATCTTCAGCTTTACCATGGGTTTGGTGTGGGAAGACCTACTCAGCACAGAGGTCCTGGCTGTCCTGTCCCTGCTGGCTCTGTGGAGCCCCAAAGGTGTCTCAGAAGCTCCACCGCAGCCACTGGTGGGAAGCCAGTGGTCCATGTAGAACAGCTGTGTGCCAATGAGGGGGAGAGAGCAGGAGTGCCCCAGTGTGGCTGTTCCCACTGGTCAAACTGGTCCCATTTCATGGATTCTCTGTGCCAGCTGTCTACCCCAGTGTAAATGAGAACTCACCAAAAACCTGGCCCAGGGGGGCTGGAGAGCACTGCTGAGGGAATGCTTGGAGAAGCTGCAGGAAGAGGAGGAGTTGAGCAGGCCTTGCACAAGTCTGATGCAGGCACTGGGATTGCTGGAGCCTGTGATGTTGAAGACCTCCTTGGGGCCAGGGGTGTCCCATGTGTCACCACTGACAGCACAAGGCCCAGCATGCACTGATTGCCACTGCACTTCCCGGGAGTAGGAGAGGGGCCAGCAGGGATTAGACACAGTTTTAGCTCTTCTCTGCTCCTGGAGGTAGAATAAAACAAGGACAGGGGCAGCAAGGGGTGACATGGCATCCCAGGGCTTCACACAGGGAGACAGAATGTCACCACAGTGAAGGACAGCTTTCCCCTGGCCACCACAGTGTTGAAGTAGAGCAGGAGGCTGTGAAAGGGTGGCCAAATCTTATGTCATTAAGTGAACCACAAGGCCCAGGCTGCTGCAGCTCTCCCACAGCTCCCACTGGGGCCAGGGCAGCTGCAGGGGCTGGACCTGCTGGGGGAGGCTGAGGAGTCCCAGCCCTGCCTGTCCTCCCCTGCACCAGAAATACAGTTTCATGCATCCTGTTGCATTTCTATTTGCAAGAAAGAGGCTGTTTTGCTCTGCCTTCCAAGGGCTCAACCTCTCCAGAGTCAGTGTTTCTTCTCTCTAGTAATTCCCCAATGTAACCGTGGTGAATTTGGTCTCCACAAGGGACATTCAGAACTCAAACAAGGGCAGGTGGGGTTTAAAGAGAGGCAAGTGCATGGGCAGGGAGTAGTTAATTTTTGAAAAATTAGGTTTTTATGAAGACCAAAGGGACTCCTGAGTTTGTATCAGATCCTATCCCCCTCCTGCCATTCCCCAAATGAAGTAAAATTTGGAAGCAATTTTATGCTCTCCAGGAGCCAAGTAGGAGGCCACACAGAGCCTGCAAGTGGGAAACTCTTGAATAGGTACCTGTGTGTCTGCTTGGAGGGCATGGATTTGGGCACATTTTACAAATGCACTGGGCTCTCTTTAGATATATGCAAATACCCTCCATTGAGGGCATTCTGCCCATTAGAAGCTACACCTCGTGCAACTGTGATTGAGTGATGTGGTATCCAGGGGCTTTGCTCGTGTCCTGTGGCAGAACTCACCTGGATGAGCAGGGACAGCAGCCTCCTGCGGAGCTGGTCGGTGCCGTGGCAGGGGCACTGATGAGTGTACACCTGGTGCATCTGCCCATACAGCTGCAGCCTCACTCCCTCCTTTGGCACCTGGTTCTCCTCTTCCAGCTGGGAAGTGAGCCGTGTTGATGTTCCTCCCACAGACAGGACTCCTGTCATCCCCTTCCCAGAGGGCACCAACTGCCCTCGCCAGTCGTACTGACCAAAAAAGAACCAGAGAGGTCAATCCCTGACACTTCTCCACCTGGGTCACAGTCAGGTGCAAACAGTGCACAGAGGGAGAAAGCAGCTGGGTGGTGCAGCACAGCACAACTCTTTTTTTGCCCACAGACATGTGGATGGCTTTGGAAGGAGCAGAGGAGTCATTGTACAGGCACTGCCACCTGCACAGAGACCTTTCCACAGCCCGTGGGGGCAAACAGGGCTCACCAGCCTGGGGGGCTGCTCAGGGCAGTGGTCTCAGCAGGCAGGACCAGGGGAGAGAGGAGAGGTTGGTGGGGAATGGCAGGGGCCTTTCCAAGTGTGCAGACAGGGGCTTCAAGTTCTGCCTTGATGCTAAAATGATCCTTCCATCAGAAGAACCCTGTGGTTTCATGTCCTGCAGTCCCTGACATGAGCATCCTGAATGTTGCCCAGAAAGTCTGTCAGGGCAACTGCATGGCTGTGTTCATGAAAGGCTATAGGAGAGGTTTGGTCCTTCAAACTACTTATAACCACAGAATCATGGAATGGTTTGGGTTGGAAGGCATCTTAGAGCTCATCCCCCTCCACCTGATGCCATGAGCAGGGACACCTTCCACTAGCCCAGGTTGATCCAAGCCCTGTCCAATCTGGCCTTGGACACTTCCAGGGATGGGGCAGCCACAGCTTCTCTGGGCAACCTGTGCCAGGGCCTCACCACTGAACTCACACAAGGCTGGCATTTGATCCAACCTGCCTCCTCTGAAAGGCAGTGGAATTTGTGCTTAACCCGTGCTTAAACTACAGGGCCTTACCGAGCCCTCCATGCCTCTTTAGCTGTCTGTTAATAGGATTTGCTCAGCCCCAGGGAGAATCATCCTTTACCTTGAAGAAGTTCTCCAGGACATAGTTCACAGCAACCCAATTGAATGCTTCCTTATCTGGGCTGGACAGGATCTGTGCCCCCTGAAAGCTGAAGGGGGATGACTTCAGGGCCACAGTCAGGGCTGCAAGGAGACCATCAGAGAGGGTGGGATGGGTGAGGCTAAAAGGAAGACAAAAAAAGGGCATATTTGTTGTTACAGGACCCTGCAGGGCTCCTGCTGTGTGCCCCACTTTGGGCAGTAGCAGAGACACAATGACAATCCCACTCCTGCTGCTGCTGCCCCCTCCCCTCGCATGGCACTGGGGGCAAGAGCAGCACAGGGATGATCGGAGCAGTCGTGGCACCATGCAAGAATTTAGGACTTTAGTACCCTCTGCCACCAAGGAAACCCTCTGGCCTCACCCCACTGACCTGGTCTCCTCCAGATCTTGCTTTTCCCCTGTGTTTAAAAGGAGAAAAAGTCGTGGTAATGAGGGGACTCAGAACAGGGTCCACAAAAGTGTGTGTACAACAAGATGGATCTTCCTGCTGCTGCTCCCAATTTTTTGACAAGAAGCACCCCTGCAATCCCATGTGGGTTGTTCCATAAACTGAAAACCCCTGAGCTTCCAGACTGACAGATGTTGTCCCAAGCACTAATTGTGAAACTGTAACTGGGAAGGAAACACGCACAGACTGACAGCAGTGGCAGTGCTGTGATCCTCACGGCTGCTGGGGGGACAGGATGGAACCACAGCCATGATGTTCCTCTTGAGGACATCTGGGCCTGAAGAAGGTTTACCTGACCAGCAGATCAGGGTGGAACACAGTGAAGAGCAGGCAGGGTGAGGTGCATGCACAGAATGATCCCTGTGGTGATCTCTGGGTGTGGGTTTGCAACATTCACTCACTTCGGCTGCCTCGTGCTGGCGGTGGCTCCCAAGTACAGCGGGGTTTGGCTGTGCTGCTCTGCTGGGATCTCCTTCTGGGCCCAGTTCAAACATGGCTCCAAGCTCTTCCCTGCTTTCTGAGGAGAGTCTGAGTAGCTGGAGACTCCTGGACCTGAGAACCAGGGGACAGAATGAAATTTTAGGGAAAGTGATGGGAGAATTGTGAGAACTTTTACCCCAGAGATCGCTGTCCTAGGGCATGGTTAAAGGCAGGACCTGTCACAGGTGGAATGAAGGAGCTCCTCCAGGTATCCACCCTGCTAAAATATGGTACTGGGAGCAAAACCTGTGCTTATAAATCCCAAATTGCACTAACAGACCCTCAGCTCTGCTGCTGAGATATCCACATGACTGCTGCAACAGCTGAGGCTTTCTCAGCCCACAGAGGAAGAAATGTGGCTTTAGCTGCTATAAAAATAAGCAAAAGGACACATTACCACAGAGACAGAGCTGAGGCTGATGTGTCACCTCTCCCCTCCAGCCACTTCCCCTTGTGTTGGCAGAGGTGGCTCCTGAGCCCCTGCCTGCAAGGCACCCCTGCTCCAGAGGAAGCTGGTACTGTGCAGAGGTGCTGTGTGCCAGCCTTGACTCATTTTTCCAGCAAGTCAGTGGTCCTAAATGCTGGGTTTGAACTGCTACACAGGAAGAGCCTCACTTCCCCATCCTCATCCTCCTGGCTGTGACTCCTCACCACATGCTTTGCTCCCCTGGGCCCCATGTAGGGCTGAGCTGCAGCTTTCCTACAGCTCCTGAGAGGCTGTGACTGTGCTGCCGTGCAGACAGGGCTCCTCACACCTGGGCAAGAGCCCTGCCTGGACCTCCTGTTGCTGCTGCTGAGGACAAACTGCCTCCCAGAGCTACAGCTGCTGCTTTTAGCCCAGCCATGAATGTGGCAGCAGTCAAGGGACACACTCAGGGTTTCAGGGAGCCCTTATTGCACCTTCTGTGTGTGGTTTGTGTTGCTTGCAGCCTGCAAGGGCACAAACTCTCTTCCCTGCCTGCTGTGCAGCTGCCCTCCCACAGCACACTGAGAGTTCAGTGCTTCCCAGCGTCCCGCTAGAATCAGGCTTTGACATCAAAGCAAGATTGAGAGATAGGGAAGGAAAACCACAAGCATTAACGCATGGAACCCTTTCAGCTGGCATTGGCAGGGTCAAACTGATTCAAACTGGTGAGGAAAACCCCAGTATTCTCTGAAATGTGACACCTAAAGGCAAGCTGAACTCCTGCTTGTGCTGTCAAAGCCCACATAGGGGGTTGGAGCCTTTGCACCTCTGTGGTCCTGGAGCTGCACCACTTATTGTCCAGGGCACAGTCAGCAGGAGGCAGAAGGTCCCAGGAGTCACCCTGCAGCCAGATTTGTGTCCACTGCTGTTCACTGCCTTGTCTTGGCTCTGTCACTGATCCATGTAGAAATCAGGATGAGTTCCAACCTCCCTGTGTCCTTCCCTGCCTGCAGCAGCCCTGATCCTGTCCCCTGCTGGTGCCAAGTGCCTTATGCCCAGTCCAGAAGAGCCATGCTGAAAATAAACTTGTGCTTCACTGTTTAAGCACGCGGCTGAGTGGTGCCAGGGAGCAGGAGCTTTGTGGCCCTGGCCCAACACGGCCCTTTGGGTTCCATCCAGCCATACAACCAGTCCCCCAGACCACAGAGCAGGAATCAGGCACCTCACCTTGCACAGGGCAGGAACTGCATCCCCTGATCACCCCGGTCTTGTTTGCCTTGGTGGCTGTCCACTCGTAGATGAAGAGGATGGTGCGGGATGGGCCAGCATCCAGAACGATGCCATACTGGAAAACCCCCAAAACATTCCAGTCAACACCACTGAATGCATGCTGCTTTGTTATTGTAGGGTTACTCGGCATTATGTGGGTACTCAGCGTGACCCCCGGGCCTGCACTGCAGAATTTGAGTTCACTTTTTACATTCAAGGAGAGGGTGAAGCCAGGAGATGACGAGGATTTGCAGGGAACCATCTGCATTCCTGAATATACATGAGGAACAGCCCAAAAATACACCAGGCCTCCAGTGGCATGCTCTGGAACTGTTCCTGAAACCAGGCAGAGGGCTTCCACCGAGAGCTCAGCCACCTGGAGCTCAGGAAAAACAGGTCCCAAAGCAGTGGGAGATGGCACTATACAGGTTCTCTGCTGATTCTGGAGCTCAAACTGCTGCTGATTGGTTTGCTAAGGCTTTTGTGCAGGAATTGGAGGGCTGGGGCTTGTTTCTCCCCAGGAACCCGAGACTCCTCTGTCTCTTTGACATCCCAGTGCAGCGATGGTGTGACATGGGCTGGGTTTGCCCCAGTGTGGGCAGAGCTGTGGGAGCTGCAGCACACAGGGACCAACCAGCACATGCCCTGTGCGAGGTGGCAGCTCCACAGAGACAGAGGTAATGTCTTGGCAGAATGAGCAGAGCAGTGACCATGAGCTTTCTCAAACCCTTGTCCACTGACAGCTCTGCTACTGCCCAGCTGTGGGGCTGAGGGATCTCTGCCTCTTTGCACCCCAGTGTCTGCTGCTTGCTGCTGACTGGGCCTCACTGAGCTGCTCCCAGTACACGAGGGTGAGGAAGTGGAGGCCACTGGAGTCCCTGCACAGCTGTCCTGGATGTCCCCACACTCCAAACACCCCCAGTGCTCGCCTATGGTCTCCTCTCCCCCTATTACATGACCCAGTCTGGGAGATCTCCCACACAGCCTGGAAGGAAACTCGTGAGATATGTGGTGGTGCTGGTCTGAGCTGCATCTTGCACACAAGTAGTTGGAGCTGTGACTGAGTGGGAGGAGAAACCTCCTCAGAGGTTGATGTTAACAGCACCAGAAGGGTTTCAGCGGGAGGCAGAGCTGCTGCCTGCTGCTCTCCTGGGAGCTCTGGCTGCACCAGACACCCAGGGCAGGGGCTGGTGGGGCTGGGCTGGAGCAGAAATGAGGGAAGAGGATGAAGCTCCCTGCCCGAGCCTGCTGGCACCTCCCACATCAGTGACAGCTCGAATTCCCGGCAGGGATGTGTCGGCTGCTGCCGCACAGGATGAAGGAACAAATGGTATTGGTGGAGAAACCTGGACTTTTTTTTCCTCCTTCACATAATGAGAGGCTGCCGTGGGAGCACCAGGGAGGAGGGGAGGGATCACCACACCTCTGCCCAGCTCAGCACCAGGGAAGGACAGAACACAGAGCAATGAGGGGGTTTTTAGTCTAATTTTAGTCTAATTTTGTTTCTGAGAGGAACATGGAGGAGGGGTACTGTCTTTAAACACACAGGATAACCTGCTTCTGTTGGGTGAAACCATAGTGTGCCACTGAACCTCAGCAATGGTGTTCAAGAGGTAGAGTGGGTGGGCATTAACCCCCCCTCAGACCTTGCCCCGCTGCGTAGAGCAGGTGGGCTCTTCAGTTAAAATCAAGATAGGACCAAAGAGGAGAAGGCATGCAAGACAATTTGGTTTTAGAGACAGAAGCAGCAGCTCAGAGCCAAATTCCTGATGACTTTCAAGAGGGACTGATCTCTTTCCCTCCACTGACACCACTGGTCCCTTGCTGCTCTGGGGGAGCTCCAAACATGAGCTGCCTCCCCTCAACCTGCCATGAGCATCTCGGACCATGGACCATACCCTACCTGTATTCCCCGACCAACCAAAGGGGTTGCCTTGGTTTTGGTTCTAAAACCTACAGCAAGTTTAAGGATGCCAAGCTGCCCTAGCAGTCTTGTTCTAGTCCCCTCCTGTTTGTAAACGGCTCAGTAATGAATGTCAAAAGCAACAGAACAGCCCAGTTTAACTGCCCTTACCTTGGTCCTGAGCGGGGCCATGGGCACATCTTTGGTGGAGACACAGAGCAGCACGATGCCCGTCAGTCCCGCCACGATCACCAGCCAGGGGGGAAGGAGCTCACGCCAAGACATGAAGCGCTTTCTCCTTCCTCCAGGAGCCCAAAGGGGAAGCAGTGGAGCAGCAAACTGACACCGGCTGCTTTAACAACCTTTAAAAAGAGGAGAAAGGCGGGGCCGGGGCCAGGCTCTGACTTCAGCCCAGCCCCAAAGCCACAGGAACCACAGGGACTCGTGGGCCAGGCTGGGATGTGTCAGGCAGGTCTCCTTTCCATCCCTCCTCTCCATAAATACAGCAGGGCTCCGTGCCCATCCCAGTTTTGCAAAGACATTGCTGCAACCTTGAAACTGCCCCAGGTGGCAGAGCTGAGCTAAACACAAACGTGGGGTTAACTCGGCTCGAGTAACAAGCAGAAACAGTTACTCGGCTCGAGTAACAAGCTCGAGTAACAGGCAAAACTCATCTGTTTGGCATTGTACGCCTGGCAGTGCTGGCTGCCCAAATTAGAAGTAGGGAAACTCCTTGTCACTGGGTTTAATTTGTATTTGAGGGCTCCAGGGCAGAGCTAGGGTGCTTCCCCTCAGGCACGTGTCCATGGGGTTGTGGCAGAGGACACACTGCCCAGTCCCTTCAGACTGTGCCTGCCCCCTCGTTCACATTCAGGTGGCATGGGACATGAAAACATCTGCACTTTTGGATTTCCACCCACAGGAAACTCTGGCTGGTTTGGTCCTTGCTGTGTGCAGGACCTGCTCAGCTCTTTTGCCCCCAGAAGGTCAGTGTGAGCCTTCTGGGGTGCCTGCCTGTACCCCTCTCCCTGACAGCTCCCTGTGGAAGATAACCAACACCCAGACTTCATGAAACACATGCCTGCTTTCTCCTGCCTGATGCCACAAAGCAACATCCTTGAAACCAGAATTTCTGCAGAAAACTGCAGCTGCTCGCAGTGTGGCTGAGTGCTCGTGTCCTCATGACATCTATATCAATATCACAATATATCATCAGCAACTCAGGGTATCCAGCAGCTACTGAGGAGATTCCAAGTCCTGCTGTGGTCAGACCAGTCCTGTTTTGCTCCTGCTGGAACACCCCCCAGCCATGTGGGGACACGGGGAGGGACAAGAGTGATCTCAGGGTGCTGCAGCATCTCCTGGCTGGGAACAGTGGAGTGCATCCCTTCTCTCACCTGGATATCAGGGATCACAGGGGTCTGTGAGCAGCAGCCCAACCTTCAAATGGTCTGGGGTGCTCTAAATCACTTTGTTTTTTTCCTGGACAGTTATACTGGCTGCTGGCAGACCCCAGAGGGGTTTCTGTGGTGGCTTAGACCGATGCAGCAACAGATTGCACAAAGGACAAATAGGGATTTTCTTCCCCCCGACACGCTCTGTAGCAGATATCCTGAAAGTACAGGCCTGTGGATGCTAAACTATGAATGGGGAAGGCCACTTCTCTGTTTTTAGTGGTGTTTCCTCTTTCCATCAGTGTCTGCCCGGGATCAGACAAGAGGGAAGTCTCAGACACCTCCAGGAATCCCAGCTTTGCTGCCCTCTTAATGCTGTTGCCCAGAGCACAGAGCCATGGAATCCCCTGAGTTGGAAGGACCCACAAGGACCATCTAGTCCAGCTCTTGGCCCTGCACAGGATACCCCAACAATCCTATCATATGAGAGCTCCTAGAGTGGGTCCAGTGCAGGCTGCGGAGATGCTGAAGGGATGGAGCAGTTCTGGGAGCAGGAGGGGCTGAGAGAGCTGGGGCTGCTCAGCCTCCAGAGGAGACACTGAGAGGGGATCTCATCCATGTCTGTCAGTGTCTGCAGGGAGGGGGCAGAGGATGGACCAGGCTCTGCTCAGAGGGGCCCAGCAATGGCACAAGAGGAACAGGAATTGATGCCCAGGAAGTTCCAGCTGGACATGAGGAAGAACATCTTTGTGTGACCAAGAATTTCTTTAAGTGACCAAGCTCCGAACAGGCTGCCCAGAGGGGGTGTGGAGTCTCCTCACTGGGAATATTCCAGACCCCTCTGGACACAATCCTGTGCCGTGGGATGGTCATCCCCTCTAACCCTGGGATGGCCCTGCGGGAGCAGAGAGGTAGCACCAGATGTGGTGCTACCACAGGACCACTGTGGTCCCTTCAACCTGCCAGGCGGGCAGCCGAAGGAGCCGAGCCTCGGCGCCCAGGCTCTAAGTCCGTTCCACGGTAACAGGTCTACCCGCCAGGCGGGCAGCCGAGGGAGCCGAGCCTTCGGCGCCCAGGCACTAAGTCCCGTCGCCGGGAACAGGTCTACCCGCCGCCAGGGAGGCGCCCGAGCCTTCGGCGCTCAGGCTCTAAGTCCCTTCGCTAGCAGCAGGTCTACCCGCCAGGCGGGCAGGCGAAGGAGCCGAGCCTTCGGCGCCCAGGTTCCGAGTCCCCTCGTGGGGAACAGGTCTACCCACCGCCAGGGAGGCACATGAGCCTTCGGCGCCCAGGCTCTAAGTCCCGCC
This sequence comes from Pachyramphus minor, assembly GCA_013397135.1. Taxonomy (NCBI): domain Eukaryota; kingdom Metazoa; phylum Chordata; class Aves; order Passeriformes; family Tyrannidae; genus Pachyramphus; species Pachyramphus minor. The sequence goes on along the minus strand of VYXB01007074.1, from coordinate 434,441 downwards.
GCCGGGAACAGGTCTACCTGCCCGGCAGGGCGCCTGAGTCCCGGCAGGGCGCCTGAGTCCCCGGCGCCCAGGCTCTGAGTCTCGCCGCCGCCGGGAACAGGTCTGCCCGCCGGGCAGGGCGCCTGAGCCCTCGGAGCCCAGGCTCTAAGTCCCGCCGACGGGAACAGGTCTACCCACCGCCAGGGAGGCACATGAGCCTTCGGCGCCCAGGCTCTAAGTCCCGCCGCCGGGAACAGGTCTACCTGCCCGGCAGGGCGCCTGAGTCCCGGCAGGGCGCCTGAGTCCCCGGCGCCCAGGCTCTGAGTCTNCGCCCGGCCCGGCCCGGCGGGTTACCAGGTCAACCCCGCAGCGGCCAGACGACGGCAGCAGGGGCCCTCCGCCACGCGGCGAGGGGCTCCGCCTGCCGCCGCCGCCCTCCCGCACCGATCGGAGCCCGCGGGGGTCGTGGGGACCCCGCACGGGAGGAGCGGCGGAACCTTCGCGCCGCGGAACCTTGGCGCTGCGGCGCGGGGCCCGCGGGGGACGGACCGCGCGGGGCTGAGGCGGGACCGGGGCCGGGGTTTAGAACCGGGATCAGGATCGGGATCGGGATTGGGATCGGTCCCGCGGGCCCGCCCAGGCCGAGATGTACGCGGGGCTGCAGGAGCTGGGGGTGGCCAACGGCGAGGACCTCAAGGAGACCCTCACGAACTGCACGGAGCCGCTCAAGGCCATCGAGCAGTTCCAGGTGCCGCGAGGGGCCGGGCTGTGGGAGGAAGGGGCGAACCCGTCCGGGCTTTTCCCTCTTTTCCTTTGTTGCGCAGCGTGCCGCTCTCAGCCCCGCTGTGGTTGCTCTCTCAGACAGAGAACGGGGTGCTGCTGCCCTCGCTGCAGTACGCGCTGCCCTTCCTGGACCTGCACGGCACCCCCCGCCTCGAGTTCCACCAGTCGGTGTTCGATGAGCTGCGGGAGAAGCTGCTGGAGAGGGTCTCTGCCATCGCCTTGGAGGGGAAGGTCGAGGAGAGGTTGGTCGGCAGTCTCGGTTACTTGGAGCGAGCTGGGAATTCTGTGACAAAATGCTGTGGTGGCTTCTGCAGGGGAGAGCTTGATACCTCGGGATTCGAGTTCCAGTGGCTCTGAGATGAGCCACTCTATCCCTGTACTGCTCCACGGTGCTTAGTCTCGTGCTCTCCTGTGTTTTCAGGTACAAGAAGCTGGAAGATCTCCTAGAGAAGAGCTTTTCCCTGGTCAAGATGCCCTCCATCCAGCCCGTGGTCATGTGTGTCATGAAGCACTTGCCCAAGGTAGGACCTGCACTGTGCTGTGACATCTCTGGTGTGGCTCCTCCAACTGTGCTCCCTCTGCACACCTTTGCAGGTGTGGTGTTCAGTGTTAGGCACTGATTGAAGATTTAATTCATTCTTGTATCTGCTGCCAACTTAGTGGGCTAATTCAAAAGGCATTTTACATTTTTATAATCAGATGAGGCTATTTCCCTGTTTTCCTCAATCCATGCAGCTTCTTAAAAATAGTCAAGTTCACTGATAGTTGAATTTTTCCACAGCTGATTTAAAAATCTGTGACAAGTGGAAGATAAGACTTGAAGAGTGAAGCTAGAAGTAGACAGGAGTGAGATTCAGATCTATGAGACAAAAGTCTCTAGAAGTGTCCTTATTAAAAGCATCATATTGCAATTAAGGTAATGGATTCAAAACTGCTACTGGAATTTTATTAAGTCCCAGAGTTTGGAAACATCATCCCCAATTCTCAGCACTGTGCATTTAAAGGGAATATTTTTTTCTTCTTTTGAAAGAAATAAAGAAAAACTTTTTGTGTGATGAAGAAGTGTCTTAGGGAGGAGGCAAGAGCTGAGCCTGTGGTGCTACTGGGGGTGAATGCCCAAACTGCCTGAGGGGATGATCAGTGGAGGGAGGGGATTGTCCTGCTCTGCTCTGGGGCAGCCTCACCTCGAGTGCTGGGGGCAGTTTGGGCACCACCAGACAAAAAGATCTAAAGGTGTTGGGGAGTGTCCAAAGGAGGGACGTGGAGATGGTGAAGGGTCTGGAGGGGAAGAGTCTGAGGAGAAGCTGAGGGCACTTGGTTTATTCAGCTGGAGAAGAGGAGAGTGAGGTCAGATCTCATCAGGTTCTGCAGCTTCCTCCTGAGGGGCAGCTCCGATCTCTGCTCCCTGTGACCAGGGGCAGCACCCAGGGAAGGGCTGGAGCTGTGTCAGGGCAGGGTCAGGTTGGATCTCAGGGAAAGCTTCTTCCCCCAGAGGGTGGTTGGCACTGACCAGGCTCCCCAGGGCAGTGGGCACAGCCCCAAGGCTGCCAGAGCTCCAGGAGGGTTTGGACAACGCTCTGAGGGACAGGGTGGGATTTTTGGGGTGTCTGTGCAGGGCCAGGAGCTGGGCTGGATGATCCTGGTGATCCTTCCAGCTCAGGATGTTCTGTGATTCCATGATTTAGGTGTCTCCTGTGGTCAGTTGGGCGGGTGAGGGGCTGCCCTCTGTAACTGCTGTGTCCACTGCAGGTCCCTGAGAAGAAGCTGAAGCTGGTGATGGCTGACAAGGACCTGTACAAGGCCTGTGCTGTGGAGGTGAAGCGGCAGATCTGGCAGGACAACCAGGCCCTGTTTGGGGACGAGGTGTCCCCCCTGCTCAAGCAATACATCCTGGAGAAAGAGAACATCCTCTTCAGCAACGACATCTCCTTCCTGCAAAACTTCTTCAGTCCTTCTCCCAAAACAAGGCGTCAAGGAGAGGTGAGGACGAAGGAACCCCCACAAGGTGCTTGAGTGGAATCCATCAGTGTTCAGTCACCCTCATCACAGAACGGGGTCTGTTCCCCCACCCAGCTCTGCTCCTAAAGTCTTGTAGCTTTGCAAAGTTCTTGCTAGAAGTACCAGGCCATTTTCTCCTACATATCTTGATGAAAGCAGCAGGAATTATTTTAATAGTCACTCAGTGCTGTGTAGTGATTGATGAATGTTCTAAAATGTTTTTGCACTTTTAAAAAGACATAGGAAGGCTGAAGATTTTTTTCTGTATTGCCCAGTCTGGCTTTAATACACCTCAGGTGTTTGGAAGGCTGAGCATCTCTATCACATCATCACATTTGAATATGTTAATATGTTAAATTTCTTTTCTTGGGACCTCTTTTATAGCCCTATAAAATTTGCCTTACTTTTTTATTTTTTTTTAAATGGAAAGCTGTAGTTAATCTGGCATCCAGAAAAGTTGCTCTTTGAATGGAATTAATTATAAGGGAGTATAAAGCTGTAATTTCAGAGAGGGCAGTGTGTTTGTTCCATGGGGGTTGGTTTGGGCCTGTTTTGCTTTCAAAACCATGTAGTGTAAGTGCTCTGGTGCAATTTACTCCGGGTTTACACTGCAGAGTTGTGATGTAACTCAACACCACACATCCACTTGTACACTCCCCCTGCAGGGAGAATCAGGAAAATTAACTTAGGTTTTGTGTGTGTGTGAAGGAAGAGCACCTCCTGGTACTGAGTGCACGTTTTTCCCACTTTAGGTGGTTCAGAAGCTGACCCAGATGATTGGGAAGAACGTGAAGCTCTATGACATGGTGCTGCAGTTCCTGAGGACGCTGTTCCTGCGGACGAGGAATGTCCATTACTGCACTCTGAGGGCAGAGCTCCTCATGTCCCTGCATGACCTGGAGATCAGTGAGATCTGCACTGTTGACCCCTGTCATAAGGTACTGATCATGTGGGGCAAACAGAAGGATTGCTGCAGAGTTTTCTGTGTCCACCACTCCTGCTGCCCTGGGGGACTTCAGCCCAGAGAACATGAGTCCTGAACTTGCCCTGTGAAGGGAGTTCAAGTCTTGAACCCAAACGTCATCTTATATCCCTTCAGGTGAAAATTTCATCTTGGTGAACCAGCAGTTTGATTTCATTTCATAACCCATGAATCATTCAAATTTAGGGCACTTATGCAGTATTAATGTCTAATCTGACACCTAATTTATGTAGATGCTGCAAAAATAACAAAAACCATCAGCTAGCCACAGGTTCTTTATCCAAGCTTGCTTCCCTCCCAGTTGTGCCTGGTGTGACATGCTCCATCTGCCAGTAATCTGTGTGTGAAATACTGCATACTTGGGATCTTGAATGATAAGAAAACATGCAACTATTCAAATCCTGGGAGGTGACAGATGTGTTAATGTCACACCAGCATCGTGTTACTGGCCCTTTGTCCTTGGTTAGCTTCACTCTGACCTGGAACAAGGCTTTTTCTCTGGAGTAGTTGCTAAATTTGATGTTTGTTATGCTTAGAGATTATGTCCTAGAGTGATGATAAATATTCCTGCATGCTTACTAATGTGTTCTGATCAAGAGCTCCCAGATCAGTGCAGACAGTGACTGCAGAGAAAAGGGCAATTCTTGTTCAGGTTTGTTTTTCAGCCACTGCCAAATGCAGTGATGCTGCAAGGACAGTGGGTGAAAGCATTTCAGAAAATTCAGCAAGCTGTGACTTTTTGACAGTTGAAATATTGGGGGGTCAATACAGGTTGATTTCTGAAAGGGGAAAAAAGCCCTTAATATTGGATTTCACTAATACAGATCTGAAGCAGAAGCTCCACTGTCAATAATTCCCTTACTTAGAGGGTGGGAGTGGTATTGCAATAAGCAAAATATCCCGAATTTTTATTTCTAAGTGATGCTGTTTCTTTCTCGGTCTCCTATTTGTGTAAATCCACAGGTGTGCTGGGCAGTGATGCATTTTATAAGTGCCTGCTCCTTAATTTCCAGGGAATGCCTTTCCTGGGAGGGGAGACAGTGACACCAGCTCAGCTTACCTTGGCGTCTCTGACCTCCTGTTGGGCTGTTGGCACCTCTGTGTTTGTCACCAGCTTGGCACCACTATTAAAGTGTTTGGAGGTCCTTCTGAGCCTGTTTTCTCTGACATCATGTGTGTTATTGTGAGAGGCTGACGAAGCTCTGTCTGTTTTGTGACAGTTCACCTGGTGCCTGGACGCCTGCATTCGGGAGAAGTTTGTGGACAACAAGAGAGCCCGGGAATTGCAAGGGTTTCTGGATGGAGTGAAGAAAGGGCAGGAACAAGTGTTGGGGTGAGGCTCTTGGGCTGTTTATTGAGAAACTGAAATGGGTTCCTGGCAGTCACAACATCTGGCAGGGCTTGTAGGTGTTGCAAACCTCCAGCAGCTCCAGCCACATCCCAGACATCCCTGAGCATTACTGCTCGTGGCAGGGCCAAGCACAGAGCTTGCACTGCTTCATTTCTCTCCCCTGTGGCCTGGTGACTGGCTGTGGGAGAACTTCTGCTGGATGTCAGTGCAGAAGACTTTTCAGTCACTGTTTTTGGGTAACGTGCTCTTTCTATTTAAAGAAATACCATTTGTGGTGTTTTTAGGAGGCAGGAGAAGGTTCACCAGCTGGACACAGGTGCATGAGGACCTGTGCAGTTGTTTGTTATGTACCACGAGTGTTTGGTTTTTACTTCTCCTCAGGGACTTATCAATGATCTTGTGTGATCCCTTTGCCATCAACACCTTGGCCTTGAGCACCATAAGGCACCTGCAAGACCTGGTTGGGCAGGACACCTTACCCAGGGTAAGTGTTGCAGCCTGTGTACCTGATCTGAACCATGGTCTTAACTGACTGGCACCCCTGAGGGAAGGGCTGGCACTGTAGGAGAAGTATGACTGAGATCTCAGGTGCATGTGTGAATTGGAACAAGGGGAAGGTTGTACCTGTCCATTTGTAGCCCTGCTGTAGAGCTCTGCAGGAGCAGTTTGGGGATGGGCAGGGGAGGGGATTGTCCTGCTCTGCTCTGGGGCAGCCTCACCTCGAGTGCTGGGGGCAGTGTGGGCACCACCATGCAGGAAAGATCTAAAGGTGTTGGGGAGTGTCCAAAGGAGGGACGTGGAGATGGTGAAGGGTCTGGAGGGGAAGAGTCTGAGGAGAAGCTGAGGGCACTTGGTTTATTCAGTTGGAGAAGAGGAGAGTGAGGTTGGACCTCAGTGGGGTCTGCAGCTTCCTCCTGAGGGGAAGCTCCAATCTCTGCCCCGTGGTGACCAGGGACAGCACCCAGGGAAGGGCTGGAGCTGTGTCAGGGCAGGGTTAGGTTGGATCTCAGGGAAAGGTTCTTCCCCCAGAGGGTGGTTGGCACTGACCAGGCTCCCCAGGGCAGTGGGCACAGCCCCAAGGCTGCCAGAGCTCCAGGAGGGTTTGGACAACGCTCTGAGGGACAGGGTGGGATTGTTGGGGTGTCTGGGCAGGGCCAGGGGTTGGACTGGATGATCCTTTTGGGTCCCTTCCAGCATATTCTATGTTTCTGTGATTTTGGGACTCTCCTAACTGGCAATGAATCCTTTGCATGGCTCATTCTATCCTGGCAGCTGGGCAAATACAGAATCATTTGCAGAAAACGTGCCTGCCTGCTCTGTCCTTCCATCAGTTTGTCTGAGAGCAGCAGCCTTTCCCTGCCCCAGTAAATGCCAGGGGTTAGTTATCACTGCTCTGTTTGCTGAGATATGACACAGTTCCTGGAATGGTGTCTGCAGCAGGTGCTGAAATGTTAAAGGAGGGCACCTTACAGGTGTCTGAACAGTGTGAGGCACTTGCTGGTGTTATCCCTTTGTTGTTATGTGTCATGTTGCATGGAATAACTTCCTCATGACAGTTTAAGACTGAAATTTGTTTTGGTTTCGAGGCACAATATAAACCAAAAAAACCATTGTCATTCTTACACACCCCTTCTCCTTTCTTCTGCTTGATTTGTCCTGTCACATATTACATTTCAGTGCACTAATGGGGCTGGACACATTTAAAAAACCATGTTGTGATCAGGTAGCTGCAAACTTCCTGCTGCTTTATAGAAGTTACAAAACCCCCCAAGCCCTCAGGTGTGTCTGTGATGTGACTCCTGATTGAGGAATCAGGTTTCAATTAAATTGGAGAACTGAATGCCTCTAGGAGTCTTTGATAAAGCTGCTAATCCAGAAGAGCTTTGAATATAAACCACTGCTTTGAAATAAGTATCTCATGTGAAAGATCAAAATAGCTATTTTTCTTCTCCCCTTAAAATTGGAGGAAAGCCCGGACCTGCTGCTGCTCCTGAGGATGCTGTCTTTGGGACAGGGGGCCTGGGACATGATTGACAGTCAGGTCTTCAAGGAACCAAAAATGGTGAGCCATTTTGATGTTTAGAATTTAACACCTTTAATTGAACAAGTTTAGATTTGTTTGCTACTTATTGTGTCCCTGATTTAACGCTCACACTGCAAACCTCCTGTCAGAGCTTTCTTGGGAAAGACACCTCAGTGGTCACAGAGCAGCAGCTCCAGTGGACCTGCTGTGAGCTTCCTTTTCCTGCTTTTGGATTTCCAGGAGTGCCTGGCCCTTACTGTTCTAAAATCAGACTGTACCCCTATTAAATACTGCACTGGTTGCTCCCTGCTCTCTGTGTTCCTGGGAGCTTCCACACAACTGTCAGGTTTGTAGGACACATTTTGCATGAGGAAAGCAGGATTTCCAAGGCTGGTGAAACACAATCATGAGAAATGTGTCTCCCTTCCAGCTCTGTGCTGTAGCAGCTTTGTGTAGTGCCACATTTAGCCTTTTCCATGCTTTGGAAATACTTTCCCAGTGTTGCAGGAAGCCCTGGTGCAGTTCAGCTGAGGGCAGGAAGGCCAACCATGGTGTTGCACAGCGGGGCTGTTTCTCGGGAGAAATTTGCTGTTTCTGTTCTGAGCTGTAATGCAGCAAATGTCTACTGAGGGGGATAGTTGAACTCCAAAATATATTCCTGGCTGCTTGCATTTTTAAATCTGCCAGAGGGAGGGTGTGCTTCAATGCTGGGATTGTGGCGATGAGAGTGACCAGTATTCCAAGGGTAACGCCAAAATATGTGTTCTCTCATGAAAAATGTTCACCTCTAGGGAAAAATGTTCACAGTTTCTTTCCAAAGGGAATCTCTGTATTGCAAATCTGCTTGATTTGTGTTTGTGTTACCACAAATAAGCCTGGACTGTGCTGGGGGTATATAATTGTTGATAACAGCAGTTTGGTTTCATCCTTAACACGCGGTACCTGCAGCAGTTTTGGGAAAGGTCTCTCAGAAGAAGTGCTGTGTAATTCTCCAAAGAAAGGATCTGAGCAGGAATATTTCTGTAGGTGAGGTGAAGTAAAATTTTCCTGATTACCATGGAACACATGGAAGTGAATTATTTGAGAGTTTTGACAGGAACTGGGTGTCTGAGAGCTTGTTTTCCTCAGTGTAGGAGGAGTCTCCTCACAGTGCCTCGCTGTTTGTTACAGCACTCCAGGACCATTAGGTGGCATGAAGTGATTGATGATGGCTCTTCTCCCTCTGTTCTTCCACCCCTCTAAGGAAGCTGAGTTGATCACCAGGTTCCTGCCCCTGCTGATGTCCTTTGTGGTGGATGACCACACCTTCACTGTGGATCAGAAGCTGCCCTCGGAGGAGAAGGGACCGATTCCCTACCCCAGCACCATTCCCGAGGCTTTCACCAAGTATGTAATCCTGCCTCACCAGCTGCACCCATGCTCTGGTTACCACAGCCAGGCACCAGGGAACCAGCCAGCCCTGCCAGGGAAAAATACTCCATGTGCTAAAGGCAAGACTTCTGGGGATAAGATTTAGCCCTAATTCATCAAGCCTGAACTTCTCCTTTAACAGAACAGGTTTCCAGCACGGTTCCTCAGATAAAATTTATTGACATAAAATAACATTTCTTGTAATGGCCATTCTTTTGGCAGACTGAATATGAAAGTATGTGATGTTTCTGTTCAAGTTGCTGCTTGTGCAGCTTCCCAGGCAGTGAATGCTGAGTGTGTGGGTGATATTTGGGTGCAGCTGGATGAGTGCCCGTGCTGGGTTCTGGAGAAGCACTACTGGAAATCATAAAGATGGCATTTTTGGCACCCACACTCATTCTCTGTTGAGAACCTGTCACTCCAGGGTAATTAAAACCCCCACGTGCTCTGTTGTATTCAGACCTTGCACTAATTTGCAGCACAATTCTTGTCTGTTTGCCAGAATCTGGAGTCCTGTACCCCAAGAGCTGTACTCTTGTCTATGATCTTTGACTTTTGGGAAACTAGACCACAGCAGCATTGGACTTTGGATCATTTTTGAGTATTTGGGCTTCTTCTAAACCCCAATTTAATTAGGACTTTTCTCATGAATACATTATAAATGTCCACAATCAAATCCAGCTGTTTGGCTGTGAGACAACACAATATTTGCTGAATGGTAGATTTTGTTTTTGAAGCATGATAGGGAACACAGGGATGATCCATCTGCTCAGTCACTGAGTAGCTGCTCCTCAGTGGGTTTGGGGTTAGCCACTGCTGTACCTGCTTGATTTCTATCAGTATTTCAAACCTCTCAAAAAAGATTTAAAAAATCTTTTTAAGCTTTATTAATGAATAAACTTTGCTTCTGCCATAACAGATTCCTGCAGGAGAACAGAATAGCCTGTGAGATTGGGCTGTATTACATCCTTCACATCACTAAACAGAGGAACAAGAATGCTTTCCTCAGGCTCCTGCCAGCACTAGGTGAGTTTTAGTCCCATCTTCTATTCTATAGGTGTATAGGAGGCAAGTAAACCTGGAGTGAAAGGGATTTCAGAGCCAAAGGTGTCATGTCCTGCCTTTGGCTCTTCTGTTGACTTGGTTGTGAGTCCCTGCAGAAGTGTTTGGGTTTGTCTGAGAGTTTAGGGATAGTGGCTGAGGGTCAGTTCCTTAGATCAAAGGCTCTATTAACAATTAGTTGAGAACTGTTTGGAATCTGCAAGATAAAAGAGCAGGTGGCTTAATTCTGCTGCTGCCCAGAGTAATTGGAGGTAACCAGAATTTCCTGGGACTTGGCTTTGTGTGCTGAGAAACCTGAAACAAAATAGGACTGAAGAGATCCTTAAATTTTTTACTGGGATTACCTTGTTCACTGACTCCTCTGGGATGAGTTGCAGGAGAGCTCTGAAGCAACCTGCTCCTAATCTTTAATGTCTGAAAGATCAAAGCTACTACCTGGGCTAACTGTTTTCTAAGGAAATGATTAGAAATGACTGAAAGACAGTAGGTATTAGGAAGAAATCCTTCCCTGGGAGGGTGGGGAGGCCCTGGGACAAGTTCCCCAGAGAAGCTCTGGCTGCCCCTGGATCCCTGGAAGTGTCCAAAGCCAGGTTGGACAGGGCTTGGAGCAACCTGGGCTGGTGGAAGGTGTCCCTGCCCATGGCAGGGGGTTGGAACCAAATAATCTTTAAAGTTCCTTCCCACCTTAACCATTCCATGGTGAAATCTCACTGCAAGATTTTCCACAGGAGCATCAGCTCTGTGGTGAGGTTTTGGCACATCCTTGTCAGCCTCTGTCTCTTTTCTTTCTATGTTGTTCAGTTGAGACATTCAGTGACTTGGCCTTCAGTGACATTTTCCTGCACCTTCTCACTGGGAACCTCACGCTGCTGGGGGATGAGTTTGCACTGGAGGAATTCTGCACCAGTCTCTTTGATGGCTTCTTCCTCACTGCCTGCTCCAGGTAAATTGGATTTTCCTCAGAGGGAAGTGAAGGGAGTGAGTTTACAGAATGCCTGAGAGAAGCTTTACTGCTTTGAGCAGTGTAGTGTAGTTCAGCAAATTCTTCACATGTTGTGGAAATACTATCCTGATGTTGTTGTTCTTTAGGGAAAGGTTTATATTTTGTGACTTTTTATCAGCAAAATTGTTATGTACTGATTCTAAATTATTACCTGAACTGTAAATTATTCATACATTGGAGTTGCAAAGGAGAACATCCTTCAGGCTTTGCAGTAGCTGTGAATATGCAGAGTTGACTTCAGCTCTTTGCAGTATCAGCTGCACACATAAATCTGTTGTAACTGCTGGTGAGTCCTTGTGGTTTAGCTGGTGGCCTGCAGACCAGATCTGACCTCCCCAAAGCTTCCCAAAAAGTGGCTGGAGCTGCTGTTGGGGCTGCTCCTGCTGCTTCCTCCACATATGGAGGGACAAACATCCTCCTGCACGTGCACATGGCCTGTCCTGCAGAGATGAGCTGCTGCCACCTCTGTGCTTAAAACCTCCCTCTCCCTCCTCATGGTTGCTGGAGGTGCACTCCTGTTGAGCAATTCCATGAATCCTTTTGGAAGATTCTAACAAAGCTCCCAGTGTGTGTGGGTGTGAATTACTCTGGTGCTGTTGCTGTAGCTTCCTGGCTCTCGAGGTGGTGTTTGTTTTGCAGAAAGGAGAACGTCCACAGACACGTGCTCAGGCTGCTGCTGCATCTGCATCACAAAGTGGCACCAGCCAAACTAGAGTCTCTCCAAAAGGCTTTGGAACCCACCAAGCAGGTAGGAAGAGGAGCATGAGAAGGGGAAAACTGGTTGCAGGTGAAAGCAGCTGCCTTTCCAGACGTGGCCTAATGGGCCACGAGCTCTGCTCTCAGACTGTGCCGAGTCGTAGCTTAATTATTCCATAGCTTCCTTCCTCCTTCTGTGTTGGTTGTTACAGGGTGATGGCACACTTGGTGTGCTGGGTAGTAGGAGCTACAATGGAGTGTGACTCTTGTTTTTTCCCCCTCAATTCTCATTTTGACAGAGTGGGGAAGCTGTGAAGGAGCTTTACAACCAACTCACCGAGAAGCTGGAGCTCCGCAAGCCGAGTCCAGCTGAAGTGACCGAGACCCCCTCCATGGAGCTGCCCCTGCCCACTGTGCCCACACCAGCCTCGCGCTGAGCTGGGTCTGCAGGAGAAGAACTAACCCAGTGTGAAGCTCCCTGCTGCCTTCTGAGTGTCTCTGCCCACAGGGTGGACACAAAAAACAAAGCCACTGAAGCTCCTTCAGGAAACACTGCGGTTTGCCCGACTCCTGCTGGCTGGAAAACTGTATGCAGTGCATTGCAAGGTTTACTTTTCTTAAGGATAGCTGAGTGTCTTCTTGTAGAGCCACTTAAAATCTGACTGTACATTGTTTTTTCCAAAAGAAAATGTGTATTTTTAAGCTTGGCATCTTTTGTTTTTAAACTGTTGTGAGAACTGCTCAGGGAATGTGGAACCCCAGTGTGGTTGAGCAGGGGGTGTGGGCTCCTGAGGCTTACCATGGCTCTCCTTGGCCTTGGTCTGCTCCTGGGGATCTGTCAGATGCTCAACAAGAGGAGGTGTCAGAGGAGATAAACTTCACTGATACCATTTCCAGTTTGAGGTTTTGACTCTTCTGGTAGATGGTAAGATGTGCTGCACTACTCAGACATGTCCACTGCTGTCACAGCCCAAGCAGCAGTAACAGCCTCTTCTCAGACAGGCTTTTACAAAGAAAGCCAGAAATAGAATTATTCCCTCCCCTTTTCTCCCCACTTTTCTCCAAAGGAGTAGCTTGGAATGAGTCCTGGAGTGGGTGAAAAGGAGCAAGACTGGCACATTCCTCAGTGACAGGGGGTTTGAGTGTAGGGGCAGTGAAATTCTGGTCTTGAAAAATGAGAATCATAGAATAGTCTGGGTTGGAAGGGACCTTAAAGCTCATCCAGTTCCACCCCTGCCATGGGCAGGGACACCTTCCACCAGCCCAGGTTGCTCCAAGCCCTGTCCAACCTGGCCTTGGACACTTCCAGGGATCCAGGGGCAGCCACAGCTTCTCTGGGCAACCTGTGCCAGGGCCTCCCCACCCTCACAGGGAAGGATTTCTTCCCAATACCCAATCTAAACTTAGTGTCTTTGAAGCCATTGCCCCTTGTCCTGTCCCTCCAGTGTCTTGTAAATAGTTTCTCTCCATGTTTCTTGTAGCTCTCTTCAGGCACTGGAAGGCTGAAGCTTCTCCCCTCCAGGCTGAGAAGCCCTCCTGGCTCACTGGTGTCACTGTCTGTGCTGTTCCAGCTGATTCCAGTTCTGCTTTTGTTGCTGCCTCAGGTGGAGTGTGCAGGAAAGTGGGCATGGGAGAAGAATGAGTTGTGGGAGTTTACAATGGACTTCACACTGATTCCAGGAGGTACAACATGCCTGAAGACAACCTGGCTGTCCCTGCAAGCAGGAATCGGTCTGCAGGAATTACTCCAAATCTGAGTCTGATTTCCAGCCTAAACCTCCTCCCTTTTCTTTTTGTCCCCCAATTCCTGGTATTTAAGCACTCCCAGTGCCAAGTCATGCTCAAGAGACTTCTGTTTTCTGTATCTGTGTCCAAAAAGCCCAAACAAACGTGGTAGTTAAGCAGAAGTGGAACTCCTCAGAGCTGCTCTCTCTCTCCTTGTGTGGTTTTGTTCCTGCTGAGCTCAGAAATGCTGTGTGAGGACTGTGACTGTCCCCTCTGTCCATCCCCTGGGTTCTTTATTTCTCCTTTGATGCAGGAACTTGTGACACCCCGTGGGAGAACAGGGAAGGTGGGGTGGGTTTGTGGATGACACAGGTGCACTGTCCTGTAGCCCAGAGTGGTTTTGTGTCCCTTGTTTCTGCTCCAGCTCTGGGTCACTGTTGCCTTTGGGAGGCTCTGGGATGTTCAGATACTGGACTTGTTTGGAAGCTGCACTTGAGGATAACAGTCAAGTCTTTCTTGCAAAGTTTTGGTTACAAACTGTTTAAACTCTCATGGTAAATCAGGCAAAATAACATCCCAGGCTGCTGGTGAACTTTTAGCAATGAACCTGCTCAGGCCCATGGTCTGCTCAGACTTGGAAGTTATTTTAGGGTTGTGCTGGGGATTCTCTCTGTCACTTAATGTTCCCATTGTCCTGTGGTGCTCCTGAAGCAGGAATTTCATGTAATCCAGGCTGACTGGGATTTACTGCTTGGTGGAAAGGCCCTTGTGTTTCAGCCTGGATTCACAGCACTGAGATAAACAGTGGTGATTGCTTCCAGTTTTTTAGATCCACAGAGAAGTTGAATCCCAGAGCATGAACTGGCCATTCCCTGTGCTGGTGGCAGTTTTGGCAGAGGAGGGGAGAGCTGGGCACTGAGAGAGGGAGCAGCTGCCAGCCCGTGCCCTCCTGCCCTGCTGCTGCTGCAGGGTGTGAGAGGAAAGGCACTTCCTAGAAAGCACCTTTAGTAGGGAACACTTGGTTCCCTGTTTTGAGGAATTTACAGAGGCTCCTTTGTGTAAACCTGCATGACAGGAGCTGAGCTGGCTGGGGGGGCTGCAGGGTGCTGGGGATGTAGGGTGCTGGGGCTGCAGGGTGCTGGGGATGTAGGGTGCCAGGGGTGTGGGGTGTAGGGTGCTTGGGGGTGTGCAGGGTGAGCGTGTACAGGGTGCTGGGGGTGCAAGGTCCAGAGTGTCAGGAGTGTGGGGTGCTGGGTGCTTGGCATGCAGGGTGCTGGGGGTCTTGGGTGCTGGGGTGTGGAATATGGGGTGGTAGGGGTGCAAGGTCCAGGGTGTCAGGAATGTGGGGTGCAGGGTGCTGAAGGTCAGGGTGCTGGGTGTGCAGGGTGCTGAGCTTGTGGGATGCCAGGCATGCAGGGTGCTGGGTGTGCAGGGTGCTGGGCATGTGGGATGCCAGGGATGCAGGGTGCTGGGTGTGCAGGGTGCTGGGCATGTGGGATGCCAGGCATGCAGGGTGCTGGGTGTGCAGGACAGTGTCTGTCACCTGTGCCAGGGCCAGGACCCCTCTGAGTTCTGCTCTGGGGCTCCCCCTGGGAGGATCCCACTCCCTGCTGTGTGGGATGGCCCCGTCCTGTGGCACAGCTGTGGGTGAGGGACAGCTGGGCTGGGCCAGGGAATTCCTTTTCCCTGCTGCCCTGTCTGTGCTCCCTGGCCTGGCAGGGCTGCTGTGTGGGCAGGCACTGCTGTGGGTGTGCACTAGAGGGTGGTGCAGCCCTGCAAGCCCTGGGATCCCTGACAGGAGCTGGGATCGCTCCCTACTTACACTGAGGTCACAGTTTGTCTTTACAACAATACACAAACTGTGTATTCTCTCCAGAGCTGCCTGACTGGGGGGTGAATTTTTACAATGAATCCCAATCAGGTTGATTAACCTGGTCCTCACTGGGGGCTTTGCTGAGACATCAGAGTAACCCAGAGCCCAGCGAGGTGCTTCAGGCTCTGTGAGACTGGGACTTACAGGATGACAGGAGGTGGGAATGGGACAGCTGAAGGCATTGTCTGGCATCCTCACACTTGTGGCTGCTCAAAAGCATCTGCTCCTTGGCAGAACACCCTGTTCTTAGTGCTGTGGGTGCTGGATCCGTTGGGAAAGTGGTTGGGAACAATGGCTGGGTTGTGGTGCAGATGGCTGGAGGGAAGATGGACGTGGAAGGGAGCGCCTGACAAAGGCTGGAGCAGATGCTGCACAGCAGAAAACTGAGTTATCCCTCTCCAAGAGACTTCTCTGGCAGAGCTGCTGCAAGATTCAGGCTTTGGGTTAATTCTGGTGAGTTGTGTGTGGTGGGGGGTTGGGTTTGGGACTTTCCCTGTAAATGAGGATCCCCTTATCCCCAGCTTCTCGGAATGAATGTCTGTCCTTCACTTTGGAAGAGTTGCATTTAGCCCAGAAAATGAAGTGACATGAAAAATCTTGTTAATTCCTGTCCTGGTTTCAGCTGTGATAGAGTTAATTTTATTTCTGTATCTTTGCTTTCTTCTTAACTCCTTCTGCACTTCAGCCATTTGAGGGTGGAGAACAGCCCTGATTTTGCCTGTAGATGGGTATTTTCAGCTGCTGTAAATGCACTTTGAGCTCTGCTCGTGCTGGGGTTGTCTCAGTTGAAGGGAGGTGGTGTTGGGGGTGCCCAGCAGCAGGGCTGTGTGGGGCAGGAGCTGTGCCCTGCTGCTCTGAGTCTCTCCAGGAGCAGAGGGGACTGAGAACATGGGACAGTTCAGAGGGTTCCTGGCCTCTGCAGTCCAGTTCTGATGGATGGCACACAGATACTGCTCTATGCTTCCTTCTGGGCAGTGGTCCTGGCACACAAATGCCCCTGTTAATACAGCTGTACCCCTGGAGAGATGTCCTGGTGGAGCAGCTATTCAGGAGGAGGAAGTGTTTCTGCAACTGTCTTTGCAGCTCTGACAGATCCTGCTGTGACCTCAGAGCTCTCTGCACTCTCCACCTTCTTTCTGACCTTTGTTTCCCGTCCAGGCTGTTTTGGTAACAAGGACTGAATTCTGTATCAATCCAAGCTCTATCCTCATGTCTCAGGCATGCTCTGGTTATCCTTCCCAGCACCAGGCTCAGCCTTAAAAACAAGGGCAAATCAGCTCCTTGGAGGTTCAGGTGGGTGTAAAACACAGTTTGAGAGCAGCTCCACTCAAGGTCACTTAGTGTTGAAGACACATCAGAGGGGGCTGTAGCCCTGTGGTTGCTCCAGGCTTTGCCATTCCTGGATATCCTCTGCATTCCCTGTCCTTCCTGGGTCCCTTCTCTGTTCTTGCCCTCTGTAATGCAAGAAGAACCATCAGCAGATTGAGCAGAATCCATTTAGCACGTGGAGAGCACTCTGAAGATAAAGAGGTCAGTCCAGCTGGAAGGATAACTTCTCAGAAAGCAGCCAAACCATCTGTGTGGGTGGATTTTGACCTGCTGGACCTGCCAGGGGAGTATGAGGAGAAGGACTGAACTGGATGCAGTGAAACCAGCTTCCTTTCCTTGCAAAACACTTGCACAAGGGGCAGAGGTGTCTCACCTGGGCTGAGGTGAGTCCTTGTGCTGCTTCTCCTCAGCAGCAGGGCCTGTGCTCAGCAAAGGGGGAAATCATCAGTGTTAGACACAGCTCCACCTCTGCCTGTGTCAGAGGCAGCCCAGCAGAGTGTTGGTGTCTCTCCTTCTCCCCCAGGTTCTGTGAATGGATGTTTGGTGTGGCAAGAAGGTGAGAAAGATGAACTCCCAGACTGGTTTGGCTTGGAAAGGACTCATCCCTTATCCACTCCCACGCCCTGCCATGGGCAGGGACACCTTCCACCAGCCCAGGTTGCTCCAACCTGGCCTTGGACACTTCCAGGGATCCAGGGGCAGCCACAGCTTCTCTGGGCAACCTGTGCCAGGGCCTCCCCACCCTCACAGCTATTTCTGTAATTCCTGTAACCAGCCATCCAGTCTGAGTGAGACTAAACCCGTGCTGCTTCTTGTTCTGTTATCATAAAACCCAGTCCAGAACTCAGAAGACAATTATTATTACTTGTAGTTTTAATATTATTTCTTTCCCTCAGACCAGCAATCCACTTGCTGTGCCCAAGCTGTGTTGCCTGATGAGGGTTAACACCACAGAAGTGGTGAAATGTGTATAAAATCCTGGGGGTGAGTCATTAGCAATCTGATACAAAGCAATCGGATGATTAAGAGTACAAGTTTCATATTACCATTTTTTCAACCACATTTGTTATTAGAAACAAGTGAAAACCCTCAGAAGAAACGTGTCTCATGGCATCTGTTTCTTTGCCTTTTGTTAACTGTTGACTCCTCTGAGCTTCTGGAAGGTGCTGACAGACTCTGCAATGCCTCTTTTGCCTTTTAACTCTGAAACTCCATTTTCCTGCCCTCTGGGAAGGCTGAGAGCTGCTCTCTCCTGGATCTGTTGGCAGTGGTGTGCCCTCTTTCCTCCCTCCTTCCAGATCTCTTTGATTCTGAGCTCGGGAAGGGAGCCCTGGTGTGCTGGGAGAGGAAAGGCAGGGCTGGGTGTGCAGGTGATGTTTGTTCCCCTGAGCTGCACTCGAGGCCTCCTTGGAAATGTCACTGGTTGCTTGTGCAACAAAGCCTGGGCAGCAACAGCAAAGCATCTGGTCCAGTAGGTCACAGCCAGGTTTGCTCCCAGTTTGTTCCACTCCCAGGGAGCACCGTGGGCTCTTCAATCTCTGCTGAACAATCCCAGCACTGCAGAGGGGTTTTTGCAGGTGGGTTCCTTGAAGAGCAGCCAGAGGGCAGAGAAGGGAGTTGGTTTTCCATCTCACCCATCCCAGCAGGACAACATCCATGGGCTTTGGCTGAGGACCAGAGTGTGTGGGGTCCTTCCTGCAACCAACAGGGTCCTGCCTGGGGGGTTTGAAGACCCCACACCTCCAATCCACCTTGGCCAGGGCTGTATCTAAGCAGAGGGACTTGCACTTGCAGGTGTCTGTGGCCTGACTCTGCCTGGGGGGAGATCACTGCACCTTCTGGATGCCACAGGAATTTTGGACTATGACCCTGTGGCCTGTTGCAGGAGCTGCTTGTCCTGATCCTTCAGTTCAACCTGTGTGGGGGAGGTCTGATGTTTCCAGAACTATCCTGCTGCCTGGAGGGGCCCTGCAGCCTTTGGGCCCCAAACAAGAGGAGCCCAGATCTCTGTCTTTCCAGTGAAGCTCAGGAGTTCCTTCTGAAAAGCCAATAACTGCAATAAGTCAAACACACAGTTTAGGTACACCCTGATTCACTGCAACAAAACAATCATTGCTGCCTTTTTGTGGTGCACCTTGGAGACTGGGAGAGCTCTGGGTCAATGGTGAGCCTTAGGGAGGTGGGGTTTCCCGTTTTTTGGGCAGTCACACCACATTCCAGGTGGAAGAATGAGGCAATGGGTGCTTCCCAGGAGCCTGGAGGAAGGTGATCTTTGGTGCTGGAGTGTGCCCTTGGGGCTTCAATGGATATAAACACTGGCTGGCACCTACCACCTCTGTTTCTGAAAATCTCTTTAGCAGTAAAGAGGCTCGGATTGTCATCCAACACCGAGGGACACAGGGCCTGAGGAGCAGGGTGACACTGTCCTGTTCCTCAGTGTCCTAAAGAATGGGAATGCTGCAGCAGTCAGGTGAGCATAGAATGAAGGGCTGGGTGACTCCACAATTATTCTGGGTTTCTCTTCCAGCCCAACCAGCTGCACTGAGCCCTGGACAAGGAGCCTGGCCTCACTTCCACCCTGGTTTCACACAGGAATTGCAAACCTGACATGCTGCTGCTTAGGAAAGAGATTTTGTCAGGGTTCCACTGTGTCCCAGTCCCTTTGTGTGAGCTCCCACTGGGAGTTGCCACAGTTGTCCTCTCTGTGGGTTCCTGCCCCACCAAAACTGGGGCAGAATGTTTTGTATCCCAGAACCTGCTTTTCATTCCCTGTTCTTCAGAGCCTGCCTGAATTCCAGGCTCTCTGATGTCACCTCAGGTCCTGCTTCCCTCTCCTTTCAGGCTTGGGGAACTTTATTCCATTCCACTCCTCTCACTGAGCCTTCATCCTGATTTGACCTCCTTGTTTGTGTGGAGTTGTCTGAAAGCAGCAGGAGAGAGAGAGGATGTCCCTGAGCAGTGCTGGCTCCTCATTACAGCAATGGGCAGCTGGAGAAGCAGATCAAGGCTCTGCTCTGCAGGTGAGCTCTGTTTCAGCAGGTGCCTGTTATGTGATAACCTTGTATACACATTTTATTGGCTTATCTGTGGTGTACTGATGGTTATCAAACAGGGCAACAGCCCAGCTGTTAATTGCTCCCAGCTCAGGAAGCCACGGGGAGTTTGCAAAATGCTCCTGGGCTCCACTGAGAGGATCTGGGCAAATGGAGGATCTGCACAGGTGCTTCTGCTCCCACCAGACCTCTCCAGGACAACACCAAAGCTGTGCCCTTGGGCTGAAGTTCTGGAATCACAGAGTCCCAGACTGGTTTGGTTTGGAAAAGACCTTAAAGCTCATCCAGTTCCACCCCCTGCCATGGGCAGGGACACCTTCCACCAGCCCAGGTTGCTCCAAGCCCCATCCAGCCTGGCCTTGGGCACTTCCAGGGATCCACGGGCAGCCACAGCTTCTCTGGGCAACCTGTGCCAGGACCTCCCCGCCCTCACAGGGAAGGATTTCTTCCCAACATCTGATCTAAATCTACCTCCAGGCTGGGGGGCAGAGGGGAAACACCAACAGCTTTGTGGGGGATCTCAGGGCACCCCACAGCTGTGAGAGGGGTCCTGTACCCCCTGTACAGCCAGCACAGGGGTCCCTCAGCAGCATGGCCAGCTCCCACCCTGCTCTGCCCTCCCAAAACAGGCTATAATCACTCCAAATTCTAATTTTCTTTTGTTTACTCATTTGTCAAAGAACTTATTGCTTGTGAGTAGTCACAGTTTGGAAACAGCTGCTGTGTTGTGGGCTCTGACAGTAACTCCTGAGTCTTGGCTTTACTGCCCTGTGTAGTATTAAGTGTTATTTTTCTTTGAAAGAAAGCATCTCTCACGAGCCTGAGTAAGTTGTTTTGAGTTGTTCTGCTGCTTTTAGCCCAGTAATTTCTCTCTTTTGACTCTGTGTGGAAAGCTGCTCCCCCTGGAACAAAGGAGTCACGTTGGCTTTACTCATCAAAAATTGCATATGTATAAAACCTCAGTGTTGTCCTCAGCCTGAAATCCCTCCTGGTGTAGGACTCGTACCATACACTGGAACCCACTGCCTGCAGCCTGGCAACCACCTCTGTTGCCACGGGAACAGCTCCACTATCCTTCCATGGAGAACCTCCAGTATTCCCATTTTCAGAGCTTTTAGAACACCTCCAGTCCCGGCTTGTTTCATTCACTTGCTCACTCCCATCCACGAGCTCTTCTCCTCCTGGTTTACAGAGTTACTCAGCACTTCTGGGGCTCAGGAGGAGTTGGCTGAGGGGAAGTCACACAGTATTTCAAGGTGCAGCTTTATCTGGGATGTTGATGCTGCCCTTGGGTTTGTTTCCCGTGCAGATGCATCATGTAGTTAGCATTTAATGTGTATTAAGTTTGTACTTCCTAGAGAACTATAAACCCCCTGATTCCTGCACACTTTTCTGCACTTTGCAGGGGGCAGAAACCTCCGACCTCAAGCGTTAAACCCCCAAGTAATGTAAGCTGAGCTGTGGGAGAAGCAGCTTCCTGGTTTGCTGTGGGATTGTGTGTGATGGGGTGTCACACCCGCCCTTGGATCCCACTCTCCAGCGTGTGGAACCCCATTCCCTGTTGGAAGAGCAAGCCCAGTGGTCCCAGTGTTTGTGCAGGAGCTGTGGAGGATCATGAGGGTCGCTGGGTTTTCCCCTCCCCGAGCACTTTTTTTTGCACCCAAGTGGCAGAGCTCTGTTAAGCACAGGTAGGTTTTCTCCTGATAGTAATTTATTGAGAGCTTATTGTTTCACTTCTGGGAGGACTGCACTGGAATAACATGAATTCTGAGTAAGATGGTCTTAGAAACACATTCTTGGGGGTATTTTTTTTTGGGCTTGGTTTGTACGAATGTCTAAACAAGGCTGGGTTTTGCTTTTATCCAGCTAGAAATTCCAGGCACAGGTCCATGGGCAAAGGAAGGGAGAGGCTGAGGGGATCTCAGGGTGGGGAGGCCCTGGCACAGGGTGCCCAGAGAAGCTGTGGCTGCCCCTGGATCCCTGGAAGTGTCCAAGGCCAGGCTGGATGGGGTTTGGAGCAGCCTGGGCTGGTGGAAGGTGTCCCTGCCCATGGCAGGGGGTGGGACTGGACGAGCTTTAAGGTCTTTTCCGACCCACGCCATTCCATGATTCTGTGATCTGATGGCACAACCAGATCCCAGTTGTCAAAATCCTGCACCTCTAAACGGAAAGAGGTGGAGGAGCTGGGAGAGGAGCTGTGGTGTGGAAAGACTGGATGATGTGGCACCAGGTTTCCTGCACATCAGGTGCCCATCAGAGCCATCAGGGGGAAACAGCAGCTGAAGGTTTGGGTAAGGAATAACAACGACGAGGAAAACAAAACAACAATGTGAGAAAACCGAGGAGGAGAAAAAAAAAAAATTCTCAGCTACAAAATACTCAGTAGCACTCCCAGTCAACATTGGCTTGGTGCTTCCCAAAATCCTGAGGCACTGGGAAGAGACAGCTCGGAGAGCCCCGAGTCACTGACTGGGGTTTTGGTTTAGTCTTTGCAGCCAGACAGCGCTGTCTCCCTCTCTCCCCCTCCCTCTCCGGTGTGCGGGCACAGCAGCCACCTCTCCCCCTCCACCACCCCGAGGGTGGGGGCTGCTCCTGCAATAAAAGTGTGGGAAGCTCATGGCTGCGGAGTAAAGCAGACAAAGCACGAGGGAGAGGGGCACAGAGGGACGGAGCCCCCGGAGATGTGATCCACCCCGTGGGAGGACGCGTCCGTAGCCTCCGAGCCGTGTTTGTGCTGCTTCACCGCGAGAGACACCAGGCTCGGATCCCCCCGGGGATTTCTCCGGCGCTAATTCATCCGCACAAAGCCCAGCCCGCCAGGCTGCTCTCCAGCAGCAACCTTTGCATCCCTCCAGCTCCCCGAGATGTGATCCAAGGAGCTGCTCCCCGCGCTGCTCCGGAGCCAATGTCACCTGTACCCAATGAGGCAGACCCCGAGGTGCCACGCATGGATCCCAGGATTCTTATTTTCCTTCTCTACGTGATGATCCTTCACGAGCTGGTGAGTGGCTGGATGGAGTACCAGAAGCAGATGGCCAAGCCAAAGAAGCAGGCGGGTCCAGTTTGGTCCTCGAGGTGAGTTGATGCCTGTTCTGGTCCTAAAGGTGCACAGCTCAGGGATGTTCTGGTGGGAAAGGTTGTCTTTTGTGTGCGTGTGTGTGTGTGTGTGTGTGTGTGTTTGTCTGTCTCCTCTGCCGGGCATTAATGCACAGGGTGAGGATTAAGGTCTGTTAATCCTTTGAGCCTGTATTGTCTGAGCATCCCGTGCATTTGACACACTTGCAGATAAACATGCCTGTAATTGTTGTGGGGTTTTTTTTCCCTGTGGAAATGTGCTGTAACTCAGCACATTTGCTGTGACTCAGGATCCCAATCACCACACCTGGAAGAGAAAAATGTGGGTAGCAGAGGAGCTACACTTCATGCATGATATTCATCAATGAGGCACAAACCTCCAGGGACTCCTGCAATCAGAGTATTTCATGTTAAATCACTACTCTGCATGTCACTATCTCTCTGCCTCCTCCCACTCTCTGGGCTGTGCCCACTACACCAATCCCTTGTTTTCTGCCCAACAACAAAAATGAGCTGGAGAAATAAGGACATAAACAAAAAATGCCGCATGTCCTTAAAATTCAGCTCTGCTTCTGTTCACAGTGCTTGGGGTAGTGTTTGGCTTAGCAGTGTTGGGATCTTACAATGAAAGACATCCTGACAGCTTCCATCAGCTGTGTGGTTACAGACTTGCACCCCAGGACCCAAAATTCAGCTCCTGCCAGATTTCAGACCGACACCTCGTAGCCTTGGAGCTGAAACGATGCCAGTGACCCAGTTTGCTCCAGGTCTGACAGCTGCAGCTCGAGTGAGCTCACAGCTCACTCCTCATCCTAATCCTCTGACAGACTTCATTCCCAGCAGCAATTCCTGTGCCTGGTGCTGCACAAACACCCCCCTGAGGTGTCTCCATAGACAAAACCCCCCAGGGAAAGCCGTGGAGTGAGGAAGCTCCCAGGGCTGGTGGAAATCAGCAGGCAGCAGCTCCCAGCCCCTTCATCTGCAGTTCAGGGATACATTCCCTGGCTGGATTTCCAGACCAGCAAAGCTGAGCTGCACCTTGTACAAGTGAAATGATTAGCACTGGGAACACTGCCATGGGTGGAGACAGTGCAGAAATAGCTTGAAAGAGAGGGGGCTGGCTGGCTTCTGATTGAGGCCAGAGGCAGATTTCGCCACTGTCTTCAAGGCAGAGTGCAGGGAGGACCTGGGACACAACTTGCACTGAGCTCTGGGGCACCCTGATGCAAGAGAGAAAACCTAATGGAGTTATTTGATTTACTAGAAGCCAACAAATAACTTGCATCAAGCAGGCAAGAAAGTGTCATGGGACTGTTTTTTTTTAAAAAGGAACCTAAGGGAATGAGGTATCCCCTCAAAACCAAAAATCTCTGAGGGTTGCCACCTCACCCAGCCTCACCTGGGAAGGTGGGACCAAGGCAGATGATTTGTGCAGAGCCCCGGAGCTGGAGGCATCCCAGCCCTCTCCATCTGAGCTGTCCCTGCTCCTGCTGCTCCTCCTGCTGACCCCAACCAGTCTGGGAAAGCAGAGCCACCAGGTCTGTCCATGTCACATGGACCCTTCACATGTTGCTCCATAAACAGGTGAAGCTCTGTGACCCAGAGGATGGGAAAACATCAGGATGAATTGGGATCCTTTCAGTGGCATTCAGATTGTCCTGTGTGGACACCCTGGTTCTGGTGTAGCCTGGGCTCACACCCCCCCACTGAATTAATAATGCTGAGGTTTCTTGGTTGGTGAGCCCACAAGAACAGGTTTCCAGAGAGATGGAGCCAGATGTTCACCCTTCAGTGCAGTCTTGGGCTTGGAAAGTGCTCAGAAATGGTTGCCACATCTGTAGGCAGGTTGTCTGTAGAGTTCAAGCCTTGGCTCAGCAGTGGGATAAAGTTTCCTGATGCCTCACATCGGGTCAGGAGCAGCACAGCACAAAGTCAGCACCTGCACCAGGGGCAGAGCAGGGACCTGGGACACCCATCCTGGCCCAGCTCAGCCCTGGTGGCACTGGAGCCTTGGCTGGGGGCCACCCTGAGCCAGGAGGGGACTGGTGTGAGCTGGGACCTGCGGCTTGTTTCAGGAAGGATTTACAGGTATTGCCAAGGCAGCCACTCAAACCCTTGCTGTGAGAGCTTAACCCTGAGGCAGCAGCGAGGCAGAGCTCCTTGGGTGAGATGGATGTGAGGGCACAGCTTCCCAGCACAGCCTGGAGCTGGGCCAGTGCTGGAGAGGTGAAGCTCCATCTCCTGCCACAGGGCCTGAGCTGCCACCTCCCCGGCCTGTTAGAAGTAATTAACGTGAAAACCAATTAGGAAATTAAGTTACAAAGCAGCAGGCTAATTAGGACATGAGAGTGCTCTCTTTTGGCCATGGCTCAGCCCAGGCAGATCCTTTTGTGGCTGTTGAATAGTAACAGGCTCTGTTGTGAGGCAGCTTTTTCTCACATTCACAGCTTTTCCACAGCTCCCTCTTCCTCCGCTCCTGGAGTGGCTGGCGGCTCCCCCGCCCCTGCCTCCATTCATCAGCCTCCTCTGGCATCCCAAGGCATTTCTGATCCCTGCTCCCCTTTCCTCCACTGCTTAGATCACAGAATCACAGACTGGTTTGGGTTGGGAGGGACCTTTAAGGTCTCATTCCACCCCCTGCCATGGGCAGGGACACCTTCCACCAGCCCATCCTAAGTCCCATCCAACCTGGCCTTGGACACTTCCAGGGATCCAGGGGCAGCCACAGCTTCTCTGGGCAACCTGTGCCTGGGCCTCATCACCCTCTGAGTAAAGAATTTCTTCCCAATATCCATCTCTCCCTGCCCTCTGGCAGTTTGAAGCCATTTCCCCTTGTCCTGTCCCTCCATCCCTTGTCCCCAGTCCCTCTCCAGCTCTCCTGGAGCCCCTTTAGGCCCTGGAAGGGGCTCTCAGGTCTCCCTGGACCTTTCTCAGGTCTCCTGGAGCAGAGGGGCTCCAGCCCTCAGAGTACCCTCTGGCCTCCTCCAGACAAAGTCACTGGGAATCACAGGAGGAACAACTCTGAGCAGGATCTGGAGAGATCTCCAGTCACCAAACCCAGAGATCACCAAGGCACAGCTCTTTCTGCAGGGATGGGGACAGGACTCCATATGAGTGTCACTCCAAATTCCTCCCAGACTGTTGTGCCCCACCTCACCCCAGGCAGGACCAGGAGTGTGTTTGCTGTGCCAGTCTTTGCAGACCTAGACATGAAAATGGGGAGTGGAGGTGTCAGCCAGGAGGAAGGAAAGCAGAGCTTGGGGAGAAATGCCCAGGGCAAGTGGGCTTGAGTGTTCAGTCCTGCCAGAAGAGCCTTGGGTGAACACAGCCCTGCTGCTCCTGCAGCCCAACCAGCTCCTTGAGACTGCCCTGGGCATCTCTGCAGGGCTGTGCTTGGTTCCTGGCATGTTTGGTTCTTGGAGTGGTTGGTTCACAGCCAGGATAACCCCCCTGAGAGAACATGGACTGAAACAAAGGGTGGCAAAATCCCAAAGAAAAGCCAGGACTGCACTTTGTTTGTTTTAGTGGTTTTAAGGAATACTGCTCAAAGGTATTTGAAGTTTTGGAGGGGTTTGTTTAAAGTGACCCACCTGGAGAGGGGCCAGACCTTGGGGCTCTCATGGGCTGTCTGGGGGGTTCTGAGCTCCCATTTGTGCACTTGGAAGTTCAGCAGCTCTTCCCAAGACCTCCAGTGGCTGAGACAGGGAAGGTTCCTGCCACCACTTCAGGTGCACAGGGGAGGCTCAGCCCTGGGTCTCTGCAATCCAGACAACTTGAGCACCAGGATCTGCAGCAGGATCCAGCACTGGCCCTTCTTTAGCACCAGTGGTGGTGAACCAAAATTCCCTGTCCTTTCAGCAGCCTCCCCTGGATGCAGCAGCTGTGTCCCAGCTCTGTCCCACCCCAGTAATGATGTCTCACTTTGTTCCTCCACAGCAACACCACCAGATCCAGCCCCTCCAGCTTCTCCAGGCCCCTGGTCCACTCGGTGCGCAGGGAGAGGTACAGGGACTGGAGGAAACCGGGAAGGATCATCCGGAAAGCGTGAGGATGGATCTGTTGGGAGCACAGGGAGAGATGGCTGAGCTGGAGGAGCCACCCCTCAGGGTCTGCACCACCTCACCACCCCACACAGGAGCATCCTCCAGGCACTGGGATCTGCCACCTGCAACTTTGCTCACTGGGAACACCCAACTGAGGAGGAATGAGCACCTTCCTCCTGGGAATTCATCCCTGCAGGGTGAGGAGCTGCAGTGGAGACACCTCAGCCAGCAGCAGGATCACTCGAGGTGGGACCTTTACCATCCAACACAGTGCAGTGACTTCTCTGCTTCCCAGAAAAGGGTTGTCAGTGGATGGAGAGCAGATTTCCTCGGGGGAAGAATGACATTTACTCCTGCAGGGCCGGCCCTGGGAAGCCTCCAAATGGTTTCAGGCTCCTCTCCTCCTGCTCCAGGACTGCGTGGCCAGCAAGCCTCATTCCCCAAACCAACTGGAAAATCTCTGGTGTCCAGTTTCCCACTGCTCCCAGGAGAATTTGCCTCCACTGGGACACACAGAACTCCTGGCACTTTGGAAATGCTGGCTCCCCATTAAGTCTCATGTGTTTAGAGTCTGTAAATTTTTTTCTACTTCCCTTCATGCTCGTTAAATGAGTTACTCCGGGGTGGAAGAGGGAAAACGCCCTGAACCAGTGACTCAGAGTTATGCCACCAAATGCAATTTGCTGCAATGACCTTGCAATTAGCTTTCCTTGGAGCATTCCCAGCA
This sequence comes from Pachyramphus minor, assembly GCA_013397135.1. NCBI lineage: Eukaryota > Metazoa > Chordata > Aves > Passeriformes > Tyrannidae > Pachyramphus > Pachyramphus minor. The sequence continues at coordinate 407,329 of VYXB01007074.1, read as the reverse complement.
GTTGAGCCAAATAAATGTAAGAGCCACTTTCTAATGAGCAGATAGATGGGAAAGGAATACAATATTGCTCTTTCTGAGCCTGCAGTTTAGGCATAAAATTGAATTTTGGGGGGCAAAAGTCTGCTGTTGCATCCTGCACCTCACGTAGGCAGGATGGGAATGGTGGAGGGCTGGAGGGATTCTGACACTGGGCTCTCACAGCAGCTGTCCATGGCAAAACTGCTCCTTATTTGCTGAACATAATGTTTGGCTCAAACACAGCCTGTTTTTCTCGTTGCCAACCATTTATGAACCTGACTCAGGCTCACAGACGCATTATCCAGAAGCAGATAGGGAAGGGAGTCGGGATGGATTATGCATTCATTATCCAGAAGTAGCCACCAGATACATTTGCACATTTGTCTGCTGCTCAGTTGTTTGCAAATGGTTCCTGCTGGTTGACACTGTGTTTGTTCAGTCAACCAGGGCTGGAGTCACCTGAGCTCAGCACCCAGACCCAGGTGCTGCAAAGAGGGGAGTGGGAGGGGGTGTGATGTGACTCCTCCGAGGTTAAACACCACAGGGGAGCTCCCTGAACTGTGCTCTCGAAGTTCCCAATCCTCTATCCCAAGCAGGATAAGTAACTCGGATGTAAACCTCTACTTTCACCTGGGGGAAGTGAAGTTTTTACCTTAAAGTTCATGCCTCGTGTTCAGATGTGTTTGGAAAAGGAGAAACAAGTAGCAGTTAATGTTTCCTGCACATTTCAAAGCATAAACTCCCTGCAGAGTTGTGCCTCAGCTCTGTGACTCTGTGCCTGTTCCCTGAGGCCTCCATGGCCTGTCCTGATCTGTGCAGCTCCAGCCACAGGTCACAGCAACAGAGGGAGAAGGTGACAGGAGGAAAAACATTCAGAGAGGGTTTCTGGGGGCTGGGGGAGTTTGCTTTCCCAGGAGTTGAGTGTGATGGTGGATGTGTAGCTGGATATTCTCCCTGCTCTTCTGCCAGAGCCTGTGTGAGTTTGCTGGAAGCACTTGCTATGGAAAAAGAGTTTAAATTAATTACTCCAGTGGGACAGGAGCAATTGGCCTCACTGACACACTGGACTCCTCTGTCCTCAGTGGGACAGACAGACCTGAGCTGGGACAGATGGACCTGACTGGGCAGATGCATCCTTAAGGAAGGGTGAAGGGCCAGGACTGCCTTGCTCTGCTGATCACATGCTGGATTTATCCCTGCAAATACCATCATCATTTCCAATAAACCCTTTTCCACACATGGTGTTCAGGTTGTCTCTGTCCTCATTCAGCCCTTGCCTCTCTCTGCTGGTTTTGCTTTCCCTGTTCTGGGAGCCAGTGAAGGCACTGGCTGGAAGCTGCTGCTGGAAGGGGTGATCCAGCAGGGCTGGAAGCATCTTCCAGGCTGAATTTATAGCACAAATATTTGTTCTCTCATCCCTTTTGCAGAGGAACTCCTGATTGCAAACCAGAGTCTTGTTTCAGGTGGCTGTAAGTTTGCTTTGTTTGTTTTTGTTTTCTCAATGTTCAGGGTGCTCTGAGCTCTGGTGGAGAAAGTCCTGCCCAAGGCAAACACCTCTGAATGGGAGCTGATGGTGGTGGAGAGCTTGGGATCCATCAGGCTTCAGTGGTGTGGACCCCCAGAGTCCAGACCCTGCAGAGACTCAGCTTCACTTTGGTGTTTGCACAAGAGTCTGGGCTGACTGAAGGCCCAGGGTGAGGAGGGCACAGCCACGGGCAGCTGATGTGCCGAGGTGGGGTTGGGGTCTTGTTCTGTGCTCTTTCACCCCTCAGCACCCTTGGACACAGGTTAATTCCCTTTGCAGGGGAAATGGGTGACTTTCTCCCCAGGAAGGGCTGTGCTGTGACATCAGGACACACAAGGAATGACTCCAGACAGGAATTCCCAAGAGGACACTCCACGTGTGCTGTAACCAGCAACGTCTCCAGCACAAAACCAGCACAGCCGCTGCACTGAGCTCTGCTGTTTGTTACAGAAGAGGACAAACACCCCCAAAAGCCTAAAAAAAGACATGAAGCAGCACTTTCTGGACACCCTGTGCAGCCCCTTACCCCGGTGCAGCTTCCCCTAAATCACCCCATGGCAGGAAGTCACCTCGTGTGGCTTCAGCCGCCGCCGCCCCGGGGCAGGAGGCTGTGGGGGCTGTTGGCTCTGCTCTAAATAGTCTCTGTGGGCTGCACAGAGACTAAACCACACTTCCCCTAGAAACTTCCTCTTTAGCTTGAAATTCAGTCTGCAGCCCTTCTGCAGAGAGCCAGTGAAAGCCCCGGTCACCCTGGAGCTGGCTGCCCACAGGAGCACCCAGGGGGGCTTGAAAGCATCAGGTTTGGACCATCCATGGATTAACTTCCCTTCAGGGGACTGTTTCCATCAGGTCCCAAGGAATTCATTGGGATGGAGCATTGGGATTTCACCCTCTGGGCTTTTAATTTCACATATGGATGTGTCCTGCCTTACAAAGCAAAGGTGGTGGCAGCTTCAAGGTTGGGCTTGGACCAGAACACTTCTGCACCAACACACCAGAGATCATCTGAACGTCTCAGTGGAGCCCTTTGGGGGTTTTCTTTTGCCAGGGAAAGAAGCAGGAAGACAGTTTCAGAATTTCCCATTTTCTGGCCTGCAGAACGATGCTTGTTTGGACTGTTTGCTGTGACCTGGGGACACACCTCCCCATCCACAGCTTATGACCCCACCAATGTGCAGCTTTTACTGAGCCAAAAGAGTACACAGCACCCAAACCTGCTGGATTTAAATGCTGCAGCTGAGATCTCAGGCTGAGTCAAACGGAGGAGCTACAACCCCCCATCTCCTTGGTGTCAAACTCTGCCTTTGAGGTTACAGCTACTCAAGATCAGTGTCTGAAGCACCTGGAAACCCCCAGCTCAGCCCACCCTGCTGGTGCTCCAGTGGTTTGGGAAGTGATGTCACCCCAGCCCTGGTGAGCTCTGCACCCCTCGATGCTTCCTGCTGGGGCTGGACCCTGCTCACTGTGCTGGGTGGGGTCACACAACCGCTTCCCCTGCATCCTTGCAGGGTGCTCCACTCCCCAGCCCCTCCTGACCTTCCCCTGGGGAGAACAATCCCAAATCTTCAGCTTTTGGAGGATTTGGAGCAAAATCCAGCTGTTCTCATAAATCAGCTGCTGCCTTTGCTGCCTGCAGTTCTCTGAGCTGCTGGGGTTGGGCCAAGTTCTCCTTTCCAGGGGCTCACCAGAGGCTCCTCCTGCCCATCAGCTCTTCCCTGGGGAGTGTGAAGGAGCTCCAGTACTTCTGCTGCTCTGCCACCGGCCTGACCCTCGTGGGAGGACAGGGTAAGTGTCCCCTGTGTGTGTGAGGCTTTATTTGTGTTATATTGTAACAGGAATCAGCTTCTAAGCGTAAAGCTCTCCCTGGGTGTGACCCCATGAAACGCTGTTGGGGTTTGTGAGGGCTGAGACAGGTGAGGGGGTTTTATACACAAAGGGCTCAGAGCTGCAGGGCTGGATGGGGCTCCTGATTCCTCCCTTTCCCATCCAGATTAGCTCCAATTATGGAATCACAGCATCACAGGCTGGGTTGGGTTGGAAGGGACACCTTCCACCATCCCAGGTTGCTCCAAGCCCTGTCCAACCTGGCCTTGGACAGTTCCAAGGATGAGACTTTCCTCCTGTTTTTCTCCAGGCAAGTTTGTGGGTAATGGTTTGTGTGATTCACCTTCAAGTTACATGAAAATTAACTTTTCCCCCCCCTTGCTTTGCCTTGTTAAGTTAAAGCACAGTTCAGATTTTGGAATAATTCTTAGGTGTTTTCTTCTTACTTCTCCAAAATTCCTCCTCTCACTCGGAGTACAGATCCTCTGTCTCTCTTATTAAGAAATTACTACTTATATTAAAATGGCCACTGGGGTGGAGGGGAGGTCCTTCTGCCAGGGAAAGAAGCAGGAAGACAGTTTCAGAAATTACATTTTCTGACCTACAGGATGATGCTTGTTTGGACTATTTGCTGTGACCCAGGGACACACCTGCCCATCCACAGCTTATGATCCCACCAACCTGCAGCTTTTACTGAGCCAAAAGAGTACACAGCACCCAAACCTGCTGCATTTAAATGAAACCCATGACCTTGTGGATTCCTGTCACCCTGAGCTCATTGTTGCCACCACAGTGGGTCTGTTTGGGGCAGAAAAGGAAGGAGCCACCTTGTTGCCAGCGTGGCTGCTCTCTGGAATGGGGTGGGATTTCTGCAGCCCTGTGGGTGATGATGCCAGAAGGCAGCAACAAAGCATTATCAAAAAGTCTTTAATTCAGAAAGGTTCACTTTTTAGGAAAAATAGTGAAAGACAGAGGAAAGCAAACATTTAATGTCTGCCTTAGCCCTCTCTGTGTTAGAAGCCACCGTCCTTTGCTGATGGCTTAGCAAATAATAATCAGCCTTCCCTAACCCCTGGCTTAGACTCCCAAATTTAGCAAAATGGGGGGTTAAAGGCTGGTTTAAGGAATTGTCACCCTGTTTTGGCCAGGCTTGGGAAAGCCCTGGTGAGGACAAACTGGTTCTCATCACCTCCTGAGCTGTTCAAGCCACACGGGCAGGGGTTGTTTCATTGCTGACTGAAGAGGCCTCTGTCTAAAAACTCATCAGCTGTCACGATTCCTTCAGGCCTGTTTCCTCCCTGGGATCTGTCCCTCCTGCCTTGGGTGGGATGTGGTGCAGAGCTGTGGCTGCAGCAGGACAGGCTGAGAGCATCATTACATGGAGCTGATACCCCAGAGTGCCCTGAGCATTTTGGGGAGATGCTGGGACGGGCCATGGTCATAAAGGCAGAGGGAGCAGTGACCGGCACAAGAGCTGGACTGTAAATCCAAGTGCTTGGATGCAACCACAGGGATCTGATTTCGGGATCATCCCCAGGTGGATGTGAGGCTGCCAAAAGGCCAGGGAGGTGTTTTACTGCTGGAAAGTGTGGAGAAGGGAGCAGGTCAGTCAGGCACTGGCTGAGTGTGCTGTAACCAAAGCAGCTGGAATCATGGAGTGTGGGGAGCGCTGGGGTCTCGCCAGGCATTCGAAATGCAGAGATTTTAGGAGTCAAGCAGCAACAGCAGCATCTCTTTCATCTTCCTCCATCAGCAGTTAGTGGTGGTGAGCATTTAAGCTGCTCCCATTGTTCCTGTGTAGCCCTTTCTCTTCCCTTCTGGCACAGTCAGAGAACGTCGAGCTGAGTGTGGCAGGTTGGAACCTGATTCTCACCAGGTTTTATCTTTGTGTGTGAAAAGAAGGACTTTTTTTCCTGGAACCTGTGGAGACCAGGATCAATGATCATTGGAAAACCAAAGCAAGACTTTGGGCCTTTGAAGCTGCCAGGATAATATGTGGAGGCCAGGATAAGCAGTGATCGACTTCTGGCCGTAGATCTTCAGATCAGGGATCGTTGGAAAACCTCCCTCTGCTGCTTCAGCCCCTGCTGCCTCTGACCCAGCTCAGCCTAAAGGTGATGAGCTCAGGGGCTTCTCTCTCCCACCCCAGCCCTTGGATCTGCTACTGGATCTGCCCCCGTGGCCACCTCTGGCCACCTCTGCAGACACAGGTTTTGCTGGAAGTGCCCTCAGGGTGGGTGAGGTGGGTGCCCACCTGTGAGGAGGGTGCAGTGACCTCCCCCAGCACCAAGGCAGGGGCTGGGAGGGTGATGAGGTGCAGAAAGGTGGCTTGCAGGGGTCTGCTCTAATGTAACCCAACAAATAACCTGTTTGTCTTAGAAATCAGTAGCAGGGGCAGGGTAAAAATGACTGAGAGACTCATTTTCTGACTTGGCTTCCCTCTGCTGATTAATTCCTCAATTAATCCCCACCTGCCTCACCGAGGCTGCTGTGAGGCTTAATTGAATTTGTGTCTATCATACACCTGGCAAGCTCAGAGGAAAGGTGTTGTTCCCTGCTGTTAGAACACTCTTGTTGGATAAATCCTGTTCCAAAGCCAGGCAGGGTCCAGAGCCCTGCCTAAGGACGTGGGTGGCAGAAAACAGCACCTTGGCTTCGGGCTCCTTCCTAGAGGAGGAAATACTTCTGTGTTTGTGGTTTGATGCACAAATAAAGGCGTGTTTGTATAGGCCTGTGGAAAAGGTGACTGTCCCTGTCCCCTCACAGCATTTGCCAAACAGATGCAAACAGATGAAGCTTCATATTTCAACATGCAGCTGAGCAGGGGATGGGGAAGGGCTGAATCAGGATAATCCCTTTTTATTCCACCAGGGAGCATAACTCTAATGATTTTGATGCTAAAAACTTCTGCAGGTCAGCATTCACCTTTTTATTCCTAAGTAACTGTCCATTAGTGATTCCCTCTGGACAGCCACCTGCCAAACAAACCCAGAGTTGTTTGGGCAAGTACAGGGGTGGCAAATAACCAGGAATTTAAATGGATCTGCTTCCCTGCAAGAGGCTGCAGCTACATTGAAACCCAAAACCTGCACCTCCACAAATCTTAATTGTCTTTCCTCACTTTCAACATTTACTCTGTGTTTAGGAACTCCAGTAAAATCACTCTGTTCCAGACATGTTTGATTTAAAGGAACTTTTGGGAATATGGTCCCTATAAACCTGCTATGGAAAATGGTTTTAAGCTTGTCATATTTTAAGGTGATTTTCTTGTGCCTTTGTGAGACGAATTTCTGAGCTTGTAAGGAGCATGACCATACCACCCCTTGGTTAATAACCAGTTAATAACTCCTTGGTTAATGCAGATTTTCACTGTTAAGGCTTCATGAGCAGGTCCTACCCAGAGGCTGGAGAGACACAGCTCAATGTTTCAGCAGAAAGTCACCCTCTGGGTGCAAACACTTCATTCTGCAGATTCCCTGGTTCCCCCACAGGAAGAAACCCTCCCTCCCCCAGGAAATATCACTCGATTTGCATATTAATCAAGCTGCTGGGCCAGGACTGATTGGGAGGTTCCTCATGATGTCAGAGCTCTGCTATTTCCAGCGGTCACCCGCGCTGGGCAGCGCTGCTGCTGCTGCTGCCGTCGGGTTGGGAAAACCCTTGGCTTGCAGGGCTGAGGGTTTGTTCCAGCGTTCCTTTGGGATCCCGGCAGTGCCAGCTTGGCGTGTGGGTGCTGCCAGAGCCTCCTGCCCGGCCGCTCCCCCGCGTTTTTAGGTGGTGACCCGCAAAAGTGCATCCTGTGTGTGTGAGATGCCAGAGCCTCTCCACGGGCACGGACGGGCAGGGCCATCTCGTCCCTCCCTCCCACCGAGCTGTGGAGCTGGGAAAGGCACCTCAGGAGGTGTGAAACCCCCGCCCAAGCAGTGAAAAGTGGATGAGGGACCAAGGGCAGGGTCCCCACCCAGGGCTCCCTTTCCCCTCTGGCCACGCTGTTGATGCTTTGGCTGTGCTGCTTCTCTGCTTTCCCTCTGGTCCTTGATGGGCCAGCATTTGGCCATGGGCAGGACTTTCTGTTGCCCACCTGGCAAGTGCTGGTAAGAAAATTGGTGCAGAACAAAGCTGCTTCTGAAGCCAGGGAGGGCCTGTCCCTCATCCCTCTGCCGTGTCCCTGCTCCCACAGCAGCAGGTTTCACCCATGGGCAGTGAACCCCCCTGTGTTTGGGGCTGCTTTAATATCACCAGGAATTCTCCTTGCCTTTGCAGCATGGAAAACAAGGAATGATTCCCCTGAAGATGCAATGGGGTGGATGGATCCTCAGGCAGAAGGAGGCTTTGAGGATGAGTCAGGATGGGGCAGGAGGCACCCCTGGGTGCTGTGGGGAGATGTGGCCCTCCCATGCTCATCCAGAGCTGCTCCTGGGGCAGCATCACTGTTGTTGTTTTCCCAGGGGACTGTTGGCCCCTGAAGCTCCCCGTGTGCCATCAGCCAGAGCAGGAGATGGAGCAGCTGGAGAAGGCTCATCAGAGGGACTGTGAGTGCAGGAACGGGGGTCAGGCCTCGCTAAAACGGGCAGAGAACAACTCCAGGGGTTTGCCCAGAGCTGAAACAGGCTCTCTGTCCCTCAGGACACTAAATTTGACTTTCCTTGGTGACTGTTGCTGCTCTGAATTGCCCCGTGGCACCTGAGCCTTCATCCCAGAGGGCAGCAGAGCCGCTGCCCTCAGCGGCACCTCGGGCACGGGTGAAGTGACACCTGTAATTAGACTGAGCGGCCTGTCAGGGAGCACTGCTGGTCCCAGACCTCTCTGTGCTCATTACCAAGGGGTAATTGGTGACTTTGCAGCCTCGTGGGGCAGGAGGGTGGAAGAGGGGGTTGATTTAGGGTGTGAGAGCCTTGCCCTGGCTGTGGGAAGCAGCACAGCAGCCTGGGAGATGCCAGGTGAGAGGGGCAGCAGAGTTCCTTGTTCCCTATTCCTTGCAAGGGGATTTTGCTGGCAAGCTTTGGGAAGCTGAACAGAAAGGTGCTGGAGTGATGTTTTACCCCACCCTGGGGAGTGAAACAGGGAAAGGGGTCGGGGCTGCAAAGCAGGGTGGGGAGGTGCCACAGGGCGATGGCTCAGGTGGGCTAAGGATGGGTGTGCCACATGCTCCAGCTGGCACAGAGAGGCTCCCAGGGACCAGCTCTGGATGTGTTGGGGTATCTCCAGCCATTTTGGGGTGTTGGGGCCTTGCTAGCTGGGGTGGAGACTCAGATTTGGGGGTGCTGTGCATGGCTGTGCCCACTCTGGCCTCAGGGCCCTCCTGCCTTGTGCCACCGGTTTGGTATTTTGGGTTTGGCTGCTGCTTGGGTAAGGAAGGGTAAATCCAGAGGCACCATAATGTCCCTGGTCATGCTGGGGACAGATGACAATGGGGGGCTGAATCACCAGCTCACCCCAGATTGGTGCTGGGAGAGAGATCCCCAAGATTTGGGCAATGACAGAAGCTGCGTCTGGGCCTTGGTAGATTCCGGAGGGGGATCATGTTGGAGGCTTGGGATGAGCACCCAGATGGGGTGATAAATAACTCTGAGGTGGTTGTTGCTGCTGCAGAAGAGCAAACCCACATCAGCCTCATCTCTGGGAAGGGGATGAGAGCCAGTCTGGATGGGGATGTTCTGCTGGGGAGCAAAATGAATTCCTTTTGAACCAATCTCCTGGTAAAAAGGGTTAAACAGGGCCAAAATGAACTGCTTAGTGAGTGTTTTCCCCCTGAACAAGGGAGTTTCTAGGGCTCTGGGTCTGGGTTAAATTCACATTAAAACCCCACTAACAAGGGCTTCTGGTTTTACCTGTGTAGGATCTGGACTGGGGTACAGACTGAAGTTCAAACCCCACTACCCAGAGGACTCAGGTGCACCCAGCTGCTTTGCTCTGTGTTAACCTGCCAGATTTTTACCTTTCTTTTATGCAAAAGCCTGCAATAAGGTGGCAGCAAGGTGGTTTTGTTCAAAAAACAAAGCTTTTTTCCCCCCAAATATCTGCCCACTACCATATCTGCACTAGTGGCCTCAGACACAACACAGCACCTATCAGGAAAGCCTTGCTCTGTGTATCCAAGGCCAAACCCTGCTGTAAGAACTGCCTTTAAAAGTGCCTGAAGAATTTCCTCCCACCCCTGTAAAGTCCCAGCTCCTGAAAACATGTGATTGCAAGGAGGTGGCAGAGAAAAGCACTGGTTTTGGGTAAGGACTGACACAACAAAACCACCAACAAAGAGCCTCCTACTCTTTTCTCTGGAAAAACCCTCCTTGTGGTGGGGACAGACAACGTGACACTGGTTTGAACACCCGACTGGCAGCAGGGAGGGCTCAGTGTGAGCAGGGAGGGAAGTGAAAAAGCCTTTGCATTTGTGTAAGGCTGCAAAAAGGGCGTTGCCAAACGGGATCCGGGCTGGGAAACCAGCTGGGCGAGGAGGTTGTGGTGACCTTGCCTGGGTGATGGTAGTTCTGTTATGATAATTCTGTTTATGATAAAAGGTAGTTAATCTTTTTGGTGGTTTGCTGCTTATTTAGACCCTGCTCTGAGCACTTTGTTGCTATGGGAGTTTTGATGCACTTTGAGAATTTTTTTTATGTTTAGTTTTGCTGACATAAATGCTGTTGGTCAAAAAATCCCTGGGAGGCATTGGGGGGAAGATGTCACAGGGCAGCAATCATAGAAGGAACAATCATTAGGGTTGGAAAAGACCTTTAAGACCATCAAGTCCAGCTGCCAACCCAGTACCACCACTGTGTTCACCATTAAATCACATCCTCAAGTGCTGCATCCACATGGTTTCTGAACACTTCCAGGGATGGTGACTCCACCCTGGGCAGTCTGTTCTACTGCTTTATAAACCTTTCCATGGAAAACTGTTTCTTAATATCCAATCTAAACGTCACCTGCTGCTATTTGAGGCCATTTCCTCTCCTGCTGTCACTTGTCCTTTCCCTGAAGCAAAGAGCTGGGAGGTGGCTGAGACCTGATGGGACAGGGGCTTCCAGCTGGAGAGCTCCAACTCTCTCCCTCAAGAGATAAGAAGGAAGTTTCCCCCTGGAGGATTGGTTTTGGCAGAGATCACAGGGGAATTTATCCTTGTTGGCCAAGAAACCCTGGGGTGCCCTGGCCCCACCACCTGCCCCTCCACGAGCTGGGGAAACACTGGTTTGTGGCTCCCCAGGCAGCCTTTCCTTCCCAGCTCTGGGCTGTGGGTGACCCAGGGAAGGCTCAGGTGAAATTCAGCCCAGCTGAATTTCATCCATCTGACAGGTTTTGTGTTCCTGTGCTGCTTTTCCTGCCCCAGCAATCTGCAAACTGGAGCTGCTTGGCCAGAGAACAGCCCCTTTCCCTTTGACTTCCTGGACTTGTGTGTGTGCCCCGTGCCCCCTCTTTTCCCCCAGTTTCTTTTCCTACAGCCTGAAATGACTTCCAGAGGTTTAAGAAGTAAATCCAAATGAAAGCCTTGCAGAGGGAAACTGCTTGGGGTTTATACCTGGGGTTTGCTCTGTCTGTGGGGGTGCTCAGGGGCTGCATGAGGGTGCTCAGGGCAGCCCGTGCCCCTGCTCTGAGCCCCTTCTGCTGCCTCAGGGGAGCAGAGACGACTGCACACCCATCCCCGAAGCTGGAAATAACCTCCAAAGTGTTGTTTAGCCTGAGGAAAAGGAGGCTCAAGGGAGACCTTATTGCTCTCTACAGCTGCCAGAAAGGAGGTTGTGGCAAGGGGGTGTCGGGCTCTGCTCCCAGGGAACAAGTGACAGGACAAGAGGAAAAAGGCCTCAAGCTGCAGCAGGGGAAGGTTCAGGTTGGACATCAGGAAGAATTTCTGCACAGAAAGGGTGGTCAGGCTTGGAAGGGGCTGCCCAGGGAGGTGGGGGTGTCCAAGGAAGGATGTGGCTCAGTGCTCTGGGCTGGGGGACAAGGTGGGGATGGGGCACAGGGCGGACTTGATGATCTTGGAGATCTTTTTCTAATCTCAGTGATTCTGGGGAAATAATTTATAAGAGTTTTCTTCAAACAGACCCTAATGCACTGTCTGTGCTGTGAGTGAGCCTGGGCTTGTGCTGGCAGCTCACACCAGCCCTGTGGGGCTGGAGGGGAGTCACTGGCCCCTAAACAGGGTTTCTCTGTACCTCAGGCAAGCTCCTCGTGCCTCCAGGTCGGTGGGTGTTGCAAGGTGTTATCTCCCCATCGCTGAGAGGACACCCAGCATCCCACAGTGGTCACCCAGCAGAGCTGTGAGCGTGGGAGGGTGGGTATCCTCCCAAACCAGCTGAGCCAGGAGCTGCCAAACCCAGCCTGGGTGGCATCTGGAGGAAGGGGCAAAGCTCCAGCACCTTGGCATTGAGCTGCTCCAGGGTGAGGGCTTTACCCCTGGCTGTGAGGGTGGAGAGGCAGCTACACTCACCCCAGGCCAAACAGTCCCTTGTGTGTGTGTGTGAAGGCTGAGAGACAGCAGGGACCTGCCTGAATCCCTCCTCACTTTGTTCAGAGCAGGGTTTGAAGCCTCCACCAACCCTGTGCCATGGGCTGCACTGGGCTGGCACTGCTGGATCTGGAGCCACCAGTGGGTTGAAGCTTTCCCAGGGGGATAGAGGAGGAAAATCACAGTTTGGGGTCTTGTGGGGTTCCCTCAGGGAGTGGTGAGCAGGGAGTGTGCTGGATGGGCTCTGCTGCCACGGGGGAAATGGGTGGGATGAGTCTGAGTGGGAGGATCCCACCTTCACAGGAGGGGCACAGGTTGGTTCTGGGTGCTTTGGTGGAAGGTGGTTTGGGTGCAAACATCCACACATGAGGGGATTTGCTGGTGCTGAAATGTGTTTCAGTGTAAAGACAAACTGTCAGTTCAGCTGTTTTGGAAGTGTAACAGTGAGTGTGTATTGGGACAGGGCAGTGCCAGCACAGCCCCCTGAACATGGTGCTGGGTGTCTCTGCTAAACCCTTCAGTGTGGATCCAGCCCACCTTGGCCACCTCCTGCCACATTCCAGCACCCTGCACCTCCCAGGCAGTTCCTGCAGCCCTGCTGGGTCCCCCACCCCCCAGCCTTTCCCACAGCATCCCCCTCATTTCCTTGGCTAAAAAAAGCTGTTTCTTCCAGTGCAGAGCACACAGGAAAATTCCCACCTGCTCTGCCCCCAGCCCCTCTAATCCCTTTATGGTGTTTGTGCTGATCCTGCTCTTTGCCTTCCCTCTAATCTCCCCATCCCACTGTTTGGCAGGACACAAACCACCGTGGGCTGTTTGGGCCAAACCCAGGGAGAGGGAATGTTCCCACATGGGGTCCCTGGTCCAGGGTTCTGGGAGGTGTTTTGAGGGTTTAACAACCCCCCTCGGTTCTGAGCAGCATCCTGAGTCCTGGAGGATAATTCAGAGTGAAAACCAAAGACTCCAGCCAATATCCCTTCTTTCCAGTGTGCCCAGGGATGATCCCTCTTGGGTAATGGTGGGGAGGGATCTGACAGCCCCCTGTAGCACCAGCTTGTAGCTGGGGTGAAGGTTTTAAAAGTCACCCCAGGAGGTAAATTAGTCCATGTTTCACCCCTCTGTGGTAAAACTTCTTGTGTTACTGAAGATTTTCAATCTGGAAAATTTGCTAAGGGTTTATTATTCCTGTTAGACCAAATAATCTTTGGTGTATCTTGGCAAGGCTGGAAAACTCTTGGGCTGATAAAGCCTCAAAGTCAGAGAGATAAAAACTCTATTATTGATCTATTATATTATAAGTAATGTATTACACTAAAAGTATTTAGGCCTTGGCCAGGTCTCCCCAGGAGGGTTCTCCAGGCATTGCTGCCTGCAGATTGATGGCCATCATCCAAAAAAAAAAAAGGTGCTGGGAAATCTGCTGCCTCCTGCAGAGCCTGCAGCTGTGGGGTGATCCAGCAAAGTCCCCTGGAGATTCAATCTCTGACCTTTTCCTTCCACAAGGACACCCCTGTTCCCTTCCTGCCCTCAGCTCCGACCTTGGACCAGTCACTGATTCCCTGAGCCGGGAGCCTCGTGGTGGTTAATATTTGCTGTACCTGGGGCAGAGGGAACCCGCTGATTGCGGGTTTGTTTGGGGGTAAAATGTTGTTCAAGAGGCTCGAGGATTCAGGTGTGAATTGTGTTTGGCATTGCCAGTGTAACAGAGTCGATGCCACAGAAAGGGCTGGAATTAGACTGTGGTGAGGTAAGACTTGATCCCAAGAAAAACTGACTAAGCAGATGCCCACCACTGTATGGCAGAAACAGTTTTTCCTGCTTACTAAAATCCTTTTTGGTAGGAAATAATTTTGTACATTTGGTGAGCTGCCTCGGGTGTGGTGTTTGGGCAGGGGTGGGACCACGGCACTTGGAGACATGGGTTAGTGGTGGCCTTGGCAGTGCCAGGGAGTGGCTGGACTTGATCCCAGAGGTCTTTTCCAGCCTAAATGGTTCAGTGATTCCACAACTGTGCATCCACAGGCTGCTGTCAGCCCTGTTACCCCTGAACAGCCACAAACACACAGTGTTTGTCCTCCCGGGGCTGGGTGGGCTTTGACCAGGTGAGGGATTATTGGTGTTTGTTCTGCCTTCCCTGTTTGGGTGTTTTGGTGCTCTGTGGCTGCAGCCATCCACGGAGGAGCTCTGCTCCCTAATCCAGGTTACTGGTGAGCGTTAACACCGCCTGGATTTCGTTCCATTTTTCCATTGTCCTGAGCCCACTCAAGCTTTGGGGTGTTATTCCAACAGGAGGGCACATCCAGGAGGGAAGCCAGGGCTTTCTCTGGGAATAAAATGAGGCTATCCCATACCTTTGCTCAGGGAGGGCTGGGGATTTGGCACATGGACACACTGTTGCTGGTCCTGCTGTCTGCTGTGAAGGATGCAGCACATCAGGCTCTGGAGAGGTGTGTCACCTCTCCCCGAGATGGATTTGAGATGCTTCCCAAAGGATGCAGATCCATCTCTGTGCTTCCTAATTGCATGAAAGCTCAGCATCAGCCCCTGCTGAGGCCAGTCCTGTGGGGTCCAGGTCCCCAGGCAGGACGGAGATGGGAACAGGGAGCCCAGGACCCTGCAGAGGCGCTGGTCCCTCCTCCCCCTCGCCGGCTCGGGCACGTGTTGTGGTGGCTGCGGGAAATACTGCTGCACAGCCAGGGGTACATTTCCTCCTGCCCTGGGACGATTTCCAAACAGGAATGAGGAAATGCTGAGCTCTGCAAGCACACTCGTGAATGTGTCCCTAAAATACCCTGTGGATGGAGACGGATGCCTTTGACCTGCACCCCGGTTTCAGCTGCAGGAGGTTCTGCACATCACCCCCCGAGGGCACGGAGCAGACCCGTGTGGTTCTGCTGCTCCGGGAGACCTCGGGCACATCCCTGGGTGCCAACCTCCTTCCCGGGAGCTCTGCTTGGGGCTGTGCCCGTGGGCGGTGGGGTGGGTGACGTCTGGCCTGCCCACAGTCCTCTGTCACTGATGTCACTGCCCGGGCACCAAAATTGCTAATTAAGTTCTGCTTCTCTCGCTGCCAATCTCATTTCCTGGTTCTTGTGCAATCCCAAGGGCTTTCAGGTTTCTTCCCGGTTCTTTATCTGCCTGCGGGACCAAAACACCTTCAGAAGAAAAACAGAGCTGGGGTTTTGGGTCAGTGCCCGGGGAGATGTCCTGGGGGGGACAATCAACCGTAAAGGGTTTTTTTAGCTGCTCTGGTGCAGATGTTTCATTGTCTTGCAGAAAAACATTCCTAGGGGTGATTCAGGCAACCGCAAGCATGAGTCTGCCTTAAGGACCGGCGGAATTAGCAAAAACCCAACTGCTTTGGAGCCCAATCACGCTTTAAAGCCTATTCTCCTTTTGAAACATCGAAAAACTCCTTCAAAACCGAGGGTGGAAAGCCACGAAAAACCTACTTAAAAACTGAGGCTGGAGAGTCGAGGTGCACTCACCCCTCTGGGTTTGCTGGGGGGTTGTTTGAAATCCTACTCTCCTCCCAGAAAAAAAAAAAAATACAGGAGTATTTGAGATAACGCCCGGAGGCGCCGGCACGGGCTGTTTGTGTCTGTGCCGGTTGTGCGCTGGCACGTTTGGGGTCTGTCTGCCCGGACACGTGGGAGCCTCTAACGCAGGATCCATGGAAAACTGGGAAGGCAGCGGCGCGTTTAATTCATTCTAATTGGATCTGCGTTCGGCTCAATAGCTGGAAATTGCTGCTGTATAGAAATAATCGACTCGAATTCACACACCTGTTGGCTGAGGAGTTTTAGCTGACTGTAAATCACATCAGGGCCACTGTGGCGTGGTGATGGTTTGGGGGTTTAAAGGTACTTTACTACGCTCTGGTGCTTAAAAATTATACTTAAGCTCACCGGTTTATAGCTGAGAAGGGCTAAAGTGGGGGATTTCAGTGTTTTGTCAGTAGTTCTCCCTGCAGCACTCAGCTTGGAAGGAAAGCCTGGGGGGCAAACACAGCCCTGCAGCCACGGGGGACTGAAACCGGGTGAGCAGGAGTTGTCCCTGGGGTGACCAGGGCAGGATGGGGAGGGAGGTAGTGGCAGAGCTGCCAGGCATCTCTCTGCCCCTGTCCCCAGGGATTTGGCTACTGCTATCCCGAGGGATTTGGCTGCCCTTGTCCTTGGGGATCCGGCTGGTCCCCAGGACCACCCAGGCACCTGGGTCCATTCCCAGGCATCCCACCTGCACAGGGCATGGTCCCAGCGAGGCTTTTGGGGTGCTGGGGGGAGCAGCCTCTCCCACTCCCACCCCACAGCACCGTAGCAGGGCTGGGGGGAAAATACCTGCCCATGTGTAAGGGGACAACCCTATATAAACAAGGTGCCAGGGGACACAGGCAGCGAGGGGGCAGGAGGTGCAAAATAGCATTTTCAGTGATTAATACTCGTTATTTTTAAATAAACATTAACTTATTTAGCCAATAACTCTCAATTTTTAAAATAAAGCCATTCTAGCCGTATGACAATCGTTGCTTTTAATAAGTTTGAAAAGAAAACAATACTAAACGTGTTTAGAGGGGTGTTCCTGGGGGTAGGAGCCGCCCCGGGGGGAGGAGCCGCCTCCGCACCCGCCCCGACCGCGGGCCCGTATAAAGCGCGGGCGGAGCGGGCGCGGGCAGCGCTGGGGCCGGTGAGCGCCTGGGCCGCGGGTTCGAGTCCCGCGGGGGGACACTGAGCTCGGGAGGCGGGTGGGGGAGAGGGGCTGGGTTGGCCTCTTTTTGGGGTGGGAGGTTGGTTTTGGAAGGTGACGGGCCGGGAGTGATGTGGCTGTCGCCCCCGCAGGGCCGTCGCCATGTCGGTGTCACACAGCTCCAGGCTGAACAAGCTGGTGCGGGAGCAGTACATGAGGCTGCCCCAGGATGGGAGGGTGCAGGTCACCTACGTCTGGATCGACGGCAGCGGCGAGGGCGTGCGCTGCAAGAGCAGGACCCTCGACAAGGAGCCCAAGAGTATCGAAGGTAACGCCGCTGCTTATCCCTCTGGACGATGGGCGGCACGGTGGTGGGCCCTGAGGAAAGTTCTGGGGTGCTTGGGGCGGGGGGAGTTGGCACTTGCTGTCTCTGGTTGCGTGGCACTGGTGATACCTGTGGCAGTTGTCTCGTGGGGTTACAGTAAGTGCCGGGTAAACACCCAACCTGCGTCGCTGCGGTTTCCTTAATCCGTTAATGAAGGGGAGGAGGAGTTCCTCGCCCCTTCCCACCAGGCAAACAGGCACGGGGACGTGTCGGCATCTGGATGGGGATTGGCAGAGGGAGGTGAAGGGGCTGGGGCTGATCCTGCCTGTGCTTGATGGTGCTGGGGGAAGAGAACACGCTGGTGCTCAGGGAGCTCCGGGGATGTGCGAGGAAACCTTTGTGGCCACCACCCCGTGGCACTCGGTGCCCCTTGGGTGCTCCATCCTGGGTCTGAGCCACCAACACTTGGCTCAGTCCACATGTAATGTACCTTTTCCCAACCCTGCTCCCCTCTCTATCCCCCTCCTGCCTCGCAGACGTCCCCGAGTGGAATTTCGACGGCTCCAGCACGGCACAGGCAGAGGGCTCCAACAGCGACATGTTCCTGGTGCCTGTCAGCATGTTCAGGGACCCTTTTTGCCTG
Organism: Pachyramphus minor; assembly: GCA_013397135.1. Classification (NCBI taxonomy): domain Eukaryota; kingdom Metazoa; phylum Chordata; class Aves; order Passeriformes; family Tyrannidae; genus Pachyramphus; species Pachyramphus minor. The sequence continues at coordinate 389,868 of VYXB01007074.1, read as the reverse complement.
GACCCCAACAAACTGGTGCTCTGTGAAGTGCTCAAGTACAACAGGAAACCCGCAGGTGAGCACCTCCAGTGTGCACCCCCCCGGCTCCCGAGGGTCACCCATTTATTATTTAGGGTGCCATATCCCCCGGCGGCCACTTGCCGTGGACCACTGGCCCTGGGGCACAGCTCGGCACCGAGTGCTTGGCCCCGGGCTCTGAAATCCAAGTGCTAGTGGTGGTGATTGTTTGCAGGAACTTGTTTTAGAGGCGTGGGGTGAGGAGTAGAGCAGCGAGATCTGGAGCTCAAGGCCAAAGGCGTCACCCGCGTTTTGAGCCGAGCACACCCAGCCCGGGGGTGGGGGTTACCGCGGGGGAGCTGGGTTTTTACATGCCGGGGTCGCGGTCGCTCTCCTCGTTGGTGGGAGGCTGCGGAAAAGGAGGCAGAAGGTGCCGGGCTGGCTCGGGGTGACCTTTCGCGAGCAGCCCCGGAGCGCTCCGGCTCCGGGCTTATCACCGCGGGCAGGAGCCTGCGCTGCCGAGTCCGTCCTGTCCCTCTGATAAAGCCCCAGACACAGGAAGGGGAGCCGGTGTGCAGGACGCGCTGAGGGGCTCCCGGAGGGGTTGTTTGCCGGTCAAGCAGGGCTGCGGCCCCGCTCAGCGTGAGGGGGAGGGTGATGCACACATCTGCCGGGAAAGGGGATCCTGCGGGCGAAAGACGGGGCTGGTTCCTCCTCAAACAGCCTGTCGGCCACGGGGGAAGCTTCTCTTGGTCGAGATTCCTGCCCGGCAGCTCCTCTGCTGGAGCAATTTGTCAAGTCCTGGAGTTGAAGCTGGGGCAGAGAGCTCAGCCCAAGGCCCCACAGGCGAGACGGGTGCACCCTCCAGGCTTTCCCAGGATGGGTTTTTGGGGATATTAAGGGCTCTGTGGACCCGGGACAGGAGGGGAAAGATGGACCTTTCCCCTGCCTCCCATCAGTGCAAGGGAGATGCCCCTGTTCCTCTCCAGCCCCACACTCTGGGCATGTGTTCTGGCTGCTCTGGGGCATTTATTGCAAGTTCAGGCAGAATGTGCAGCCTGGAAGCTGCCTGCCCATGTGACAGCAGTTTTCCAGCCTTCTTTTCCCCTCTCTGTCTCCCTTCAAGCTCTCATTCCACTTGCCTGGCACGTTGTCTCATGTCAGGATGGTTCCTTGATATCTGTGTTTTCCTGGCAAAGCCCCAGTGGCCCTGAGCACCTCAAAGGGATGAGGCAGGGCCAGCCAGCTTGGATGCTAACCAAAATCATGGAGCTGGAAAAAAAAAGGCTAGTTCAGATAAGGCTGTTAGGAAGAGGATGGGGGTGAGTTAGTGATGGAAGAGATACAGTCCCTGTTCCCAGGTCTGCTGGATGCCTGTAGGACAGGGCTGGGATATGGCTCCTGGTCTCTCAGAGCATAAGAGCAGCGCATGAGAGGAGGAGGAAGATGTTCATGGAGCATGGCAGTGGTTTGGGGAATAGGCTAATTAAAGCCTCTTGGCCTGTGGCCTGATGCTTTGGTGATGGACTAACTGTGAGGAGGAAACCAGTGAGCAGGAAGGAGGTTTCCTTAAGGCTTCTGTGGGAAGCACTTGGCAGCCTCCATCTCTGAGTGGGATGGAGCAGAGCGTGGGGGACATCTGCTCACAGCTGGCTCTAACCTGGACCTCTCTGCTCCCAGAGACCAACCTGAGACACACGTGCAAGAAAGTCATGGACTTGGTGAAGGACAGCCACCCTTGGTTTGGGATGGAGCAGGAGTACACACTGCTGGGAATCAATGGCCACCCCTATGGCTGGCCCGACAACGGCTTCCCTGGCCCACAGGGTGAGTGCTCCCTCCTTGCCCTGGCCCAAATGCTCCCTCAGCTCCCACCCTGCTGCTCGGGGTGCTGCCAGTGGTGGACATTACATCCTGGACCTTGAGTGCAGCTTTCCCATTGCAGCTGACACAGAGCAGGATCTGGGATGGGGTTCGGAGCTGTGAGAGCACCTGGTGCCCCGTGGCTCACGTGAGCACACCGGGCAGATCTGGGTTGCACAAACAGCTCAGCTGCACGACTTGTTTGGCAAGGGCTGGGGAACTGGGCTGGAAAAGCCTCCTCCCCATGGCTGGTGGGGAAAGGGCTTGGCCTGGCACGTTGTGCCCTCCTGCAGCAGTGAGCCAGCTCCTCAGCTGCCTCCTGGCAGAGGGACTGGGGACGGGGTTTTCCCAACCTGGTTTTTGTTTGGACCAGCTGCTTGCAACATCCCTCTTCCCCCAGGCGGGGAGAAGATCTTCTGGCCTGCTTGAATGAGGAAGAGTTGTATATCAATCCCTAGCAAGCTAAATTTTCTAGCCATGAACAATGTTGGCTGTTGTCAGAAGAATCTCCCACGCCCATCTGCTCAGGGGGTCAGTGAGGTGCCTTGGGGCAGACCAAGCTGAGCTTTCCTTATCTCCTGGCCACCTCCTGGTTGTGTGTTACAAGTCCTGTTTAACTGCCCAGATAAGGCTGAGGTTGCTCTGATGAACTGCTCAGCTGCTGCTCCTGGGGTTGGCTTGATGTCCTGTGGAGTGCAACAGCATTTTAATGCCCATAAATCCTCTCCAGGTAGCCAGGAGTGTGGGGTTATGCTGCAATGCTGTTGTTGCTCCCAAGAGCTTTGCTTGGGTGGTGATTCCTTGTTCCTTTCCAGGCCCCTATTACTGTGGAGTTGGAGCAGATAAGGTGTACGGGCGCGATATCGTGGAGTCCCACTACAAGGCATGTCTGTACGCGGGGGTGAAGATCTGTGGCACCAACGCAGAGGTGATGCCCTCCCAGGTAGGTGTGGATGGCCCCACACAGCCCATTTCCCATGATGGATACAAGTTATCATGAGGCTGGAACAATCCAACTCGTCTGGAACACTGAATCCAGTGACTCCCCCGTGTTGGTTTTGCTTAGATGGGAGCAGTAGCACTGCTAGGATGAAAATGTACATTTGATTTTCTCCTAACTCACCCTGAGCTCCTTGAAGAGCTGGTGTAGAGCTGGGAGGTGCCCTGTGCCTTCCTTCCCTATGGAGCAGGGATCCAGGGGATGGGGGGAGCCAGGACAGGCTGTGGGAGCACTGTGTGGAGTGACTGGGGTGTCTGAGTCCTGTTCTGCTACCTGGGCACTGGGAAGCTGGGGTGGGATTTGGCTTTGGGGAGTGGTTGGGAGGGATTTGGGTTTGTTTGGGGGTTAGCAGGAGGGAGTCCCTGATTGCATTAGGCAGGTGGCCAGACTGACCGACTGTGAATTGTAACTGCTGCTGCTGATGTGGCGGAGATAAGCGGGGGCTTATCTGCAGCAGAGCTGAGGCAGGACTTTTAACCACTCTGCAGTTTGCCCTGACTTCTTCAGGGTCCTTCTTGGCTGCTTTCTGCATCCTGGGCCCAGGCTCTGGCCGTGCCAGCAGCTGTTAATATGTCACCCTTAGTCACCATGGGTGGTGCAACCCTGGCTCCAGCCGGGCAGGGAGCAGCCCTGGGAAGGACTGACAGGCTCCTCATTAGTCCTCTGCCCTGTTTGCAGTGTGGGCTGGGGGCCTGCACACCACTGGCTCCAGCAGCAGCCTCAGTCAGGCGTGGTGCTTATTTACCTCTGATTTGATTAAAAACCCTCTGATTTGCTCTGTATAGTCATGAGCAGTTTATTCCCTTTTTTTTGCCTGCCAAAGCTGCTGTGTTGCTTAATTCAGTGCTCCCCATCCTTGTTGGTGATTCCCAAGGGGTAACAATCAGCCATAGCCCGGGCTGGCAGCCCTCACTGGGGGTGGCAGGGACACCAACCTGCCCCTTCTTACCTGTGCATCTGCTCTCCCCTTCCAGTGGGAATTCCAGGTGGGCCCGTGTGAAGGCATTGAGATGGGGGATCACCTGTGGATGGCTCGGTTCATCCTCCACCGTGTCTGTGAGGACTTTGGGGTTGTGGCTACGCTGGACCCCAAACCGATGACCGGCAACTGGAACGGTGCTGGGTGTCACACCAACTACAGCACCGAGGAGATGCGGAGAGAAGGGGGTCTCAAGTGAGTCCTGAGGGGTCCCCTGGGATGGACCTGGGAGGTTGGGGTGTCCTTGGCCATGTGGAATGTGTCTCCCGACCTGGGTGGCTGCATCTGGGTTGGGGCTGCCCCAGATAATTATTTTAAAAGCAGCTGGTGGTATGAGTGTCCCCTGGGCTGTCCTTGTCCCTGCACAGGAAGAGGGGGTGACAGCCTTCCTCACCATGGGAACACCCACCAAAGGGTGGGTATCAGTCTCTGCTGCCAGGAACCAGCAGTGGGACAAGAAGGCACAGCCTTGAGCTGCCCCAGGGCAGGTTTAGGGTGGCCATTGGGAAGAAGCTGTTTGCAGAGAGAGGGATCAGCCCTTGGAATGGGCTGCCCAGGGAGGGGGTGGAGTCCCCGTCCCTGGAGGTGTTTGAGCAGAGCCTGGATGTGGCACCAGTGCCCTGGGCTGGGTGACAAGGTGGGGTTGGGGCACAGGTTGGACTCGAGGATCTCAGAGGCCTTTTCCAACCCTGTTGATTCTGTGATTGTGTGAAATGGCCCAACTGACCAACCCCACCCGCTCGTGCCCCACAGACACATCGAAGCCGCCATCGAGAAGCTGAGCAAGCGGCACGATTACCACATCTGCGTGTACGACCCGCGGGGCGGCAGGGACAACTCCCGGCGGCTCACGGGACACCACGAGACCTCCAACATCTTCGAGTTCTCCGCCGGCGTGGCCAACCGCGGTGCCAGCATCCGCATCCCGCGCCAGGTGGGCCAGGATGGCTGCGGGTACTTCGAGGACCGGCGGCCAGCGGCCAACTGCGACCCCTACGCGGTCACCGAGGCCATCATGAGGACAACGGTGCTCAACGAGACCGGGGTGGAGACCAAGGACTATGCTGACCACTGAGGCCGTGGGGTGGGTGGAGGTTTTGGTGTCTACAGTAGCTTCTCACG
>VYXB01007074.1:367821-383434 GCA_013397135.1 Pachyramphus minor | reverse complement strand
TTTGCAGAGAGAGGGATCAGCCCTTGGAATGGGCTGCCCAGGGAGGGGGTGGAGTCCCCGTCCCTGGAGGTGTTTGAGCAGAGCCTGGATGTGGCACCAGTGCCCTGGGCTGGGTGACAAGGTGGGGTTGGGGCACAGGTTGGACTCGAGGATCTCAGAGGCCTTTTCCAACCCTGTTGATTCTGTGATTGTGTGAAATGGCCCAACTGACCAACCCCACCCGCTCGTGCCCCACAGACACATCGAAGCCGCCATCGAGAAGCTGAGCAAGCGGCACGATTACCACATCTGCGTGTACGACCCGCGGGGCGGCAGGGACAACTCCCGGCGGCTCACGGGACACCACGAGACCTCCAACATCTTCGAGTTCTCCGCCGGCGTGGCCAACCGCGGCGCCAGCATCCGCATCCCGCGCCAGGTGGGCCAGGATGGCTGCGGGTACTTCGAGGACCGGCGGCCAGCGGCCAACTGCGACCCCTACGCGGTCACCGAGGCCATCATGAGGACAACGGTGCTCAACGAGACCGGGGTGGAGACCAAGGACTATGCTGACCACTGAGGCCGTGGGGTGGGTGGAGGTTTTGGTGTCTACAGTAGCTTCTCACGTGGGATTTGTGCCTGTGTGATGTCCTCGGCTGCAAGCTCAGACTCTTTAGGAACCTCGCTTCTGGTCTTGTGAAACGTCGCCTTAGAAATACATATATATATATATATATATATATTTTNTTTATTTGTTTGTTTTGTTTTTTAAACTTGGTTTGAATTTTTTTGCCCGATGGACTTTACACTGTGATGTACATAGATCCCTATGTGGATGCTGCAGCTACTGCTGCTTGCACCTGGGGAGGGTGGCTGCTTTTTTTTCCCATATCTCTGTTGCAAGAAAATGGCAATAAATAATTTTCCTGGCTGCTTGGCAGCCGGGTTATGCTGCGGTGGGTCAACTTTTCTGTAGCCCCTGGAGCTCCACAGAGGTTTTAATTTGGGTGTTGCCGGTAGATCAGTCACTGAGCAGCCTGCAGTGGCACCAGGCAGGGGCTGGAGATGCTGGAGGATCCGTGGGGCAGGTGCCTGGAGCTGCCTTGCTTCATTTTGTGGTGGCCCAAAGGCCATCTCCTTCCATCGTGATCCAGAAAGGCAAACAGAGCGCTGTGGGCTGAGCAAACAGTGGCTGGGGCAGCAGCTGGCGGGCGTTTACACAGGGTGTGTGCTGCTGAGTCAGCAAAACCAGCCCAGCACTGGGCATGGGGAGCAGAGCCCTCCCCTCTGGGGATGCTTTCAGGCCGGGAGGGGAGCCTGGAAACACATCCCCTTCACCCCTGGGCCATGTCCTGCTGAGCCACAGGGACACAGTGCAGCTCCTTGGGGTGGGGTTGCTCTGCAAGGGGGAGGACACAGATTTTATCCATAGAATCACAAGACAATTTGGGTGGAAGGGACCTTAAAGCTCATCCAGTCTCACCCCCTGCCATGGGTGGGGATGCCTTCCACCAGCCCAGGTTGCTCCAAGCCTTGTCCAACCTGGCCTTGAACACTTCCAGGGATCCAGAGGCAGCCACAGCTTCTCTGGGCAACCTGTGCTAGGGCCTCAACACTGTCACAGTGTATAATTTTTTCCTTATATCTAACTGAAATCTGCCCTCTGGCAGTGGGAAGCCATTCCCTGTGTCCTGTCCCTCCATCCCTTGTCCCCAGTCCCTCTCCAGCTCTCCTGGAGCCCCTTTAGGCCCTGGAAGGGGCTCTCAGGTCTCCCTGGAACCTTCTCCAGGTGAATGCCCCCAGCTCTCCCAGGCTGGCTCCAGAGCAGAGAGGTCCCTGGGACAGACCTGCAGGATGTGACCCATGTTCAGTCACCAACAGGGATGTTACCTGTAGGTGAGGGGAAGCAGCAGCATGAACAGACAGGGAACACCATGTCCACTGCAGGGCAGTCAGGGGGAGTTTGAAACAGGTTTTATGTTTGTCCTCGAGTGTGATGCAGGTGACAAACTGGACTGGAGGCTCCCAAGTCCCTCCTGCAGGTGACAGTACTGCCAGTGGCACAGGGAAGGAGGGCCACAGGAGCTGGAAGTAGCTGAGCCCCAGACCACCAGCAGCCCAACACTAAAAAGGACAAATTTTCCTTCCAGAAGTTCCTGCTTGGGATGTTTAATGTTTTTCATCAAAACCACAGCCATGTCTTGTTTTCCTGTCATTTCTATGATGCCTTTAATGGGTAATTTGAGCACTGGGACAGTGACTGATGGATGCAGCTGGAAAATCAATAAAGAGCTAAATCTGGAGCGGGAAGACTTGTGTTTGTTTCCCTGGCTGTGCCAGTGGCTGAAGTGCTTCAGTTTTCATCATCACATGCTGTACAGCCCCTGTGAAATTTGGGGAATTATGTGAATTCTCGTTGGCAACATGCAGACCCCTCTGGCTGGACATAGCACTGTGGTGCTTCCAAACACTTTGTACCTGTTCCTGGGTCTCACCCTCCCATTCCCCTGCAACAGAGGCTTGTCCATTGCAGGGGAGGACAGTGGGACTCCAGGGGAGATCCAGGGACTCTCCCAAGTCCACTGCTGGGGCCTTTTCCTGAGCTGGGATCAGTCCTGTCTCCACAGGGCTGGAGCCACTCTGTGCTTGGGCAGTTCCACTCCATCCTTTGCCAACAAGCAGATCTTCTTGCTTGTGCTTTTGAGGTCAAAACAGGCCAGAAAACGCATGTCAAGGTTTGTTTTTTCCCTACAGCAGAAGTGATTCCCACCCACAGGGCTGCAGCCCAGGGGAAACAAGGACAGCAGCACATTCTCCCAAGAGTTTCTCTGACAGTTTTTCTGTGTTTGCTGCTGTGGGAGGTTGGGGTTTGGGTTCAGTGAGCGGGGCAGGAGCTGGGGATGGAGCCAGAGCTCGGGCTGAGGCTGGAGGCCATGGTGGGGGGCACGGGGATCCCACCCATCCTGCGGGGCGTGGATCAGTGTTATCCAGGGCTTTTCCAGAGGAGCATCCCGAGGTGTCCGGGGGGGCGGGAGGGACATTTGGGGGGGGTTGCTGCCCTCTGCAGGCACCGGCGCGAATCGCAGGGAGCAGGGAAAATCCTCTGGGATCACCGAGTCCACCCGATGATTCAACACCGCCGTGTTCGCCACTAACCCACGTCCCCAAGCGCCACATCTACACGGCTGTTACATCCCCCCAGGGGTGGTGACTCCATAACCCTTCCAGTGAGGACATTTTCCTCAGTATCCAACCTAAACGTCCCCTGGTGCAATTGGAGGCGTTTCCTCTAATCCTGTCTCTTGTTACTCGGGAGAAGGGACCGCTCCCCACCTGGCTCCATCCTCCTGTCAGGTAGTTGTAACAGGCATTATGTGAGGTATCGATTCCTGCCTGATGTATTTTTTACTCTCTAATGAAGATATTTGAGATCCAGAAATCCAGCAGCTGCTGGATGCAAGAGAAGTGACTGTAACTAGCAGACGACCTGATCCCAGATTTGAACTCGCTTTCTTGCACCCTTACAAAAGCATAATTCAATACCAGGAGGCAAAGGAAAACAAATCTACTTAACACACTTCATTTCACGCTGCTGTGGAGCAGAATTCAAGGAACTTAGTTGGGAAACAAAACCAGAACCTTTGCCTGCATCAAGCAAACCTGTCAGCAACAGTGTCAGGGAGCAGAGCACCACAACAAGCCAAGGCATCAGGCTCCTGTGGTTTAGGCTCTGACTGTGACCACCTGCCCATGAGACCACCCTGCACCCACCTTCACTAAATCCTGTATTTCCACAGAAGCATTCACAGACAATGGTATAAATAAATATATAAAATAAAATAGAGTAAAATAGAATAAAAATAAAAATAAATACAACAAACAAATCCCCTTTGGGGCTGTTCCAGTCCCCATCCCAGCCCTTGGCTGAAGGCACAGAGCTGGGTGCTGCCAAGGGGTGATGTTTCTCCTCAGGACAGTTGTCCCCAGGGCTGTGACCCAGCAGATGGACGAGTGGCTCTGGGATATGGCTCCAGAGGGTGACCAAGCTGGAACACATCCTCATCCAGGTGTCCACTGGGAATCCTTTCCTTCACTTCCCACCACTGAGCACCCCAGGGAGGTGCTGCAGAGGGGACACCCAGGGTGGGTGACCACCGTGGCCACCCCGTGATAGGGAAGGACGGCACAGGGGTTTGCCCTTTTCTCCATCTTCAGATCTCTTTTTACCACTGTTAATTCCACTACTTTGAATTCAGTCAAGGCCTTCAGGATTTTTTTTTTCCCAAGCCAGCTATAAAAAGGACTTTGGAATCACAATTCCAGTGCTAACAATAGCATTACTCAAAGCTGCTGCCCAGAAGTGGGGAGGTGTGGGCAGAATAAAGACCTAAACTAAAATGTCAATAATAACTCCTCTTTTCCCCTCCCTCTCTTCCAGCCCTCACAATCTGCTCGGGACTCTCTATCTTAATGAGCGTTAAAATGGTTTCAAATTAGATCTACAGAAAATTGAATTTTTTTTCCCCTCAGAAGCTTAGTCTGCCCTTTAAAGGCCACTGATTGTACTTGGGGTTTGTATAAGAGCATCTTTGATCCCAAAGGCTCTCAGCTTACAGGGAGCTGTGGCTCATTTACCAGCACTGAGCTGCTGCTGGAATGCAGCTGGAGGGGATTGGCACCCTGGAGTGGGACCTGATGTGTCATGCGAGGAGTCAGGGACAGGTTTGGCCAGGGAGTGATTGGCCCTGGTCACCCACTAGCCCTGTGTGGCTCTCCTGGACAGAGCCTTGCTCCCAGGCTGGTGCTGGGTGTGCAGCCAGCTGCTTCCAGCTGGGTCTGGTCCCCAAAAATGTGGGATGAAAGAGCCCCATCAGCCCAACCTGAGCCCCACATGGGCTGTTCGGGGAGTCCTCAGGGTCACCCTGGGTCACAGCAGTGTCTTGCTGAGAGGGTGATGTGTCCAAAAACCTGGCAAAGCACCCTTTTCTCTTTCTCTATGACCAACCCACATGGTATTGCTGTTGCTACAGCCACTCTCCACATCTGAGCCACAGGTGCTGTGGGGAAGGGGTCTGAGACTTGCCCTCTCTCACTTCCCTCGCTGCTGGGAATGTTCAGCAATTAGGCTTTCCAGGAAAGCCTGTTACCATGGCAGGGCCCAGCAGCTGGGAGGGGGAAAAAAAAAAGAAAGAAAGAAAAAAAAAAGCATCTAGATGGTGCAAAGCTGAGCAACCCTGAGCAATGCAGTGCCCCGTGGCAGTGTCCACGGTCTGGTGGGTGTTTGTAGGGGCAAGTTGGGCTTTGGGGTAAGCTGGGGCTTGCACCTGGGTGTAAGAGAAGCCACTGGGTCTGTCTTCCTGCTCCCGGGAGAGAAGGCAGCAGAGGCTGAGGCAGTGCAGAGTAGATCAGCCCCACATCCCCACCACAGCACACTGGGATGGGCAGAGTCCCTGTGAGGGTCACAGTGGGTTGGCTTGAGAAAGGTCTGCAAAGAATCCAGCTCCCCCAGGTGTTCCTAGAGCAGCCTCCTCAAAATGAGTCCTTAATGAGCTGCAGCAGCCCCTCTGCTCACACTCCTGAGCCCCCAGGGAAGTTTCCTGATGATCTGGACTGCTGGATGAATGTTTCTACCATCCCTGGAGGTGCCCTCCCAGGGAAGAGAGGGACAGGCCTTTGTTGGTGAGACTCTGCCCTGTAGCTGAGGTGTCTCTTCTGGCTTTCTGGCCTTTTGGAAGCCTCTGTCCCGTGCTTTAGCCTGGTGGATGGGATGGAGAGGGTTACAAAAAAATCTACAGGAGAAAATAAAGTGTTGGGTGTGGGGAATTTAATTTCTTCCTCAGTCCTTACTTCCTGCAGCTGCTGAGAAGCGATGCCAGTGGTGGGAGGCCGTGAGCAGGGATGTATCTGCAGAGGGTGGTGAGATGCAATTGCCATAGTGTCTCTCTCTTTCTCAAGGACATTTCACTGAAGCTTTTTTGCAGCTCCTGCAGGTGCTTGGGTTGCAGCAAGGCAGGCCAGTGGTGAAATTCTATCAGCAGAGCTGCCCAGGAGAAGGAGGGAGAGGTCGAGCTGTAGCTGCAGTCAGGCAGGTGCCTGGTGGAGACGTGATCCAAACCCAAATGAAGCCATTTCTCCTGGTGCTGCTCTGGCCTGATAACTGTGGTGACACAGATCAAGTGCATTTGTTGGCCTTGATTCCCATCGGGTGTTTTCAGTGGCTGAACCATCAATGCAAGACAGGGTTTAGAAGGACTCTGTAAAAACAGCTGTAGGTAGGGCTGGGCTTGGAATATTTGCTGGGCTTGGAATATGGGAGTGTAAAAAGGGGATGGGTGCTGTTGGGAAACAGAGCTGCTAGTTAAAGAACTGGTTTTATCCTAAACTGTCTCCAGCTCACAGGATACAGGGAGGGTGGGGAAATGCAACTGTGATATTGTAGTTCAAAGAAAGTAAAAGTTTTGACAGGTCTGGCAGCAGCTGATCCATGAGACAAACTCCAGCCCTGAGGAATAAAATTGGTCTGGGGAGATTTAGCTGGGATGACTGTGTCTTGTCTGGAGTGAGCTCCATGGAGGTATCCACACTGTGCCTGAGATGTTTCCACCTCACCCACATGCTCTCAGGGAACAAAATGTGCTGTCAGCAGTTATCCTGGTTGTACTAAATCAGCCATTCCATGTCTTTTCTCTCCTTGTCCTCAGACAAGGGTCTCATGGCTTGTTAACCAACCCTTCAGTGCTCAGCACGTGTTCTCCCACTGCCCCAGCCTTCAGGGGAAGGGAAAGGCTGATGGGTCCTGTTCATCTCTCACTGCTGCTCTGCCCTCAGCTGCCTCCCTGTGCTTTCTGACTCGTGCTGTTGGAACACGCTGATCTGCTCTTGGCTTTCAGTTTATTGCGTGAAACTCTTGGATCTCTGTATGTGGCTCTTCAAGGCACGTGCTCTGCCCTCCTGGCTGCACCCACTGGGTGTTTCTCTGCCTCCTTCTGCCAGGCTGCACCCTCATTCCTCCCCTGGGTGCTGGAGGCTCTTGCCAGGCCCTCTGATGTGCTGTTTGACTCAGCCCCTTTGGGGTCCTGTGCTGGGACAGGTCCCTGGGGTGGCACAGTGACTTCAGCTCACACTGTCCCAGTGGGAAAACTGGGTGACAGTGCCTTGGCAGGTTTCCCCACAGAGACAGTGTGGGAGAAGTGGACAAGGATGTGCAGAAGCTCATCAGACTCAGCTCCCACCAGTGTGGGAGGTGTGGAGGCAGAGCTGTGAGGAGGCACTGATGGCTTCTTCCATCACTGCCCCCATGGTGGCAGGTGCTGGATGCCAGCAGAGCAGTTTGGTACCCAGGTCCACTACCAAAATCATTCTGTTTTTTTTCTGTCCCCACCCTGCACCCACAATGGACCTGTGCAGGTAGAATGAGCAGTTATCCTTCATGCAGAGACCTGAGGTTGCTGGCAGGAGCAGTGTCCCAGAACCTGTCACAGTCTGCTCTGTCCTTTGCTTGTGTCCCGCTGGGGACAATGGGTTTGATTTTGCCAACTGGCTCGATAGAAGGGCCACAAAGCACAGCACAAACATTGTTGCTGCCTGGCCACTTGTTGAGGGTGGGTCTACAGTCCATTCTCACCCTCTCTACAATCCATTCTCACCCTCTCTACTTGCCACCAGCTCAGCTGGCAGTGGCACGGGCTGGGGGTGGTGTCCAGCACTGTGCCTGAGCGTGGCTGGGACTGGCATCGTGTCCTGGCAGTGGAGGACGTTTTAGTGCTGCCTCCTGCTCTGGCCAAGGCAGCCTTGGCAGAAGTGACTCACCTGCCTCGTGACAGGCGACCCGTGACCTTTGAGTTTGGTGTATTAGCTCATGGAAACCCAAATAATGACGTGGGGAAAGGGGGATATCTGGTGAAGGACAATCCCGGGACAGCCCCGCTGAGGAGCGGGATGAGCAGGGGTAGGAACAGCAAAGGTGTGGTGGTGGGAGACGCCCGTGCTCCCCCCGGCTTTTCCACCCAGCACCCTCCCCGATGCAGCCAGCCAGCAAACTCCTGTGGAAAGCATTACTTCACAAAGAAAAATGTGCAGGGCTGATGGTGCCCTCGGGCAGAGCTCTGCTTCAGCAGCAGCTTGGGCTGAGATTAACTCCTTCCCCTGCCTGCCTGGCTCGGGGTGCTTTCTGGTCCATCACAGGGGTGGGTGTCCCTGGGTCAGCCCTGCTGAGGTGCCACCCTGTGCCTTCCCCCGGCGCTGGGTGATGGGGGAGGGCTCTGTAACACCTGAACCTTCAGTTATGGTGGGGTGGGTTTGTTCAGAAGGGCACCCTGAGCTGTGTCATGGGGGTTGGGCTGTTCACCCCACTGGAGCCACTTGCAGCAGCAGATGGAGAGGAGGGGTCAGTGACACCCTGAGCCTTGGTCTTCTGGGTGCATCTGCCCCTACACCAAATCCTGGTGTGGCTCAGACATCCTCTTCCATCATGTGCCAAGAGGGTTGCTCTCTGTGTTCCTGCAGGAGCAGCTGCTGGGACATGTTTCTCCGTGCTGGGGATTGATGTATTTTGTTCTGGACACGTGGAGTGACTGATGATGAGCAGGAAAATGAGGGTTTTTTTCTCAGCAGCAGGGTGGGGAGATGTGTGCTGGGAGAGGGAGTGGGATTCTCCATGAGCTGTCACAGGCAGCCAGGTGTTGGAGAGGAGGGGGGTGTTGTGGGGAGCCCCCACGTCAGGGCTCTCAAGCTGGGCTGCTGATGTGACCTTGGTGCACCATCTCATCCTCTGGGGCTGTATGGATGGTTGGGGGGTTTCTAAGAGGATTTCTTGGTGAGTTTTGTCCCTGGCATGTAGGGCAGTGGCCACCCACAGATTTTTAACAGGTAGAATTGGGACATCAGGGCTGTTTGAGCAAATCAGAGGATTGCTGAGCCACACAGAGATCCACTGCTCTGGTTGGCAGCTGTGGTGGTCTTGGGTATCACTGTTGTCTCTCCCACAGCCAACAATGTGAGTGTGTTCTTCAGCCATTTCTGGGGAAATTCAGTGGATTTAAGTGAAAGTGCTGCAGGATATGTGAGGGAAGAGCTGCTGGCCATAGTGGGTCACTGTCCTGGCCAGCTGTGCTGTGATATTGTTAGAGGAACTTGCTACATGGGAAAAGGGAAGTAGAAGAACTGGGCAGCGAAGGGAAGGAAAGCACGAGAGCCTGGACAAATGCAGGATACAAATGTCTTGCACCTCAGGTGGTGTCAGGCAGGGTTAGTGATCTCACTGCCTGCCCAAGATGGCAGACACTGGTATGGGGCTGCCCTGCTCCCAGAGCACAGTGTTTCCCTGAGGAACCCCAGGAGCTTTGCCCTCAGCCTGCTTGGACCTGTTGAACAGCGACTGCCACCCTTCCCTGGCATCGTGGAACCTGAGCCCAATAAACACCATGTGACTCTTGGTGTGGTCCTGTGCAGGGCTGGGAGTTGAACTTCAATGATCCTTGTGGATCCCTTCCAACTTAGGATATTCCTTGATTCCATGAAGTGTTGTTTTGCAGTGAGAGAGGAATGTAAATCCTGTGTGGTGAGGGGGAGTGAGAGTCCAGCCTGTGGTTTCAGTTTGATCATTTCCTCAGGCAAGGTCCCACTGGGATCACTGAGTGAATCCTCCTGTTCCCAGAGCCCTGGGGAGTGCAATCAAACCCCTGTCTCCACAGATGGTGAACCCCATGGGGAAGGGAGGACAGGAGTCTCACCATCCAGTCCTTCTCCCACACTGAGCAACGGGAACTCTTCCAGAGGAGATCAGAAATCCAGGCAGCGCAATTAAATTTATAATAATAGTAATTAATGCCTTGCCTCTCTCTAAGGATTTTCTAGTGAGGCTCACCAGGTGCTGGCTGGGCATTAATAAATCAAACCACAGCACCCACGTGGAGGGGTTGAGTGCCAGCTGGGCCATGGGACCACAGTGGCTCAGCTGGGGGCTCGCTCCCCATTCCTTCATCTTTCTCCATGGTTTGGGGGGCAAAGATTAAAAGGGAGCAGCTGCCTTAGGAGTCCCAGGGGTGAGGGATAATGCAGGGGGAGAAGACTGGGTCAGGAGTACTCTGTGTTACCCATGGGTGCTCATCTGGTCCCCAGAGATGTGAGTGAAAGGGCTTGTGTGTCCCTCTGTGTGCAGGGGGATAAATAAGCTCTAAAGCATCAGCTCCTGTCTGTGCACGTGCCGGTGGGTGGGAGGCTGTTCCTGCACACAGATTTCCATCCACACACAAATGCCAGTCGTGGGCTTGCACGGGCACCAGCCAGCACAATAACAGGAGGCTGGAGAAAATGCTTTACAGGGAGAGGCTTGGAGAGCTCAACTGGCTCAGTTTATCACAGAAATTGAGGGGTGCCTTGATTCTGGTGTGTGAACACCATCACTGGGAGGAATGGTTTGGCACCAGGTGACTCTTCAATGTCAGAGAGAGGCAGAACAAGAAGCAGCAGCTGAAGCTGCTGAAGTCCAAATGAAAAGCAGACGTGCACGCTGGCACAGGGGGGATGAGCAGCGGAAACAAACTGCCAGGGGACATGACAGGGTTTCTCTCACTCTGTGAAGGGCAGTCTCATCCCTCTGGTGATGTCTCAGCCAGATTATTCCATAATCAGGCATAGAGTATGAAGGTAATCCAATGATATTTGTTATGCTGTTAGAGCCCCTTAGATTTCAGGTTTTTTCTTACTCCTTGAATGAGGCCTGGGACAATGTCCCACGGTACAGGGTAGTGAAGAATCCATAAGATGAAGCCCAAAGGTGCTGCCTGGGCCCCTCACAGAGCCCCTGAGCACTGGTGCCTCCCAGCTCTGCTTTGTGGGTTGTTTCTGATCACTTGCTGCTCCCCTCTCATCCTCCCAGGAGATGGGCTGTGGTGGGGCTGGTGGCTCTCATGTCTGGTGAGCTTGGTGAGACCATGGGGTTGATTCAGGCAGATGGAGTTCCAGGAATAGTGAGGAGGTGCTGCAGAGGCCTGGGACATTGTGCCAGAGTTGTCCAGAGAAGCTGTGGCTGCCCCTGGATCCCTGGAAGTGTCCAAGGCCAGGTTGGACAGGGCTTGGAGCAACCTGGGCTAGTGGAAGGTGTCCCTGCCCATTACTGGTGTTGGAATGAGATGAGCTTGAAGTTCAGAATTCTATCACATGGAGATCCCAGAGCTTCATACACCAGTGTGGGACATGCAGCTCCAATGCCACCCTGTGCCCTTGGGGAAGCTGCCTGTGACCTGCCTCGCTGGCACAGAGCTGAGCCCATGATCCCAGAGAAGGGAGATGGAGGCCCTTGGCTGTGGCCTCGTGTGAGGAGAGGGCTGATGTGAGGGAAGGGGTGGCTGAAGGGTACCAAGTCTGCTTGAACTGCTGGAAGGTGGCAGCCTGACTCAAATGAGTAATTGCTGTTGGCTATGGTATCAGATGACGTAGTAGTAGTAGTACTGGTCAGCAGATCAGCTGAGAAGCTGTGAGGCACTGGGTGAAACAGGGAAATTATTCAGGCAGGTAATAAACCTAAGTGCAATATAAACATATCAATGCTATGGATTTTACACACAGACACAGGAATGCAGAGCAGCTCTCAGTGGTGTATATAGCACAGGGACATTAGTAATGAGCCTTCCGTGGGCTTGCTGTTCACATCTGTGTATTTTAGTCCAAGGGACTTGGCACTGGCCAAGTGCTTCATTTCCTCCTCCATCACAGGCTCTCCTGTGCCTGCCCTTACAGGGTGTGGTGGGGTCATCCAAGCCACTCCCTCCCTCCCCCCAGTAGGATGGGGGAGAGATTGGAAGAGCAAAAGCAAGAAAATTTGAGGGCTGAGAGGAAGACTCCTCACCTTGTCACAGCAGAGCAAGAGAGCAGGAGGGGCCATGGGTGTCCCTGCCAGGCTCACCCCTCTCCCCTGCAGCCACAGACCCCAAGGCAGGTGGAAATGACCTCGCCAGATACCAATTGCCCCGGGGGCAACGTGCTGCTGCCTCACCCAGAAGCGCTCCCATCATTCCAGCCGGGATCAGTCAGTGCCCAGGAATGCTCCGGCATTTCCGCGGCGCCTCTCCCTCAGCAATCCCGGCTCTCTCGCTCAGCTCAGCACCAGCAGCGGCGAAACTGAGGCACGCTCAGGTGGGGCTGTGCCTCCCGTGTCACCCGGCACGGCTGGAAACATCTGGAAAGCCAAGAGAGGAACAAATTAAAGTCACAACACAACGCCTGTGACTAAAGTGCAGTCTTGCCTGTATCCAACAATACTTATATTGGTAGCCCAGCACTTGCAGCCTCAGCTGAGCCCTTCTTAGGCACATTTTGCCCTCATGGGAGAAGCTCACAGCTCTCCCAGTGCCTGTGGTTGAAGCTCCTCTGTGCTGCAGGCAGAGCTCAGCTCAAGTGCTGCTGGGGGAGTTTTATTGATAATTTTTTTTTTTTTTAATAACTACCGTGTTCTTTGTCAAGAAATTTCATGTTCCTTGAAGTTAAGGGAATGTGGTGACATCTGAAAGGAAAATTTTATTCTAAAGGTTGGCTTGACATTTGTTTTTCTTCTCTCTTTTTAAATTTCCCTTTTTAATAAGGGAAAAAGGAAGAAGGGAGAGCAGACAGAATGCAGAGGAAGTGAGATTTTCCACCATATCAACAAAATTCTTCAAAACAATTTTTTTAAAGCAAAACAGTAGTCCAAAATATCAGAAAGCAAATCATTGCAGTTTACCAAACATCCTCAGCTTTTTTTCCCCCTTCCTTTGAATTTCAGGTCCAGTGACTCCACACACAGCAGATAAGAGGAATGGCTCTGGGGCACGGGCAGGTGAGCAGGGAGGGAGGAATGCAAACACACATTTTGGCTCCAGTGAGTAAAATCCTCTGGAACTCGACATCACCAGGCCTGTACAGGGAATAATGTGTGCTCTGGCACTGCAGGCATCCAGCACATTGAATCCCAGAATCCCAGACTGGTTTGGGTTTTTGGGTTGGAAAGCACACTAAAACTCACCTTGACCCAACCCCCTGCCACGGGCAGAGACACCTTTCATTAGCCCAGGGTGCTCCAAGCCCCGTCCAACCTGGCCTTGGACACTTCCAGGGATCCAGGGGCAGCCACAGCTTCTCTGGGCAACCTGTGCCAGGGCCTCCCCACCCTCTAAGTAAAGATTTTCTTCCCAACATCTAATGTAACCCTTCCCCCTTGTCCTGTCACTATCTGCCTGTATAAAAAGTCTCTCTCCCTCCTTTTCATGAGCCTCCTTAAGGGACTGAAAGGCCACAGTGGGGTCTCCCTGAGCCTTCTCTTCGCCATGCTCCAATTTTATCCACGGAGTTACACCTTACACCTGCCACACACAGCATAGCCCTGGTCTGGGGGATGGATCAGTGCTGTGGCAGCACTGCTAGCCCCGTCAGAACAAGGGCTGCTGTTTATCTAAGCACACATCACCTCTCTTGCAGTACTGTAGCTGTGCCACAGTGTGCACAGCCAGGCCCAGGGCGCTTTTGTTCAGCTCCTGGTGCAGGAATCCTTTTTATTCACTTTGTGACCTTGGCTGAGCAACTTTGCAGGGCTTAAAATTAACTTCTCTGCAAACAAGGCACATAAATCTCTTTGTCAGGAGAAGCACGAGGGGCTTGGTTTTGGTGAAGGGGTTTTTTTCACCCTGAGTTGTCACAGGTGCTGTGTTTCTCTGGGGGGAGAGTCCTGGTGCTATCCCAGGGATGGAGTCCCCCCAGTTGCCCACCAAACCCTGAGTCTTTTCCCACTTTCCATGGGTGAAGGGGATTTACTGAAATCTGCTGTAACTCACGGTGCTTTCAACCCTTCTCGTAATTTGTTTGGTTTTGCTGGCAGAGCTAAACAGGGGCTGCAGAGACTGATGAAAGGAGGCTGCAGGCTCATCTTACAAAAAAAGAAGAGACTGGTGCAAATTGGCGTGCACAGCCTGGGAAAACAAAAGCTAAGGGCAGCACAAGGAGAGCGGAGTGCAGATGGATCCCAGGGTACGCCCTGCGGGAGGAGATGAGCTGCAGGAAGCCTTGGCACAAGCCTGTCGAGTGTCTGTAGCCTGTGACTACATGCAGGCTGGAAACAAGGCTCTTAAACACCGGAGGGAGGGCCTGGAAGTGCACACAAACTCCTGTTGATGCTTTACGAGGTGTTTTATCTTGTGTCACCCGCTCTAAGGCAGCAAAGAGGGTCCCACAGCCCTGTGTGCCCAGGCTGGAGTCACTGCAGGTCTGTGGGAGGATGTCTGTCTGTCTGGCCAGCTCCGGGCTGGGTGAGCTCTGCAGATAAACAGCTCCTTTTACACTTATTCATTCTGCCTGTGTACACAGCCTGCTTGCCAGCGGCCGGGAGGTGCCTTTCCCCAGTGCTGCCTTTGGTGGGTGGTTTACAGATGTTTTTTGTTCAACCAGGCAGCATTTAGGGGGGGACACAGCAATTGTGATGGAGTGTGCTGCTCACCCTCAGCTTCCTGGGACACCCCAACTGGGCCTTCAGCCCACAGGGAGCATGGGGCCATCACTGACTCCTCAGCCCCAGTCCCAGCTGTCCATCAGGTCCCTCGTATTTGCCTCTTGCCCCACTTAAGGTGATTGGGGTTATTAAAACAGGAGGGGGGGAAAGGTGACAGCTGGGCCAGGAGAATTACAGGGAGGAAATGAGATTAGAGGGAGCAGGGATCACCAAGAGACAAGACGGCCCCATGCTGGGCAGCCAGCTCCTTCTGTCACAGCCTTGGCTCCACAACCAGCTCCTTCCCTCATAGCAGTCAGGGATTCATCAGCTACTCCTTCCATCACAGCCTGACCCCACATCTGGCTCCTTCCCTTATAGCAGTGAGGGATCCATCAGCTGCCCCATCCCTCACAGATTGGCCCTATAACTGGCCCCTTCCCTCATAACAGTGGAGGATCCATTGGCTGCTCCTTTTTTCACAGCCTGGCCCTGCAACTAGCTCCTTCCCTCATGGCAGTGAGGGATCCATCAGCTGCCCCTTCCCTTACAGCTCAATCCCACAACCAGCCCCTTCACTCCCATCACAGCCCGGCTGCCAGAGCTGCCACAACCGGCTCCTTCCTTCACAACCTGGCTCCATAACCAGCTCTTTCCCTCACAGATGTCAGGCACCCATCAGTTGTTTCTTCCCTCACAGTCTGACCCCACCACCAGCTCCTTCCCTCACAGCAGCCGGGGATCCATCAGCTCCCCCTTTCCTCATAGCCTGAGCCCTCAGCTGGCTCCTTTACCCTCATATAATTCAGGGATCCATCAGCTGCCCCTTCCCTCCCAGCTGAGTCCCACAACTGGTCCATTCCCTCACAGCCTGGCTCCATAACCAGCCCCTTGCCTCAGAAAAGTCAGGGATTCCTCAGCTGCCCTTCCCTTTCAGCACAGCCCGGCCGCGGTTCTGCCCCGTCCCTCAGACCAACCCGACTCTCTCAGACCTTCCCTCGGAAGACGGTCCCTCGGCCCTTCACGTCCCTCAGTCCCGCCCGGTCTCTCAGTCCCGCCCGTCCCTCAATCCCACCCGGTTCCCCCGGACCTCCGTGCCCCTCGGTCCCGTCCCTCAGCGCGGCCGGGGCGGGGCGGTGCGGGCGGCGGGGGCGGTGCGGGGCGGGCCCCGCCCGGCGG
>VYXB01007074.1:352235-367803 GCA_013397135.1 Pachyramphus minor | reverse complement strand
CAGGGCCAGCCGGGGCCGCAGGTGCCGAGGCTGCGGGCGGAGCGGAGCGCAGGGAGCGCAGCGGCCGGGCCGGCGCGGCCATGGGGAAGGTGCAGCTCTTCGAGATCCGCCTGGGCGAGAGCCGCGTCGTGTACAGCCCCGGGGAGCCGCTGGCCGGCACCGTCACCGTGCGGCTCTCGGGCTCGCTGCAGTACCGAGGTGAGCCGGGCCTGCCGTGCTCGCAGCCCGCGGGTCCCCCAGGGAGGGTCACGGGCTGCCGTGGGGTTGGCGCCGGGGAGGGGCCGGGTTTCCCTCTCCCCGCCGTGGGTACCGGGGGCTCCGGGGCTGGCACAGCCGCTGCCGCCCCTCCTGCCATGCGGCGGTCCCGGGAGGGGCTGATGGGAGCAACCTGCTGAATTATTTCCTCCTCCGCTTCCTCTTACTTTTTTTGCTCCCGTCCCGTAAATACGCAGACACTGTCCCCACACACCCGGGAGCTGGTGGGTGCCCGAGGTGGTGGAGGAGCCCGGTCCCTGTTTTCCCTGTCCAGCCTTCCTGGAGCCCTGCGACTTCCCTGCGCTGCCGGCATCGCCCCCGAGTCCTGGTGTCCCTGGGCTGGACGGAGCCCGGCAGGCGAACGTGTGAGGGCAGGGCAATGGCAAGAGGTGGGCGATGCCGTGTCCCGGTGGGCACAGCCCTGCTCCGGCAGGAGGGAGGAGGTGGGCGATGCTGTGTCCCGGCAGCAGAGGTGCCCACCCACCTACCCAGCCGCTCGCAGGCACCATCAGCCGTGTTATAACATCTCGCATGAACTCGGCCGTTTGAGTGGTGGCTGAACTAGTCTGAGAGATGCCCAGGCTGTGCACAAGGTCCTGTGTGTGCTAGGGGAGAGAGTGCCCGCCGGGCACAGTGGTCTGGGCTGTGTTCCTGGGGCTGTGTTCGTGGTATTGTGGGGTGGGGTGGCTGCTGCTCCAAGTGAGACCCATTGCTCGTGCCTGCTGCAGTCCATCAGGACAGAGGGGTGGGGATGGACTGCAGGGAAACGAGCTGCCGGGCTCCAGTCTTCCAAACTGGAAGCTTCCTCCCCCGCCTTAGAGAAGTCGTTTGCATTTGCAAGTCAGCTTTGTGCTCAGTGCTGTGGAAATGTGAACCGATTTGCTGTTTTCCCTGAGGTCTTGCTTGCTTCTCTTGTGTGCACGATTCTTCCTTTGTAACAAAGTATTAGGGGGGGGGAAAAAAGACCAAATAATGTAAAATGCAATGTGTCTTGAACAGAGATGTCAGCCTGGATGATGGTGCCTACGCTTGCCTGTGTCTTGCTTTTGCGAGCACCTCTCTCAGTTGTCTGCTTTTTGAAAGCTTGTGGTGGAAAAAAGTATCTAGGACAAGTGCAAACTTGCAGCCTGTTTAATTCCTGTCAGAGCAAAACAGTTGCAGATCCAGCGTTTATCTCCTTGGAGAGTACTCCCAGAGGTACTTCCTCCAGCAAAGATGTTCTTAACGAAGTCTGGCTGACTTCCACTCTCAGCCCATCCCATTGATTTCCACCCCTGTTCCTGAAGGTGCTTCCTGGGAGAGATTAAAGTGTTTGGCCTTGGAGAATTTGGTTGTGCTGGCCCCTGGCCACAGTTACACCTTGCTGCTGCCTCTACAGCTCCTGTCTTGTAGAGAACCTGCCAGGTTCTGCTCTACACCAGCTCTCCTTTGCTTCCTGGTGTGTTTCCCGGTTGTTGTGGGGAGAGGGGAAGGTGTCTCTTTATTCTAGACCTTCTTTCTGCTTCCTTATTGCTTTGATTCTGTGAAATGTCAGAGTTTGGTCTGGTCCCTGAACCCAGGAGGGGTTTGGCTATGGGATCTGGTGTTTGGTACTAGTGCAGGGGTTTTGGTTAGAGCTGGGGCAGCTGAGCAGGGCTCTAGGAAAGCTGGCAGAAGCACAGAGCCAAAATCTGAGGTGGGTTTCGTGTGGCTGTTGCTTCTGCTGTGCAGAGGTGACCTGAGCAGCTCTTTTAGGCTGAATTTCCTGTACATTGGCTTCACAAGCTGGGGCAGAAACGTTCCATAAGTGGTGTCTGAACTCACCCAGTTAAGTCATGTTGGGATATGAAACCAATATTTGCCAAGTGCAAGGCGGCTCTTTGCTGTCTGTTCCCCCTCCTGCCCTCGTAGCTTGTGGTCTCTGTTGTTTAAACCCTCCATGCTGGTGCTGGGGAATCTCTTGGATTCCTCTCCTTCCTTCTGGGTGAAGGAAATGTCTCACTCTCAGAGGAAGAGGCTCATGTAGCTGCTGAAACACCCTTTAACAGCAATTAATGTGCTGGAAAGAGATCTTAAAGGGAGCAGTCAAACCTCTTGAGCTCCATGGGGATCACACATGCTCTGGCTTTCTGCTGGGGTGTGGGGAGAGGTGGGTGGCATCAGCGTGTCTTACATACTCTATATCCCCACACCTGTGCCCAGCTGTGACTTTTCAGACTAACAAACAGCTCCAAGGAGTCCTTAGCCCTGGCAGTTCTGCCCTGCAGCACCAAGGTTTGGTACTTTCCATTTCCTGAGCCAGGCAAGCCCGGTGTGGTGACGGCTCAGGGTTGTGGGGTGTGAGATCACAGACAGAATACGCCTGTGGATGACTCTTCACACGGTAACTTATGACTCTTGAAAATTGCACCTTCTGAAAGGTGACAGTGCAAACAAACAGAGCTCAGATCTGCCTTGCTAAACACACTAGAAATCCTGGGTCATAGGACGGCATAGCTGGGGACACACCTCTGGGGATCGTAAATGCTGCCACTTACACTGGCGTCCGTGCCAGCCCTGCTGACTGGTAATGAAGGCTGTTCAGGAGCACATCATCTTCAGGTGACCTTGTGACAGCATCACTGGTCCTTGGTGACCCACATGGACCTTCTGGGGAGGCTCACTTCTCCCTCTGGCCATGCCAGAGTGAAGGACCTTCCCAGAAAACTTGTGAGCCTCAGGGGAGAGCAGTGATGGAAACAGGGAATTCCTAATCATTGTGCCTGGCTTGCTGGGTAAATCATCAAACATGGGTGTACAAAGAATAATTAATCTTACAGGAAGCTTGCCTAGGGACAGCTGGAGATGGAGTTAATTTGGGGGGAGGGAAGTGAGAGAGGAGGGAAGTAAGTTTGTTTGGAGCAGGGCAGGCAGTCCCTGTTGCAGGCAGGAGCTGTGCAGGAACAAAGGCTTGTGCTGCTCAGCGATGCCAGAGCACTTTCCTCTCAACTCTGTGGCTTCCAGGGGGCTGTATGGATTATTTTGGTCCCTCTGCCTGCTGTTCAGTGAGGCTCCTCACCAGAACAAGTGTAATGTTAAAATAACAGCCCTCTCTGCCAGGTCACTCAGAGTAAAGAAACAGCAAGTGCTTTCCGGAACAGATTTCAGCACTTTGTTATTCCCTGCTCTGTTATTTAGCTGTCCAGGTTTTATGCAGGGATGACTTGACTTTAAAATCACTCCCTTGAACTACAAAGCTCCAGGCACAAGTACCTATGTCTGTTCATGCTCTCAAAATACAGATACACAATTCCCATTTCTGCAGAGCAGAGAGCCCGTGAATCGTAATTTCCTTCTCGGATTTTAAATGTAGTAAATATTCTCACTTCTCATAAGGAGAACAGAGAAAGCTGGTGGTGAAGGGGGATGGGGAGCAGGTCACTGGACTCCTGAGTCATGTGCCCAAACTAAAAGATGACTTCTGTTCCCTAGGAGGGCAGTAGGAAGAAGTTTGGTTTTGGCTGACAAAGAAGGTGGTTCTGACGTGTGTGCAACCTGTGCCCTTCCTGAGGGGAAGGGGTGACACCAAAGGACTTTCTTGGCCACCTTCCTCCTACTACTTGACCTCTGATACAGTGGAAAACATTGTTCCTGCAGAAAGGCTGTGGCTTGGGCTGCTTGGGAAAGGCTGGATTCAGTCCCTGCTTAGCAGTCTGAACTTGGCTCTATCCTGGGTCAGAAGTTGTCTTTAAAGGTGGATTTGAAATCTCTGTGCTGGCAGCACAGGTCACCTGCACACCATCAGGGCAGGAGGGATCCCATGGCTGGTCCCTGCTTTGGGATGTGGTGTGGGGAAGGGAGCACAGCACCCAAAGACCTGAGCAAGGGCCTGTGGGGTTTGGAAAGCAGGAGCAGCTCCGAAGCTGCTGCTATCCCTGGCAATCCTGGCAGTGCCCAGGGAGGTCCTCGAGCTGTCTGGTATCCACTAGCAGTGGTGGGTGCCAGGATGAGGCGAGGCTGGCACTGCTGTGCAGGAATGCTCCTGGATCGCTCTGGCAGCCTGGATGGCTCCTGCTGTAGCAGAGGTGGATTAACTTTCTCTCTCATTGTGTGGAGTGAGACAGCAGGGAGCTGTGTGGCCAAGTCTGTCTGAGGCTGGGGAACAAAAGAGGGATTTTTTGCTCTCCTGGCTGGTTTGCTGAGAGAGCTCCAGTCAATAACTGATCACGAGGTGGGTTTGTGTCTCTTGTCGCTGCCTCTCTGCTGCTCCCCCCGCCCGCGCAGCGCTTGGGCTCAGCCGAAAACCTGTTTGCTGCTTTCCTTGGCGAGGAGATGTGCCACGGCCTCCCATCCCTTGTTTAACAAAATGGGAGGACAAGTGGAGTGGAGTTCTGTCTATCTGATTTGCTTCCAAGTGTGACAAACGGGGTGTGAGTGCTTGTTCCTTCCCCGGAGCAGCACAGAGCTGTCAGAGATGTAGCTTGTCTTTCAGGGCTGGAGTCAGGTCGGCGGCAGGGGAGGCTCCCTGGCTGGGACAGAGGAGCCTGTGGGTTTCCATCCCTGTCCTCCTGAGGCAGCTCCCCATCCCTGGCAGGGCTGGGTGAGGAGGAGCAGCCAGGGAGGGTGCTGGCTCAGGCCAGCCCCTCTGCCAAGGGAGATGTGGGTGCAGGGATGGGTGTACTCTGTTTGGTGTGTGTAGTGAAATATATTGTGCTGAAAGTCATCCCCGGGGAAGAAGTAGGTCTGTAGAAGACACAGAGCTGTCACTTGACTTGCTAGAGGCTCTTATGGCCAGTAAGAGTAGGATGGACCCTGAGATGAGCTCAGTTGGTTAGAGCATGGTGCTGATATCATTGTGGGTTTGATCCCAGCGTGGGCTTAAGAGTTGGACTTGATGATCCCTGTGGATCCCTTCCAACTCAGAATATTCCTTGATTCTGTGACATGTGGACCATCCTCTTCTGTCTGGAGAAGGAAGTGAGGTGGTTGGGTTGTGCTGTGAAGCTGCTGCAGAGCTGACCTGTGCCAATGCATAGAGAAAGGTGCTCTGCCGGGCACTGGGGCAAGTCTTTTCCTCCTCCTGCTCCTGGCAGCCACTCCTGAAAGCCTGGCAAGTGTGCCAGGGGCTGGGCTTTGATTTGGTGCCTCTTTCCTTGAGGGCTGATTGCTGAGATATCCAACCTGTAGTCTTCAGGCTACTGGTGTGACCTCTGGAGTCCAGCAACAGGAATTGCTGTGGATGTTAATTGTGTCTTTGTGCTGTTCTTAAAATCTGTCACTCTTCAAATCTCTTGTCTAGAAATGGAAACTGCTTAGGAGAGGAGAAAACAGGCAAAGGACCAGAGTGCTGCCAGTCAGCTGATTTTTGCCTTGTGTGTGTGCTCAGAGTCCCTGACTTGTGTCCAGGATCAGAAACAGAGGTGAAATGGCTTCAAACCATGGAGATGTTCAGGCTTCTGTCTGCTTGTGATGGCTTTTAAACAGCAACTCACATGCCCAGCTCTCCCTGATGACAAATTAAAACTGGGTGATGGAGTGCCAGTGTCAGGTGTGAGCGAGGTGTTTTGCTGTGGGTAAGTTTGTGGGCAGAGGCCTTTCAGCAGAAAATGGGCACCTGTGGCTGGGTATTGTTTTGCCCAGCACCAAGTACTGGTTCAGTGCCATGGGGTTGAATTGCATGGCTTGAGCAAACTCCCACAGGTGTATTGGGACCTTGAGATGCCAGCTGATGGCAGTGGAGAGGATATGGGGGTGTCCTGAGGTAAGGATGGGTGCTGCTTCCAACCGCCTCGACAAGATGTACCAAGCTGGAATTATTTGAAGTAGTTTGAAGACACCCTGATCTCTGAGCACCTTAATCTTCATTAAAAAGTGGAGCTTATCAGATATCCTTAGCAAAAGCCGTTTCCAAGAAGCATGAATCATTTCTGGAGCACTAATGCTTATGACTTCCACTCCTTTGTTCTTGCTGACTGCACCGTGTTCTCGGTCGTTCTGTCTCCAGCAGCTCAGGCCAGAGGTGACACCGCTGCAGCAGCTCACTGTTCATCCCTCCCAAACACACCCACCTGAATCCCAAATGCTCCCAAATGCAACAAGAGCAGGATAAAACTGGTTGGGAAGACAATATCTCTGGAGAGGGAAGCTCAATGTGTGGGTAGGAGTTGGGGAGTGTCAGCAGGGGACTGAATGTCAGGGCTGGGGGTTCAGCTCCAGTCCTGGATATTTCTTTTCTGTCTGCTTGGACCCCTGAGGTGCCCAGGCTGACTGTGAGCACTGTCTTACCCCCTTGTAGCACTCCCAGCACAGCAAGGATTTGTTATGTATCTGGTGCTCTGGTAATAATGAGAACATAAGTCATCTTTCCAAACTGATGATCTCGCTATAAATAGAGAATCCAGCTGCTTGCGTTGAATGGCATCAAAGAAAATCATAGAAGCAGCTCTTATGCAGAGTGAAGTGGATTCTGGCTGTTTTCTCTGAAGATGCTGGGGTTGGGGGATTTCTTGGCAACAGAGATGTGCGAAAGCAGTGCTCCAGAGCTCGGTGTGAAGTCTCCAGTGGCAAACAGGTGGGGCTGGGATCTCCCATCCCACGCTGTGCCTTCCTGCCTCCCCACCGGAGAACCTGCCTGCGCCGGTACCTGGGCAGAGTGAGGAGGCACTAAAGGCAGGGCTGCTTTACTGCTTGTAAATAAGGCTCTTCAGGAAAAAGCACTCAAAACCTCCCCTGCTGGGAGGGGGGGAGCTGGCTCGGGGCTCGTGCCTGGGAGCTGCAGCAGCACTAAATCATTCGGAGGTGTCTCAGCAGTTCTATCTGCTGAGTTGCGAGTTCAGTGCTTGGAGCTGGGAGCACAGACCTCGGTGCAATTCCACGTGGTTCCTGCTCTCCCTGCTTCTTGTGTCCTCTCCCTGTTTGTGGGCTCCAACCCCTCACACTGAATCTCTTGTTCCCTGGTTGGCTGAGCCATCCTGAACGTGCTGCTTTTGTCCTTCTCAGTGCTGTGGAGGCAGAGGCTCGCTCAGGACACCAGGTCATGGCAATGTTGTCTGTGCTGAGTCCTTCCAGCCCCAGGCACAGCTGGGGGTTGCCCAGCATGTGACAGGCCTTTCCTGTCCCACCAGGTGCTGAGCTGACTTTGCAAGTGCTCATCCCTGAGAATGGGGAGTGGGTTCTGGGGAGTTCATGGGCAGGAGCATCCCTTGAGCCCCAGGAGGGGGTGAAGGAGCCTGATTTCCTCTCCTGAGCTTCTGCATTGCATCTGCAGGGCTGTGTGTTGCTGAGACCAGGAGAGCAGTGTCCAGCTTGTCACGGGTGGTAGTGAAGGTCTGCCAAAATGAGCAGGACCTGTTTTAGCCTTAAATCCTAGAAAAGGGTATCTGAGAGTGTCAGAAGAAAATGAGTGTGACCCAGTCCTGCAGCAGAGTCTGGCCTACAGGAGCCCTTGTGCTCTGGTATTACTGTAAGCCTGTTAAGCATGAATTTCCAGAACTCTTTGAAGCCTTTATTTAGAAAGAGTCTGAAAAGGGAGTAGGCTCTGGTGAATCAAACTCTTTGTGGTGAGTAGGGAAACCTGATCAGTCGGCTGTTTATCTTCTGCAGTGGCTTTTCCACCCAGTGTGGAGGGGTGATGCTCCTGTGGCGAGGGCAGAGGGGCTGTCTGGCAGAAAGAGCAGGTCAGACCTGCTCTGGGGTGTGGGAAGAGCAGAGTGGAGCTGGCAGTGGTCGCTCATGGAGGTGGTTCCCAGGACATCAGAGGGCTCAGCCTCCCTGGCTGCTCCTTGGGAGTCGCAGCTTGTTCTGCCAGCGAGATGGGAAAGGGTGCCAGGCTTTGCATTTGCTGGGAAAGAACGGTTGAGTTAATGAGTTTGAAGGGGTAGTTTGGTTACACCCTGGACCTGACTGGTCTCAAAGCACCCAGCACATCCCTCCTGGGAGCTGCAGTGCTCTGTGGTAGGTCGTGGTGGGGCTCCTTGCCCGGTTCTTCCTTTTTTAGACAGCCAAGTTGAGTGTACCAGAATATCTTAACTGCTCTGGCCTAAAGTAGTGCTAAGTGCTGGGTGGAAAGGAATTTCACTTTGGGCAAGCTATAAAAAAAGAGGTTCCTATCTCCTGTTTCAGTGCTGCTCAGCCCAAGGAAGGGTGGCTGTGGTCTCTGGCTGGCTGAAGTGTTGAGTGCTGGCAGGTCCTGGCATCCGTCAGCATTCCTGTGAGCCGGGGCGAGCTGCTGACTCTGCTCCACTCCACTTGTCTGGAGTCCACTGGGCATCTGGGGCTTGCATTCCCTTCCCACAGAGCTGTTCTAGGGGCCAAATGCTGAAGATTAGGATGCCCTGACTGCTTATGTGTGCACAGCCTTGTTTTGCTTTGAAGAGCATAGCTTACTTAAATTCAGAGCTCACAAAAGTCACTTTAAGTTGCCCAGGTACCCTGGGAAGGATGGAGTAAATTAGGACCTGTCTTGTGCAGGGGATGATGAGTAAAGCTCTTCTGGACTTTGCTGAGATCCTAAATATGAGATGTTCCTGTACCAGGCTGGCAGCTGCAGGCCCTGCCTGGAGTTTGGTCCCATCCCAGTCCATCCCCACCAAGATCACCACAGACTCGTGCCTCATAGATGGGATGAAGGAAAGTGAGGATCTAGAAGGCAGACAGGCACTCCCCTCTCCAAACAGGTCACAGCTTTCCCCTCTCCAAACAGGTCACAGCTTCCCCCTCTGAATTTCAGTCCTGAGAAGCACAAAGCAAAGAAGTTCCTTGAGACTGAAAGTTGGCTGCACACCCCGGAACAGTTGAAGATCCTCATGAAATGCTGCCTCTATCTCCTCCAGCCTTCTGCTGCTCTGCAGCCTCTCTGCACTTCCCCTCCAGCTCTCAGAGGGATGGATGTTGGGAGAGGAGGCTGTGAGTGCTGGCAGCGTGGCTGCAGTGGGTGGCTGGCATGGAGATATTCGTAGGGAGCTGTGAGATCTGCCTCTCTCTCTGCCAGAGAGATTCTTGCAGTGCCTCCTCTGCTGCTCTGATCTGGCTGTTGCCAGCACACTGGGATACTTCAACTGCCATCCATGGCTTGGGAGCAAGAGGACAGTCCCTCAGTGTGCTGGGGTGGGACACAGTTGTTCTCCTTGCAGGAGGATCTGAGGGTTGCCCTGTGTCCTGCTCTGCTGGACTGTTCAGGTTAAATAAACCATCTATTTAGGATGGGGTGAGTGTTTGGGCTCCCAAAACTGGTCTGATGTACAACCTTCTCCTTCCCTACTTTCTCTGCAGCCACTGCCAGGTCATGTCCACTGACCCTGCTCTGCCTGCCTGTTATGGTACAGCCTCCTCTGCCTTTGTGGGCTCTGAAGGCAGAGCAAGCCCATTCCTCCCCCCTCTTCCCAGGCTTTCTGCATGGCTCAGCACTGGGAACTACATCAGCCTGAAGCTTAAAAAAACCCCCAAACTTGCCTTGTTTTTCACAAGAGGCAGTTTTGGAGGAGTGACTCCCCCAGCACTCCCTTTCTGGAGCATGTCTGTGGAGCAGTGAGGTGGCTGTGGCAGGTGGGGATGGGGCTGAGGGGTGCAGCCCATCAGGCCCTGCCTGCAGGTGCTGCAGTGTTTTCATGCCTGTTGCTAAGGAGCAGATCCAAGGCACAGGCTTTGTGGCACGTGGTCGTCCCTCTCCCCTGTGGCCTTGTTCACTGGTGGCCTTGTCCCACCCCCAGCCCAACGTGTGCAGAGAGAGGCTCATTAAATGTGCTCAGCTGAGGATTTAATTCCAGATGTTCAAGATGACCCCCTTCCTTGGAGGGCAGACAGTGTGCTGATAAAACACTGCCATGCTATAAATAAACCTGTTGGCTCCACAAGGGAGGAAATTTGGTTTGAACAGGAGTTTGTTCCAAACAGGAGCCCAAGAGTTTGCTTTCTTCTCTCAGGGTGTACGTTGACCCCTGATTTTGGGGAGGAGCTGGAAAATGTAGGTTTGCTTGTTGCTCTTGGTGTGATGGAAGAAAGTGCTGGAAGAGATGAGGGAGGATAGACCTGCCTGGGAAAGGGCTCAGACAAGATTTGTTCTCCTGATTTTCTGCAGGCACACATCTGCCCAGCCTCCCTTTGGAGACTTCTGCATTCCTAGAATGAGAACATCCTCTGTGTGTCCATACCTGCCCCCCTTGTGCTGGACTGGACTGGGGCTAAAATAACTCCAAAATAATGGCTGTGGGTCACTTTGCTCGTGTGGCAGAGCTGGGGTTACTGCAGGTGAAGTTTTTCTAGGCTGTGTTGAGGAGCTGTTCCCCTTCCTGCAGTGTGGGGCTGTGCTTCCTGCAGGTGGGACATCCAGGTGGATCCTCCTGCCTTAGCCAGCAGTGGGCACGTACAGCTCTGTTGCCACAGAGCCAGGGAGAACTGGCACTGCTGGCCCTTAGGAGGGGTTTGCTGAGCTTGGGCTTGCAGGGCTCTGCTGACCTAGAAATCATCTCACTGAAAGGTCAGAGCCAGGAAGGGAGGGACTGTCCCTCTCGCTGCCGTGAGGGGTTTGGCTGGTCCAGCCTCTTGCAGGGTGCAGAGGGCGTGTGCCAGCCTGGGGAAGGAATGACTGAGTGGCAGAGCTTGCTCCTTAGGGCCAAATGATGTTAAAGCCAGTGCAGAGGGGGCTGCAGGGGTGTCCTGAGCCCCAGCTGGGCTTGTGTGTGGCAGAACCATTGCCATGGGCAACAGCACAGGGGCAGAGACGGGTTGAACTGGAGCAAGGGCTCAGTATTTCCCTGGGAGCCTGTCTGCAGCCTTGGAGCAGGGAGCTGTGCTGGGTGTGAGCTGTGTGATGGGCTGGCAGGCTGTGGGAGGTGGGATGTCCCCCCCGGTCACAGGGAGTAGCAGCCAAGTCCTCCATGTGCTGGAGGCTGCTGGTGGTGTGGGAGATGCTGCTCCATGAGTGTCAGCTCCAGACAAGTCACCTCCTGGGGCCTGGATACAGGCTTGGATTTGAATTGAGATGGAAAGCACAGACTACTCTTCTAGACAAGTCCTCTCCTTCCACATTAGAGGCCAAATCCCTTTCCTGCCCCTGCGCTGGGCTCTGGGGAAGGAAGAAGATAAAAACCTCCTCAGACAATCCTTAGGCTTGTGCCAAACCTGCCACTGCTTCCAGCATTTGGTGTAAGCTCTGCTCTTGCCTCACTGACTTGTGAAATGCTCAAGACTATTTGTGTCTCAAGAACTGACAGGATGGACCCAGAAGGATGGGGACATCTGAGAATTAATTAGGAGCTGTTGTTTTAATTAGTAGTGTCTTAATATATTTGTGCACGAGGGAGTTGTGTGTCTTGTGAGCTCCCAGCCTTCCTGCTCAGCAGACATGAGCCCTTTCTGTCTGATATTGTGTGGGTGTGTTTCTGTGTAAAGGCCATCAGCAGTACAACAGCCTCATCCTGCCTCTTTTGGGGCCTTCAGTTTCCTTGGTGTCCACTTTTTATGGAACTTTTCTAGGAATTACCCACTCTCTGCAAACTGAGAGTGACTTACTCTGTCTGTGGGTCTTGCTCTTCCCCAGACTTTCCATTTTCCCAACACCATCTGGTCCTGCTTTGCTGGCAGTTTGGGTAACCCCAAACCCCTCATCTTCATACAGACCCAGGGCAGGGCCTCTACAGGGCTGGAAGATCTCAGAGAGTACCCAAACTTGTGATCTTTGCTGAACCCAGAGGTGTCACTCCGAGGTAGAACTCAGTGCTGTGTTGAGGTGCTTTCCTGCTGCCACTGCAACAGCCCATCCTTCTGTCAAGGACAGGTCCCTGCTGCTATGGGTCTGGGAAGGTGTTTGGGCTCAGGTGGATCCATCACTCCCTTCTCCAGGGCTGTTTCTGGCCCTTGGGATGGAAAATGCCTCATTCCCAGCTCATGGGATGCTCTCAGTCCCTGCAGCTCTGGGCGCTCAGGCGGCAGCTTGAGGGAATCTAATTAAAAAGTGATCACTGTCTGCCGTGGCTCTGATGGAGAGGGATGAGGAAAGGGCCTCTGGCTCCCTGTGGCTGGTTGCCAAATGAAGACTTCTCTGATGAAGACTTGTTTGACTCCCACAGCACTCTCTCCTCCTCTGCTCCCCTATTATCTGCACTCCAGTGTACACAAGTTTTCCAAAGGGTGTCTCAGTCCCCACATACCCTCTGGTTACAAATGTGTGCCCTGGTCCCGTGTCCTGTGGGAGGTCACTGCAGATGCACAGGGGGGCTCTGCCATGCAGCTCATCCCATGTATCAGTATAATCCCTGCACCAGGGGTGGCTGGAGCCTCTGGGTCCAGCAGGAAGGGCTGAGGCCATGTGTTGACTTGGGGAGGCTTCAGCTGGCAGCATCCCAGGGCTGTTCCTAAGTGCCCTGACAGAGCTCTGTCACCAGCTCTTCCTCTGTCCTCGCAGAGGAAAGGGAATGATGGGACATTCAGTCTGTTTGTCCTGTGTGAACTGCTGCCAAATGCAACAGGCACCACCCCCAGCTGTGCCAGGTGGTACCAGGGCAGGGTCAGGTTGGATCTCAGGGAAAAGTTCTTCCCCCAGAGGGTGGTTGGTTGGCACTGACCAGGCTCCCCAGGGCAGTGGGCACAGCCCCAAGGCTGCCAGAGCTCCAGGAGGGTTTGGACAACGCTCTGAGGGACAGGGTGGGATTGTTGGGGTGTCTGGGCAGGGCCAGGGGTTGAATTGATGATCCCTGTGGGTCCCTTCCAGCTCAGTGTATACTGTGATTCTATAAACTGGTTTTGCTGCCTCCCCTGATCACCCCAGAAAACCCAAACCAACCAAGATATCGGTGTCACCTTCCCCTCCACCTCTGCCCATACCTGTTGTGGCAGGTGTGTGACACAGATGGGACTTGAAGCCAGAGGACTTCAATTGGTACTGGGGCTGAGTGCAGGGTGGCCAGTGAGTCTCTGCTTGCTCAGGACATGACTGGATTTTGGAAATAGGGATGTGCACATACAACCTGCCCCTGGCAGGGGAGGGGACGTGTGTCCTGTGCTTTCCTCTTGCCTGAGATGAAACAACAGCTCCTCTGAAAAGGGCATCTCACTGGGTCATGAGAAAAAGTAATTTGAAGTCTCCTGCTGCTCTCCTTAAATCACCTTGGAAGAAGGCAGACGTGGCCAGCTCCTGGCATCTCTATTTTTACTTAGTGCAGAGATGGATATGGCTGAGCTGTCTCCTTTTATTTCCAGCATTTGGCGCGTGCTGCAGCGCGTTTCTAAAGATGTGTCTGGCTGGATGTGGAGCTGCCTGCTTCCCTGGATCCCTGAGGGACTGCGGGGGAGAAGGGCTCTTGCCTTCTGCATGGCTTCATCATTCATTTCTTCCCTACTTGCTGCTCTTTGCCTCCCCCTTCCCCTTCCCTCACAGTTTTTGGACTTTGTTTTTTTCCTGTATTTATTCAAATCACCCTGGGTAAACAGGGAGCAGGAGCGTGGTGACTGGGGCTACTGGTAGCACTGGATTCCAGAGGCATTTTTAGTGGCTTCCCAATAACTGGAACTGACCTGTTCTGATGCAGAAACTTTTCTTCCTTGCTCTGTTTGCAGCTTTGCACAGAGGTTTCCTTAGAAAGGCTCAGATTGTACATTTTTCTTCCTGACAGTCGGGCTGACAATCTCTGTGCCTCAGGTGGCTGCTGTTGCAGCAGCTCTGGTGGTGCCAGTTTGCCAGGCCTGTCCTGCCAGTGCCATTTTTGGGTTGCAGCTGCCCCCAGAGCCACCCAAATTGTACCTGTCACACACCCCTGTCCCTCCTTCTGCTTGTGGGCAGGAGCCTCTGCAACACAGCCAGGCAAGTCTGCAGTATCTCCCCCTCTGCCCATGCACATGGAGAGGCTGATTTCATGGTTAGTCACTCCAAAACCTGATTAGGAATGAGAGAAATGGTTTGACCTGTTGAACTGGGCACCTCTGAAACCTCACAGATAACCTGGGGGGAATGAGACCCCTGTGGCTGCCTGGCTTTCTTGGGCTCTGGGAATGAAACTGGGGGGCTGTCTGGCTGTCCTGGACCTGCTGCCCCCAGCACTGCAGGAGGAGTGGGTGGATCTGGGGATCTGCTGGCTCCTCCAGCAGCCTGTGATCCCTGTGTTCAGCCAGAACCCCACTGTCAGCCACGGGACAATGCCTGTGCTCAGAGCTGTTGGCCACCCCATTTCTCACTCACTGGGGTGGGGGAAGCTCGTGTTTCTGGAGCAGGTTGGAGAAGATGCTCCATAACAAACCTCTGCCCCCTGAACTGCTCCAAGGCTTGTCCTGCCTCTGGTGACTTGGCGTGCTCGGTGATGGTAGGCCTAGAGCTTTGGGGAGTGTAGAAGAATGCAAAGAGCTTCATTGCTGTGAAATTCCCTTCAAGCCTTTTAGCTTGGAATGTTGCTTTCTGCCCCTTTGGCTGCCCTCATGCCCCTGGAATGGCAGCCCCAGGGTGTGTGATGGTCGGGAATGTGGCCGGAGAGGGCTGCCCTTGTGGGGATGCAGGAGTGAGACTCCTGAGAACCCCAGAGCTCTCCATCAAGGGCCTGTCCCTTCTCTGTGGGAAAGGCTGGCTGCAACCAGCTACTTTGGGATGTCAGTGGTGAATTGAGAAGCCTTGGAGCTGACAGCTCCTGTGCCAGTGCTGATAGCTCCTGAGCTGGCTGCAGGGAGACTTTTGGACACGGCTGACTTTAGCCCTGGTGTTTAACCATGGCAGCAGGGCCCACCAGCCAAGGGCTGGCTCTGAGCATCAGACTGCAAACCCACTGCCTTTGTGGCTGAGTCTGTCTGTGTGGGAAGGGAGTTGGGCCATAAATGTGTGTGTGCCTGAGCATTCCCACCCACCTGCCTCCCAGGAACAGGAGCACCTCAGCACTGCAGTGCAGCAAGGAATTGGAATTGGAGCCTGGCCTCCCCTTATGTGGGCCTTGCAACAGATGGTGGGAATCTGTAAAATCCTGTGGCTGAGGGAGGGGCTGCTCAGGGGCTGCTGCTCCTGAAGGATGGGAATGTTCCCCAGTTCTTTGGTTGGGCCTTTCTTGCTCACATCTTCTGTGTGAGAAAATGTGGGAGTGAGGTGGTTGAGTCTGGGCTTGATTTGACGGGATCCATCTGTGTTGTCTGGGCTAACTCAGAGCAGGACAGGCTTGTTGTGAGCCCAGAGATGTGGTGGTGAGGGAGAGGGTTGTTCTGCTCTGCTCTAACCTGGGGCAGCCTCACCTGCAATATTGGGGCAGTTTGGGGCACCACAATATAAAGAAGATTTGGAGCCATTCGAGAGTGTCCAAAGGAGGGCAAGGAAAATGGGGAAGGGCCTTGATTGGAAGCCGTGTGAGGTCACTGAGGGCACTTGGTGTGTTCAGCTGGAGGAGACTGA
>VYXB01007074.1:331173-343334 GCA_013397135.1 Pachyramphus minor | reverse complement strand
AGAGCAGAGCAGGACAATCCCCTCCCTGGCTGCTGATGTTCATCTCTTTTGCCCCAGTCTAGCTATGGGTGCAGCCTGGTGAGGGAGAGGGGTGTGTTGTGCTACTCCATGTCTCCTGGCCTGCAGCCTGCTGTGTGCTCAGACCTCT
Organism: Pachyramphus minor; assembly: GCA_013397135.1. Lineage (NCBI taxonomy): Eukaryota > Metazoa > Chordata > Aves > Passeriformes > Tyrannidae > Pachyramphus > Pachyramphus minor. The sequence goes on along the minus strand of VYXB01007074.1, from coordinate 343,186 downwards.
GGGCTGGCTGGTTTCACAGGGGGGATTAATGAAAGCTCCTCTGAGTGTGTTGTGTTTGTGCCTGAGTGACCAAGGCACCTCCCACCCCCCTTTTGGCTTCCCCACAGTGCCTTCCCCCCCCCTGGACCATCCTGGAGGTCCTGGCTTTGTGGTTTGTGACAGGGCTGTGACCTCCAGCTCCCCAGGGTTCCAGGGGCTGGGGCTGGGGGAGCCAGCCTGGCAGGAGGATTTGGCAGATGGTCCTGCTTGGAACATGCAGCCCAGGCAGATCTGGCCCCACCAGTGCTGTCAGACTGGACTGTCTGCACAGGCCACCAACCCAGGAGCTGCAGAACAGCTCTGGGAGCCCAGGCAGGATGCAGCAGCTCGCTGTCCTTGTCCCTGCCTGGTTGGTTCCTCCTGAACCCCAGCCCTGCCCTGTTCTTGTGCCAGGCAGAGGCTGCCAGAGGACCTTTCCCAGCCCTTGGCTGGCTGCTGGCAGGGCAGGGCATGGGCAGGGAGCTTCCCCTCGCCCTGGAGGGAGGATGGCTTTGAAGGGCTGGTGATTTCCTCTGGCTGCCAGCTCTGCCCTGGCAGGGGCCTGGCAGCACTGCTGGGACAAGAGCCCAAACCCTTTCAGCAGCTGTGGTGGAGGAAGCTTGACTTGGATCATTTGTTTAACAGTGTAAATACAGACAGTGGTCATTTCACCCCCCCACAGCTCTGACAGTGTTGTTTTTCCTGTGCTGGTCTGCAGTGAGTGCAGGGAAACCTTTGTTTGGGTTGGAAGGGACCTTAAAGCTCATCCAGTTCCACCCCCTGCCATGGGCAGGGACACCTTCCACCAGCCCAGGTTGCTCTAAGCCCCATCCAACCTGGCCTTGGACACTTCCAGGGATGGGGCAGCCACAGCTTCTCTGGGCAACCTGTGCCAGGGCCTCAACACTGTCATAGGCAGCCACAGCTTCTCTGGGCAACCTTGAAATCTGCCTTCTGGCAGTGGGAAGACATTCCCTGTGTCCTGTCCCTCCATCCCTTGTCCCGGGTCCCTCTCCCTGGAACCCCTTTAGGCCCTGCAAGGGGCTCTCAAGTCTCCCTGGATCCTTCTCTTCTCTAGGTGAACCCCCCCCCAGCTCTCCCAGCCTGGCTCCAGAGGGGCTCCAGCCCTTGGAGCATCTCTGTGGCCTCCTCTGGACTCTCTCCAGCAGCTCCATGTCCTTGCTGTGCTGTTCCCCAGGGCTGGAGCAGCTCTGCAGGGGGGTCTCACCTGAGGGGGCAGAGGGGCAGAATCCCCCCTGCCCTGCTGCCCACGCTGTGGGATCAGCCCAGGGCACGTGGCTGGGGCACATTGAGCTTCTCCTCCACCAGCACCCCCAAGGACTTGTCTCCAGGGCTTCTCTCAGTCCATTCCCTGCCCAGCCTGTATTTGTGCTTGGGATTGCCCTGACCCCAGAGCAGGACCTTGCACTTGGCCTTGTCCAATGTCACAAAGCTCTCACAGGCCCACAGCTTGGTAAGGTCTCTCTGGGTGGCAATACAGTGTCACAGGGGACCCAGCAGAAGTCTTGGCATCAGCCCTCAGGATCAAGGCATTTCCTTTCTGCAAGTGATGACTCGTTCCAGGACTCCTCCCCATCCACTGGTACAAGAAAACAAGCCCTGTTCCTGTGTGGTATGGAGGGAACCAGCTGAGCACTGAATGGAGGAGACCAGACAAATCTCCTCTGGATTCAGGGAAATCTCTGCTTTGCACTGTAAGATGGCTCTTCTGCACTATCAGTGTGTTGTTGCTGCTCCTGCTATCTGGGTTTGGGTTTTTTTCTAGCCTGTCTGGGGCAGCAGCTTCTTTCCTTCCAGGAATTTTTAGGGAGGGCATTTCCCAAGGCTGTGTGGGGGTGGCTGGTCTCTGCTGGCCTGGCTCCTATCAGGAGTAAAGGCTGCTGCAGGTATGGCCCCACAGCAGAGCCATCTGCATTATGACTTTCTCAAGGTATTTTTAGCTGCATGTAAACTTGAGAAAAAGCTTTTTTGCAGCCGAGCACAGTGTGGCCTTTGTTCCGGCTCCTGGGAATGGGGAGGGACCGGCTCAGCGTGGCTGGCACGGCCCTTTCCCCTCACAGGGAGTGTGTGAGCTGCCCAGGGGCACTGCAGCCCACCAGTGAGGGGCTCTCGAGACCCCCTGAGCAGTGCTGAGCTCCTGCTGTGCCCATGCCCGGGCTGTGGGGGGTTTGGCAAAGCCTCTGGTTCCGGAGCAGCTTGGAAAAGGGCTGCTCTTCCCGGGTGTGGGGGTGGCTGTGGGTCCCCCCATGATAGGAAACCTCTCTACCTGCTGCCAACAACTGTCTCTGTTGCAAAGTCAACCTGCAAGTGAAATCAGCACAGTAAGTGTCTTGGGTGGTTCCTTGAAGCTCTCAGGGCTGGAGGCACAGGGACAATGAGTGGCTTCCCATGGGCTTTGTTTCCACTTGCTGCTTGGATGCTGGAGTTGCAGAGCCGTGGAACAGCTCTGGGTGCTGTGCCTGGTGCTGCAGCTCCCCTGCTCTGCCTTGGGGATCTGCTCAAGGCACATGTGGGGCACAAATTGCCCTGTGTGGGACTGACACTGCAGGTGTGAGCTGAGGTGGCTTTTGCTGCTGTTTTCCACGTGAGAAGTACCTGGGTGTTGGCTTGTGGTCACTCTGTGCCCTGCCCGTGCCCACAGGGGTGGCTGGAACAAGGGGAATGGCAGATTTTCCCTGTTATCTCAAGATCAGTCAGCATTTGGAAGTGGAAGTTCAGCCTTTAGAAGCCAACTAGTTTAAAAGGAGTTGTCACTCCCTTCCCACTGTAAGGGGGCTTGGCTTGGGATTTGCCAACTTTGCACCAGACACAGGGCAGAAGACTGAAGTGACTTTGTAATTCTGGGCAAGTTGTAAATGGGCCTCTGCTGTGTCTGTGCTGGAGGATCTTCTGCCAAGAGAGGCAAGCAGGAGCCCAGTTTTAACCTGCTATTTGGGGGTCCCAGATATTTTTGGGGACCAAATTTTGGGGTTGCAGGGTTCTTTTCACCCCCATTTGGAGGTCCTAGGGGTGTTTTTGGGGAGTGTTTTCATCCCTGTTTTGGAGGTTGCATGTGTTAGAGGTCACTTTTCACCCCCAATTTGGTGGTACCAGGAGTTTCTGGGGACTCTTTTCATCCCAAATTTTCCAGGGATGCTCGGGAACCCTTTTCATCCCCAGCTTGGGAATCCCAGGAGTTTCTGGGGACCCATTTCATCCCCAATTTCGGTGTCCTGGAGATTCAGGGATCCTTTCTACCCAAAATGTGGGATCTCAGTGGGATTTGAGGGACCCTTTTCACCCCTGATTTGGGGATCCCAGGAGTGTTTGGGGACCCTTTTTACCCCAATTTAGGGATCCCAGGGGGAGGAGCAGATGGGTGTCACCTTACTGCTAAATATCTACATCTCCTCCTTCTGCAGTGGGAGGCAGGACTGAGCTCACCTGCAGTCTCTACTGCCTTGTGGCCCTGCCAGACACTCTGGATCATGCCTGTGCCTTCATGGGAATCTCCCATCTTGTTCAGGATTATCTGTTCTTCTTCACCTTACTTTTATTGACCTTTGTCTCTCAAATAGCTCTGGCACTGAACTCCAAGGGCCCTTCGCTGCTTTCCACACTTCTTGGAATGGCCGCTCCAGGATGCTGAAGGTGCCTAAAGGTGCTTCTCCCTCTTTGGGGGAAGGAGAGAGTGGGCTGGAGGGGGCAGGGTCTGAAAACAAGAGCTGCTGCTAATTGCCTGCAGCATCTGTGTGCTCAGTGGAGTGGAGAATGGAGCTGGCTGTGCTTCCCTGGCTCCCTGCTCGGAGCAGGGCTGGGCTTGGGGCTCTGTGTCCACGAGCTGAACGTTGCTGTGATGCCCCTGGTCCACTTGAGCTGCAGCAGGGCATGACTTCAGTCCGGGGTGGCTGCTCTGGGAATTCCTCCCTGGCTGCAAAGAGCAGGAAGGGCCTTTTCCAGCCCTGGTGGGCAGCTTGTTGCAGGCAGGAGCTGCAGGAGAGCTTTGGAGGCTGCTCCGTGGGGTCACAGCGATTCCCCAGAGACACCAACAGGTCTCTGGGTGCTTGGGCTTGGTCTGGACTATCAGGGTTGTTTAGGCTGAGCTGTGGGCAGTTCTTATCTGGTGACTTACTCAGAGGTTGGTCTCCCTGAGTGGAAACTGCACCGGTGTCTCCAGGTCACACAGTGGCTCTGACAGCCAAACCTCCCCCTCTGGGAGTGCTGCTGGCCCTGTGTGTTCCTGGGAGAGCTGCTCAGGGATGCTGTGTTAGCAGCAGGACCTCTGGCCTCTGCAGGGAGTTAGAAACTGTGAAGTGCTCAAATGTTCACTTCCAACCCAGCTTTCTGATGGTGAACCTGAGCTGGGCAGGAGTTGGATCGAAATGACTTGTTGGATGGTGCTGCCTGTAATGTCAAAGAGGAACTTTCACTTGGTGGAATCTGTGAGCTCATCCTAAGGGTCCTGGAAAGGCTGTAAAGTTTCATGCTCTCAGCAGGAGACATGAAATCACTGCCTGCACCTTCATGTGGGGCTCTGCAGGTCAGACAGCCGGGAATTCTTCAAGTCTTGATGGAAACTCGGTGACCAGTACCCTCTGGAACTCCCACCTCCCTCCCTCCTGCAGTGCAGGAGCAGGACTTACTCCCTGTGCTGGTTTAAAGGTAAACTGGCAGGAGAAATAAACCCAACTCAAAGGAGATTAAAAGTCAGAAGGACAATTTTAATAACAATAATATAATAAATACAATTTTATAGGAGAACAATTGCTTTTAACCCACAAACCCTGGCACCCTGGGGCACGAACAGAGTGGTGTTTGTCAGCCCCTGTGCTGAGCCCCACGTGGGCCCCTCTGAGTTCAAATGCAAAAAGAGAGGAGAAAAAACCTGTGGATGCCAGTGATGGTTGCAGTCTGGCTGGAAGTGGTGGCTGCAATCCAGCTGAGAGCAGTGGTCCCAGTCTGGTCTGGGAGAGGCTCTGGTCCTCCTCTGGATCCCACGAGTGGAACTCCAAGTCCCCAGACCCCCAGGATCATAAATCTTCAGGTTCAGGCAGCAATGCCCAGCCCCTTTCCCAGGGTAGGGAGTTCCACAATGAGTGAATGGCTGTGCTGGGTGTGAGGATGGGAACATCCTCTTATCTCACAGGCCTTTTAACACCCAGCTCACAGCCTGAGGGGTCAGGTGTGCTCTGGGCAGCTGCTGCAGATGGTCTATAACTTCTGGGAAATGGCAGAGAGGGTGTAGAATACACAGTTTGGGTTACACCCACACAGTGATGAACTGGTCCCAGCTGTTCTAACTAGGACACTCCCTCTCCCTTTCAGATGGAGGGGCTCCCTTGCTCCCTCACTGCAAAGCTGCACAGGAGAGTCGATGCATTCCAATTATCGGCTCACTTCCCAAAAATAAGGATAATGGGTGTAAGATCAATGTTGAATGATGCCCATTAAAAAGCAGAAACCCTCTGAGCAGCAAACAAGCCCTGGATTAGTCGAGTTATCCCTATCAGCCAGACTTTATCCCGGAACCAACAAGCAAAGGCATCTGCTGCATCTCCCCTGGCACCTGGAGGGAAAGGAGAGGCTGTCCCACACCTGCCTCTCGAGCCTCAGGCCTGGCAGAGCCCGGCTTTGTGCCTCCACCTGGTGACGGCGGCGAGCGCTGCATTTTAGCCTACATAGTTCTGGTTGGTTTGGGGCACGGGAGGGGAATCAGCGGGGAGCTGATGGGAATGAGGGAATCTTGCTCCTCTCCGTGAGGACAAAGTGTATAAATAGGCATCTCTGATTCTCTCCCGGCCTGCCTTTGGAGTGAGGAGGTGCCTGCTGGATTATTTATCCCACTGTCTCAGCGCTGTGGGTGGGACAGGCGCTCCCTGGGGTGTCCTCAGGTCCCCGTGGGGTGGCTGAGTGAGCAGAGAAGCAGAGCTCCAGCTTTCCGTAACGTGAAGGATGCACAGGTCAAGCCTCCTGCCTGGGGTGCAGTGTCAGTGGGGAGGATTTACCCTTTTCTTCCCCACCTCCCCCTTCCCTGTAATCCACTTAATCCCCTGACGACGGGGCTCTCTCACTGTCAGCTCCACGGAGCCAACGTTGCTAACAGGCAAGCTGTCTCCTCGTCTTGCATCAACAAAGGAACCAGCCAAATCTGGGGGTTTGGAACCTCCAGCAACGATCCTACAAAGCAGAACAAATGTCTCCATTAAGCAGACATCCAGGTCTCCTCTCAGCACTGCTGCTTTAAAAACAAAACCTCCTGTTTGAACATGGGTTTAACAAATGTGGGTAAACCTTAGTGCTTTTCTTACTGGAGGCAACTTTGGGAGCTGACTGATGTTACTGGATCACACTGTGTGTCCAGTTCAGCCTTCACCCTGGCCTGGGAGGGAATCTGGGATCTAAATGGCAGTGCTGGAGGGTGGATGGGGCTGGGGGGTTGGAATCTGTAGCTGTTGTTTTGGCTGTGCACTGGCTCTTGAATGCTCTGTGCCCTCGAGGCTTCTGTTGCACAGCAATGGTTGAAGAAAACAAATGCTGAGGTTTTAATGTTGTGGAAATATTTTCCTCGGCTGCTGTGGTCTAAGCAGCCTGGCTGAGGGATTGCAGGTCCCTTCGTGGGACCAGGGGTGGATGGACCCCTGGTTCCAGCTCCTGAACCCTGTGTGGCCTGTGAGGGGCTTGGTGTGTGGCTGAGGCTGCTTGAGGTGAGCTTTGTGCCCACCAGACCCCTGTACCAGCCTCAGGCAGTGCCTGTGCTTTCTCACCTGTCCCCTGACTGCCTGTGAGGGGGAAGGCTTGGGGAAAAATAAACACACAGCAGCCCTGCTCTGTGCCCTGTGCTGGTAGTCTGGGGATAACCACTGCCATGGCACTGGGATCCCTTAAACCCTGCCCCAAAAGGCCTGATTTACAGGGTATCTTAGCATAAACCTCTGTCCCAAGGAGAGGTGGGTGGCAGGAGGTTCTCCTGTTGCCTCAAGTGCTGCCCACTGGATCTGGAGTTGTGCAGCTCTGTAGGCAGCTGCCCAGGCTGTGTGTGTGATTCCCTGGGTGGTGCCTCTCCCTCCAGAAGACTGTGCCCTCCAGGAGATCACACATTACAAGGCCTGTCAGCCTGTCCCACTTACCTTTCCCTCTTTTTTTCCCCAGGGGTCCTGACACCTGGAGAGCACAACTTTCCCTTCCAGTTCCTGCTGCCAGGTAAGATGCACAGAAGTGGCTGAGGGCCCTTCCCTTTAAGCCTTGGCTTTGGCAGCTTCTCAGGGTGTGCTGAGAAGGACTTGGGTGACAGAGGCAGGGTGACAACCGGGCCTGGGGACACGGGAGGAGTGTAAGGACAGGCTCAGAGAGCTCAGACAGGCGGGAGCCTCTGCGCTGGGGCAAAGCTGAGTGAGAACTGTGGCTGGTGCCTCTCTGAGGGTGACCCTGAGAGCTCTGGGTGTGCACAGGGGTCCTGCACACAGTGTGCTCAGAGAGAGGATCCCTGCTCCTGCACCTGGGGTTGCAAAGGATCCCGTCTGTAAAGGAGGTGAAGAGGAAAGCTGTTAAAAAGAAGAAAGCTGTTAAAAAAGGCACTATACTTCCAGTTCAGACAGTGGCCTGACTCAGCCTTGGGTGCTTCCTTCCCCTTAAGGATGCGTTGTCACAGCCTCCTTTTCCTTTTCTTTCTCTCTCCGCTCCAGCTTCTGCTCCTACATCATTTGAAGGCCCTTTTGGCAAAGTCCTGCATCAGGTGAAAGCTGTGATAGACACACCTCGCTTCTCCAAGGACTACAAATGCAACAAAATCTTCTACGTTCTCTGCCCTCTCAACTTGAATGACATCCCTGACATCGAGGTAGGAACGAGGAGGGGCACAACTGGGAAGTGCCACCACTTCAGCACTTGTCCTTGTCCTGCTGTCTGAGGAGTCACTGTGTGGTTGGACAACTCTCTGACTATGCAAGAGCAGGGCAAGGACTCCTGATCTGACCTGCTTTGCCATCAGCCCCTGCTCCAAATGATTTTTGACTCTTCCATGTGTTGCTTTGAAAGACTTAGGTGAATTTTCAGCATGCAGAGAGACATGTTGGCCAATAGCTTCAGGTGCTTGGAGAGATCTGGGTCTGGAGAACTTGCTTTGGAGGGAAGAGCAACTAATAGGACCAGAGGAGAGGGGGGCTGGAGCAGTGGGACCTGTTGTGTGTGGCAGTGCCAGGTTGCTGGTTCCTTGCGCCCTCTCAGACCAGATCTTTCTGCTTGCTTGTTTCGAATCTCGGAGTGTTCCTGACTCTCTTGAGCCAACATCTCTGTCTCTGCTGTCCTGCAGCAACCCAACACCATGTCCATCACCAAGAAGTTCAACTACAAGCTTGTGAAAAGTGGCAACATCATCCTGACAGCCACGTCGGATCTGAGGGGGTACATCGTGGGACAGGCGATCCAGCTCCGCACCGACATCGAGAACAAGTCCGGCCGGGACACCGGCGCTGTGGTAGCCAGCCTGCTCCAGGTGAGCATCCCAAAGGGTGGTTCTGGGGCTTGTGCTGCTGCTTCACCCCCCTGTGAAGCTGGGGCAGCTCTCCCCAGTGTGCGTCTCTGCTGCCTGTGGCAGTGAGGAGGCCAAATCTGAATAACTCTGTTTCTCTCTCTACCTTCCTGGGGAAAGAGGAGGTAGAACTTGTCTTGCTTACACCTGCTCAGTCTATCATGTAACTGTGGGTATTCCTGCTCTGTAACATGCCTGTTACAAGCTTGTGCTTATTTCACAAAGCAGTTGGGTGGTTTCATGTCCTGACTTACATTTGTGGGAGACAGAAGACCACCTGCAGCCTCTCTGCTACCTGTGTGTTCCCCTGTCTGCACAGAAAGTGGCCTATAAATCCAGGCGCTGGATCTACGACCTGAGGACCATCGCAGAGGTGGAAGGCTCGGGAGTGAAAGCCTGGAAACACGCGGAATGGAAGGAGCAGATCCTGGTGCCAGCACTGCCCCAGTCCATCCTGCAGGGCTGCAGCCTCATACACATCGACTACTACATCCAGGTGAGTTCAGCAGTGCCCCTGGGGAGCATCCCTGGGCTGTGGCTCTGTGCTCCCTGCTCGGTCTGTGAGCTCTGTAGCTCTGTGGTGTGGGTGGTCCTGACATCAGGACCTTCCCACTGCAACGTGTCATGAGGATGCCACTGGTTTTTTCCTTCTCTTCCAGGTGTCCCTCAAGTCCCCAGAGGTTTCTGTCACTCTCCCCATTTACATTGGTAACATTGCTGTGAACAGGGTCCCACTGAGTCCCTCCCGCTCCATCCAGCACATCCCATCTGCAGTGGTTCCCAGTGCCCCCCCGGAGGAAGAGGAGGCTGCCAGTGGATATCACCCCATGGACAATATCTCCATCCCCACCAAAAGCCATTCCCAGCAGCAGCCTTTCAGCTACGCCCCAGGACTGAGCTTCCAGGAGATCAGGGCGGACTCGGAGCAGACGGGCTCCCCAAACCACCCCACACTCTGCCTGTCCACAGGAGCCACTGTCCCCTACTATGCTGAGGGGAATGTGGTGCCCGTGCCCACGGCCAGCTCCCTCATCCTGCCTCCAGAGTACAGCACGTGGGGATACCCCTATGGTGAGCAGCACTCCTGGGCTCTCACAGGGCTGGCAGTGGGGGAAAAAGGGCTCCTACCACTGATCTCTTTGCTCGTTGTGACCTGGGTGGGAATCTGGGAGTGCCAGTCTGCTGGTGTCAGAGGGGGTCATGAGATCTCTCTGCCTGCTTTAGCCTCTGGAGGATTCCCCTTTTCCAGCTGTAAAAGCTGGCTGTCCTTCCCATGTCTGCACCCCTGCCTGCCCCAGGCTCGCCCTGAGAGGATCTCCCTGTTCTTGAATGAGCTTTCAGCCTCCCACTGATAGACAAAGTCCCTGGCTTGTGGTGAGGCTGGTGGGAGCAGAGCCAGGAAAGTGATGTCACTGAGATCTTCTGGCTGACTCGGAGTGGGCCTGGAGCTGCTCTGAGCACAGGGCTGTGGGGGCGGGAGCCGAGAGACCAGGGTGGCAAAGCTTGGGGAAATCCCAGTGTGCTGGAGTCCTGGAGCTGTGCTGGGCTGGCAGGGGCCAGCAGTGGCTGTCAGCACCCAGATCAGCCCATCTGTTGGCACTGGGGTAACGGGACACCCCGTGTGTCACTTCAGCCCTGGGTTGGGCACACGGAGCACGGGTCACCAGGAGTGAGGGGGAATCTTGTGAAAGAAAGGGAGGAATGGAACAGGACTGTGAGGTGGTGACTTCAACCCCTGTAGGCATCAGGGTAAGGATGGGACTGGCCAGCTCAAGTCCTGTGCATGCACCCACAGACCCCACATATCTCAGGCTGTGGGGTCCTGGCAGGCAGTGCCTGTGTGTGGCAGTGGTTTGCTTCACTCTGCACTGGCTTACACAGACTGGGGGGAAGGGAACCTCCCAAACACCCACCATAACTGCTCTCCTTCCTTTCCCCACAGAGGCACCTCCATCCTACGAGCAGAGCTGCAGCAGTGCCAACTCCAGCATCAGCAATGGCAACTAGCCCTCCCCTGCTCCGAGCCCTGCTGGCACTGCCCACCCTGGTGCCACGGGGCACCTGCCTGTGGCAAAGTCTGGTACAGCACAAGGCATCTTCTTGTCTCTCTGGCTGCTTGGGGGGGGGAACTGGCACATCCCAGCCTGGGCTTTTTAAGTCTCTTTCTAGGGAGGGGGTAAAAACCAAAAACAGGGCAGCCAGAGCAGCCTGCATGGGTGTGGGAGAGGTCTGGGAGATTGACCTGTCTCCTGCTGCTGCACCAGGTGCTGGAGAGCTGGCTGTGCCCCCGGGGTGCCCTGGGCAGCCTGTTCCAGTACTGTAGTCAACACTAACTGCTTTACTATCAAAGCACCCGCGATGCCTTATCTGAAACGCTCCTGACTTGGCACCTCTCCACTGCAGGGGAAGGCTGGGCTGGGTGGACTTTCTCTTTTAGGGGCCATGTGCTCTCCAGAGATGGTTTTGACAGCCCTTCCTCCTTGTCCTCATAGGTCCTTAAGGGTAGCAGGAGGTTTCTTGGAGTAAGCAGGTTTGGGGGGTCAGGGGCTTTCAGAAAGCCAAAAGCACAAGCCCTCGCTGTATCTGTGTTGTGGGGTGAGTGACTGGCAGCCCTTGGCCCTGTGGCAGTGGGGAGCTTGTGGGGGCACTTGCTCCTAACCCAAGAGGCCCTGGTGGGCTGTGGGGGGAGAGCCTGGTGTTCCCACGGGGTGCCCACCACCCACCTTCCTGTCAGACACAGCCCATCCCTGCTCCAGGCTCACTCCTGGGATAACAGTGCTGGTCACTCTGCACGTAGGGGAACCACATCCCATGTGCCCTGCAAGGTGCCCTCTCCTCCCAGGCCAGAATGACACGAGGATCAGGTCACAAGGGTCAGTGTGACGCTACCTCTGAGCCCGAGGGCCCTGCCTGGGAAACCCTTCCCTCTGGGACCACCCTCCCTGGGGCTCAGCCTGGCATCTCTCCAGGAGTGGTTGGCACTGCCCAGGCAGCACACGAGGGTGCTGGGCCAGGGGCTGCTCTGGTACTGGTTTACAGCTTGTCCCCTGAGCCACAGCAGAGTGTGAGGAGGAGGAGAAGGCCCGTGTGGGGACACAAACTGCTGCGCCTCACCCGCAGCCTCCGCTGCACCCGGCAGCTTGGGGGAAGAAGCTGGTTTTTCTTTTCATTTTTGTGCTTTTATGCCCCCCTTGTTTAGCTTGCCTAGTATTGCCTGCCCAGGCTGAGGAAACCACATGGTTCAGAGCCACGGTCGCCCAGGCACGGCTGGAATTGCGGCCTCCAGACCTTTGGCACCTCAGAGCTGGTCCCCACACGGCCCAGGCTGGGCAGGCAATGTCCAACAGCCCTTTAGGAGCATTTACAGCTGCTGCCTCCTCGTTTCAGCCCACTCTGCACACCCTGCAGGCAGCTGGGACAGGCCCTGCTTTGCACTCTTTCTTTGCAAATGCTTTTTTATTTTTGGGG
>VYXB01007074.1:177596-331136 GCA_013397135.1 Pachyramphus minor | reverse complement strand
TATATATATATATATATATATATATGAGATGAAGTTTTGTTTTTAACGATTGAATTCATAAATACAAATTTTAATGCTGTATTTAATAAATTATTCTAAGAGAAATGCTGTGCTTTTCTTCATCCATTTCTGATGCTTTTCCATGTGCCTGTTCATGCCAAATCCAGGAATGCACCTTGCTGGTTTCTTACAAAATGAAATGATGTTTTTTTGCTCTCACCAGGAGGGACAGTGACCTTTGCCAAGGCAGCTTGGGGAAAATAAACCTGGTTTGTCCTGACTGTGGTGCCAGGCTCGTAGTTCCAGGTGGCTGCAGGGAGTTTGGCACCATGTGGGCTTGGCTCTGGAGACAGCAGCCACTGCACTGCTGCTTTCCCAGCCCCATGTCCCAGGGGCTGGGCTGGCAGAGAGGAAGGGGAGAGTGGACTCTCCCTTCAGGAGGATGGAGATGGCACAGCCAAGGTCTGCCTGGAAGGGCTGGAGACCATCTGCCTGAAGAGCCATTCGGAATAAATTTACTAAAAATAGAAGAAGGCTCCTCCCCACACGCACCCTTTGGTGATCCCATGTCTGAAGTGTGGAGGTGTTGCCTGAATGTTGCCATCACAGGTAGCCTGGGGTGTGATCTGTGCCTTGGACACGTGGGTCCTTCCTCACTCTCTGCTCAGTTTGTGCTTCTGCCCAGTTTCCATGGTTTAAGACTCTCCTTTGCCTGGTGGTCCAGCCTGCCATGAGCAGCATTCTGGATGTGCAGGGGGTCAAAGGCAGGTACAGCTCTTCCCTGGTGCTCTTCCTCCCACTCAGCTGAACTGTCTTGCCTGGCTCAGCCTGTAGCTCCTTGGCTTTCCTTGCTGTTGGCTGTACCTATCCCTCCTTTCAGGCCTCAACCCAAATCCCTTCCACACCTCTGGGAAAAGTCCTATGAGGTGTCCATGCTTCTGGAGCTGCTGGTTGGGCTGCAGGCTCCTGACCCAGCCTGGCTCTGGGAGAGGCAGCCAGGGCCAGGCTGTTCCTTATTCTTCATCCCTGAAGCTGAGCTGCTGGTGATGTGTCCAGCCCATGTTCCTTGGCTGGAAAATGGGAATGGTGTTTGATCACTGTGGCCAGACCCCCAGTCAGTGTCTGTGCTCCTTGTTTTACCTTTACACTGGGAATGCACTGTCCATGGTGGGGGCTGTGGAGAGGAGAACCCAGCTGTGCCTCACCCACTCCCATCTCTGCAGTGCTCCCATGCAGCCCAGCTTGCTTTCCCAAATTGTCTTTGCTACCAATGGTCCTTGGGCACCTCTTGCTGTTCCTCTTGCAAAGCAAGGAGCAAGTGGGAACACTCTTCCTCTCCAGTGAGGAGTGTCCATCACCACTGGTGGCTGTGGAGGGAGCAGCAAGGAGTTGAGGCTACACCTCATCCTTTTGGATGCCAGGGCTGCTGCACAGCACAGACCCTGCAGAGAGGGGCCTCTGCCAGCCCTGGGAGGTGGCTCTGGCCAGGCTGCACTGGGTTATCACCTCAAGTTGGCCCCAGAGCAGCCTCAGTGTTGTGCAAGTGAAGGGACACAACGGGCGAGAAGTTGTGGTTTCCAACGGCCCTGCGCAGCCTTGCCCGCCCCTGCACTGCCCAGGGGAGGGAGGCCTGGCACAGCCAGCCTTGCCCATGCTTCAGGGAGCCCTTGGGGATGGGCCAGGGCTGCAGGATGGGGAGTTAGTCCAGCTCTCCTGGAGCCCACCTGTTTCCCCAGGGCACTGCGGCAACAAGTCCTTGGACAATATGAGGGCTTGGGCTGAGCACGAGGGGGAAAACCCCAAGGTTTGGGTTTGGGTTTGGGTTTGTCCACTCACCCAGTCCAAGGAGGATCAGTTCCTCTCTCCTCTACCTCGCTGCTGTGTCCCTTCTCTGCAGCCTCTCTGGCTTCCACCTCCTGAAATCCTGGGGAGCTCCTTGGTCGTCTCTGTCTCCTCCTCCTGAACTCTGGCATAAAGAGGAAAAAAAGCCCATTTTTCAGAAACCAGCTCTGGATAAAAACCTTCAGCAGCTGGGAGGAATTCATTCGAATTCCTGGCTCAGATTATTCAAGCAATTATTTCTGAGTTTGTTTGAAATGGGAAGGGGGAGCAGTGGGGCACAGGAGAAGCCTCAGCATTCAATGGAAAATACCAAAAATATCACCAGTCCTCTTTCCCCCCCACTGCTTCTTTTTTGTCCTTCATGTTTTTGTTCTTGTCCTGCTCTTCACATATTCCAGCTCCATGTATTTGGCTTTTCCAGTGTTGTTTGTGTCCTACCAAACTCTGCTTTGGCACCTGCTGTCCCACTGCCTGCAGGAGATGGGGAAAGGGGAGACAGGGGGCGTGAAGGTTCTTCTTTCTCTTGGACAATGATTCTTTTTTAGCTTTCCACTGAACTTTCAGGAGTTTTGTAAAAGTAAATATTTTCTGCTAGGAAGTTTTCCTGTTGAGCCAGCACAAGAGAGGAGATACAGGGTGTTCTGGGCTTCTTTTGGGTTTTATTCTGTATTTTAAAATATTTCCAGCTATCTGCAACAGGAATGTCCCATCCCTCCTCCTCAGGAGAGACTGGTGAGGTAAAACCCTCAAAACTTGTGCCCTTTCTTGCACCACTACTCGTGGCTGTAACTCTTTATTCCTGTGATTCTCTTTACAGATTTTGGGGTTTTATACAATGATTTGTGATGGCTCTGTACAACCTAAGACTTCTGTGCAATTTATTACCGGGTTTTCCAATGTAAACTCGCAGTTTTCCATGTTTACCACGGCTTCTGGGGAATATTTTTTGTCCTGGGTTTTAAGCCCCCAAATGTAAAGACCCAAAAATGTAAATAAAGATGATCTTTTTTTAAGCCCATGGGTGATTTGCTGGGGGGTGTGATGAGAGCTGTCTGTGTGCTGCGGCCTGGTGGAGGGCACAGAGGGTGAGAAGTGGCTCGTGGCTGTCAGTGGAGGAATCCATGCTGGAGCTGGAGCTTGGAAGTCGTTTTATAGCCAAGGCAAAAGCAGAGTCTGATTCAGGGGGGAACTGCTGGGGTGGGAAGACCCTGGTGGGTTGAAGTAACTGTTGCTTGTTATCAATTATTGTGAATAATAGAACCATGGAATACCCTCAGCTGGAAGGGACCCACAAGGACCGTCCAGTCCAGCTCCTGGCCCTGCACAGACACCCCAACAATCCCACCCTGTCCCTCAGAGCGTTGTCCAAACCCTCCTGGAGCTCTGGCAGCCTTGGGGCTGTGCCCACTGCCCTGGGGAGCCTGGGCAGTGCCAACCACCCTCTGGGGGAAGAAGCTTTTCCTGAGATCCAGCCCAACCCTGCCCTGACACAGCTTCACGGGAAGCTTCTCTGTCGCGGGAAGGTCCCTCAGGAGGGACGCGGCCGGAGGAAGCGCTGGGGCGGTTGGGTTGTGCTCTTCCTGCTGGCAGGAATCCCAGGATGTGCAGCTGCGGCTCCGCTCGCCCGGCTCGGGCAGGAGAGGGCGATGTCCGCCCGGCTGGAGCTCGGAGCGGCCGCGGAGAGGCTGCGAGACGGCCCCGGCTGCCTGGGCGAGCCCTGAGCCCTGTCCTGGCTCTGCCGCTCCACCCGGGGCTCGCAGCAGCTGCTCCAGGAAAACAGGGAGCTCGTGGCACAGCACATCCCGCCGGTGTTGGTGAAGCCGATGGGTTTGAGGGGAACAAGGGCCGGGGCCGGTGGCCACGGGATGTGAGGGCTCTGTGTGTTCCCGGTTATTTCTGCTTCTTGCGGGAGCCTCTCCCGTGCCTGATGACCCAGACAAGTTTGTCCCGGTGGCTGCAGCGTCTCCAGATCCATCTGGGAAAGACGGAGCCCCAGCAGATACCAGGGGACAGGAGCCACCAGCGCCTGTCCCAGTGGGTGTCCGTCCTCACCCACCGCCTTCAGCCCTGTCCGGGGGTCAGCACGGGACCCCGAGGTGCCGGGCCCTGGTGTTGGTGGTTTGTAGGAGCAGGGATGAAGACAGGCAATTCCCTACACCCCGCGTGGAGCATCCCCAGGGCGGGATGTTGATGATGCTGAGCATCCCCAGTTGGGGATGTTGGTGGTGCCCAGGGTGACACCGGCCCTCGCTGGACCTGAGGGTCTCCAGCCTCCCCATTCTGGTGGCTCTTTGTGCAGGGACCAGTCACCCCATCCCGGGGAGATCCCAGGGGAAGGACACCCACTCCACCACCACCTCCCTGCGCGGTTCAGCTCATCCGAGAGCGGGGAGACCCCCGGGGCCGCTCCGTGTCCCCGCACACCGCAGGCACCGCGGCGGGGGCTCCGCGGGGACGGTGCCACGGCCCTGCCGGGGCTGCCGGTGCGTGGGGGGTTCTCCGGGGGGGTTAGTTAGTTAGTTAGTTAGTTAATTAATTAATTAATGGATTAGCTGGAGCCGCCAAACTGGGGGAGAGGCTGCTCTGAGAGGATGGGGCGGGCGGGGGGCGGGTCCCCAGGCCCGGGGACTCTTATTTTGACCGCGGCGCTGCCGGGCGGGAGCGGCTGCGGCTCCTTCCCCGCCCGGACCGGCCCCGGGGCCGCTCGCTGGGTCCTGGGGGCTCCTCCGAGGGGCTTCTGGAGCATATCGGGGGCTCTCAGACAGACGCACAAATACCTCCATCGACACCCCCGGGGGTCTGCGGGCTCCGAGGGTCCCGCTGTGGGGTGAGCGATGGGGACACACGGCCCGGGCTGGTCCCCGCTGGGGATGCTCCGGCAGCGCGGCGGCGCTTTGCTGTCACAACTTGTCCCAAAGCCCGGGTTACCGCGCTCTGTGCGGGCACCGGGGGCCTCTCTACTTCTCCCTGAGCTCTGCCAGCACAAATCCCCCAGTGTCAGTGAGAGCATCGTCTGATACAGCGACGGCTCCAGGACTGGCACGGCCAGGACAGGAAGGGCTGTGGGGTGAAGGTGTTGGATGGGAGCAGGGTAACCCCAGGTGTGACCCTGGCACCTGACAGAAGTTCTGGAGAACGTGTCCCCGGTGCTGTCCCCCTGACTCAGAACTTTGCAGGGTGAGCATCTCACTATAAAGCAAAATAAGAATATTCTGAGCTGGAAGGAACCCACAGGGATCACCCAGTCCAGCTCCTGGCCCTGCACAGACACCCCAACAATCCCACCCTGTCCCTCAGAGCATTGTCCAAACCCTCCTGGAGCTCTGGCAGCCTTGGGGCTGTGCCCACTGCCCTGGGGAGCCTGGGCAGTGCCAACCACCCTCTGGGGGAAGAACCTTTCCCTGAGATCCAACCTGACCCTGCCCTGACACAGCTCCAGCCCTTCCCTGGGTGCTGTCCCTGTTCACAGGGAGCAGAGATTGGAGCTGCCCCTGGGGAGGAGGTTGTGACAGAAGCTCTTCTCTGCCCACTGAGAGGAGTGAGATGGGGCTGCAGGAAACCGGCCTGAGGACCAAGGGAGGGAGTTTGTTCCTACAGAGAGCTGATAATGAATGTGTAAATTGATGTCAAGGCACTCAAAGGTTCCTGTTTCCCTCCAAGAAAAAGAGATTACCCTGCCCAGGAGGTTGGTGCAGAGGTACCTGCTCATCCCTGTGTCTCCCTGGGGCTGATATGATTTCCCTGGGTGGCTTCTGATGCAGTTGTGGGGCCGAGGAGCACTTGGAAGTGTTTATCTCCCTGCTATTTTCTGCTTTGCTGGAGAGCTGTAAAAGGGATAATTGTTTTACAGTCATGGATTTAGGGCCTGGGCTTTGGGAGGGGCCCTGTGGGGTTTGGGAGGGTTGAAGCTCTTGTGGAGGTTTGGGGTGTGGGAAAGGGAGAGAAAAGGCTGGAAATGACCCTTCCATGGGGCAGGACCAGGGCGAGCTGCTCCCTCTGCCCCATCCCTGTCTTTGGGTAAGACAGAGACCAAAGATCTTCCATGAACTGGGCTGAAAATAACCCAAAGTGCAAAAATAACTGAGAAAATAACCCCAAAATGGGAGAAGAGACGGAAGATGATTTTTCAACGGTTTAACTTTTTGGCAGGAGGACGGAAGGGCTTTTTTGACTCTTTCTGGGGCCTCGCAGTGGTTTTGTGTAGGATTTTTTGGCCAACGGCTGCTGGAAGCTCGGGGAGCTCATTCTGTGCTCAGCTGGGAACGGCGGCTGCTGTTCACCGCTGCCTGGGGGTTTGGAGAGCTCCTGGTGCCGCTCCGCCGTGCGGGGGTGCCCGTTTGGGGGGGTCTGTCCCCATCCCACCCCTGTCCCCGTGTCACCTCACCGCCCGTACGGCGCTGCCCCCCGGGCGCCGCCATGACACCGTACGGACCGCGCGCCCCTGGGGGCCGCCATGCTGCCGCGCGCATGCGCCGTGCCGGGCCGAGCGTCTCCATTGAGAAGAATGAGGGGCGAGGGGCGGAGCCAAGGCGTGAGGAGCCGCGGGGGGGGCGGGGCTGCGCTCCGGGGCTCCGGCCATGGCCACAGTGGATGCCGAGGTGAGTGAGAGCGGCGCCGTCCATCTGCCCGGGCGGGGGGAAGGAAGATGGGGGAGCGTGGAGTGGTATCGCCCAGGGCCAGGCGGGTTCTGTCGGGGGCCGGGAGGGGGGCCGTGCCCCCGCCGCCCCATGGTTCAGTCCAACTCCTCTGAGGGGAAGAATGTGGGAGCTGCTGCCATTGTGTGTAGGGGGGCCCGGGACTCTGTATAAGTTACACCCCTCCACGGCGAGTCAGTGGTATGTGCCATACAGATTCCGGGGCTCTCCCCAATGGGAGCGGGTGCGTGCGGCGGAGGCGGGAGGGGGGAGCGGCGGCGGCGCCATCCATGTTCCGGGGCCGCTCCATGCGGCGGGGCGGTGCTGGCCCGGCTCCATCCAGAGTCCGGGGCTCCGCCGGGCGCGGCGGCGGCGGCGGCGGGCGGGCCGGCGCTATGAGCCATGCAGGGTCCGGGGCGGCGGCGGGCGGGAGCCATGCAGGGTCCCGGGCCCGCGGGGCGGGGGAGCCCCGAGCAGGCACCGGGAGCTGCTCATCCCGGGAGAGCCGGGATCGGGAGCTGCTGCTCCCGGCACCCGCTGCCTCCGAGCTCAGTGTCATTTGGGGTCTCCGCTGAGCCGGGAGGACGCGGCTGGGCGCTCCCAGCGGGACTGGGGCTGCCCCGCCGCACCGCGCGCACGGAGTCATAGAGTTATGGAAGGGGTTGGAAGGGGTTTAAGGATCATCCACTTCCACCCCCTACGAGGGACACCTTCCGCTATTCCAGGTTGCTCCAAACCCCGTCCAACCTGGCCTTGGACACTTGCAGGGACGGGGCAGCCACAGCTGCTCGGGGCAGGCTGTTCCTGCTGGACACGGATCCCAGTCCCCCGGAGGGATGTGAGGGCACCTGGGGCTGCAGCACCGGCTGCCTCCTGCCTGAGTTTGCTAGGGAATATAAACTTCTTGTAAGTCTGTGCCCTCAGGTGATCGCTGGATTGCAGCTGCTGGCTGTGAGCCCTCAGGCACTGAGAGAGCGACGAGGTGGTGATACAGGTGTGCTTCATACACAGCCTGTGATACAGGTGTACATCATACACAGCCTGTCACACAGGTGTGCCTCATACACAGACTGTAATATAGGTGTGCACTCATATACAGATGAATACTGATCTGCACTCCTGTGCAGATTATAATACAGGTGTGTATCATTCACAGACCGTGATACAGGTGTGCATCATACAGAGACCATAACCCAGATGTGCACACACACAGACCTTAGTTCAGGTGTGCACTCATGTACAAAGCAGAGCTGTGTGCCCTGTGACCACGGCCAGGTGCAGTCACTGATCAGCACCTCCACCTGCTCGGCTGCCTGAGTTTGCTAGGGAATGACTCCAGATTGGCTCCAGGTTTGCTGCTGCCTTTCCCAGCTCTCTCTCTGCAGTCCCGTGTTCAGAGGGTTGTGCTGTGGGCTGGAATATCTGCTCTCTGTGGGGTGAAGTTTGTGGCACCAGCAGTTCCCTGCAAATGCTGCAGACAGCTTACATTTATTGCTCAGACAACATTCCCGTCATCCTTGGGGGGAGGTTCATCCAAGGCTTCCCTTGTGCTTTCTGCTCTGTCAGAATTTACCTGATCCTGCTACTCTTCCTTTGTGCTTTTGAAGGGGATCAGGTGTTAATTTTGGGATAGAGGACTCAGCCCTTGGGTGCTTCTCCTCCATGGTCCAGGTTTGCTTTCATGGCTGTAACTGGGGCAGGAGCTGGCTCATAACTCATCAACTCCTGATGCACAGGTCAGACTTATCACTCCTGACACACACCTTTTATTTTGGGAAGCATCTCCTAGGGGTCCTGGCCATCTCTGCCCTGCGTGCAGAGCGTTAGGAACCACTGCTCTTAGAATCAGGCGTAATATCCACAGATGTTGCTGTGGATTATGGGGAGGGAACAGTGACTCATTTGGAGTTTAATTCCTCCCCTCCCCCATGAACTCATATATCTGAGGCCAGATCTGCCTTTGCTTCTACCCCTGTGAGGCCAGAGGGGAGGAAGTTGGTATCAAACAGCCTGGAATGTGAGGACTGGAGGAGAAGCCCTTTGCTTCCCCTGTGCTGGTGTGGGAGAGCAAGGACCAACATCCCCATCCATGGTGTCCTGCCATGGGCAAGAGGGAGTTATTTCACTTGGCCAGGGGAGGTGCAGAGGTGTGTTTTTGGGAGGAGATACTTGCTCCCAGCAAAGAGCTGGGAGGGAGTGGGCAGGTTGGAAAAGTGCTGCCTGTGTGTCTGCAGGGAGTGCCCACCCCACCTGCAGACAATCCTCTTGGCAGTCACTGAACTCCAGACAAAAACTCCCAGTCTAGAACAGCTTCTTGCCAAATCCTGGTGTTGATGGGCGAGGGAAAATCTCTCTGAGCACCGAGTTCTTCCTGAGTGCTGAGCTGTGAACTTCAGTGGTTGTTCTCATCTGGTTACCTGCCCCAGGTGATCTCTGTGTTTGGGGAAGGGTTGTGCTGCAGCCCTGAGGTGCAGTAACCATGGTGCTGCCAAAAAGTCTGGTTTTGCTGTTGGTTTTCTTTAGCAGGGGTTTTATATCCAGTTGAGTTTGGGGCTTTTGCCTCATTTAGACCCACTGTGCTAAAGTTTAAACTTTAAGGAACTGAGTTTTAAGGAGCTGAGGCTCACTCAGCCAGTTCTAAGATCATGCAGGTTCAATGGATTTGATGCTGCTCCTCCGGTTTGCATCAGTTTGGTGAAGAAAATCAGCTGCTCTTGTGTTTGTGTGTTTCCCAAAATGCTTGTTTGGTGTGAGTTTGGAAAAGCAGGGTTGAAGCCAGGCTGTTTTTCCTGAGGCTGTGGTGACCTCAGGGAGGCTGGTGCAGGAGGAGGTTTGTGTGTGGCTCTCTTCAGAAGCCACACTGCATTTTTCATCGCTTTCCCCTCCTCTCTTTGGATCTGTAGCACCTTTATTTTACAGGAGCAGCTTTGATCTTTACAGTGACAAGCAGGTGTGTGAGCCACAGACAGGACAGATTTTCCTGCTCAGCACCCTGGGTGAGGCTGGATCTGGGATGGACTGGGCTCCCAGCAGCCCCCCAGGCTGGGGTGAGGGCTCTGGGGCTGAGCAGTTCTTTGCCCTGGCTTTGATCCCAGCTCTCATCCCTCCACCAGCCGGTGCTGGGGGCTCAGCCAGAGCTCTTTGCCTGCTCAGTGAACTCCCCAGTCCATTAAGGGGCAACATTCAGCCACATCCGAGTATTTCCCTGTTGCTGTCACAGGCTGGTGAGTGCAGGAGGGATCACAGGAGCTGCTGGGCAGTGCCTTGGAGCAGCAGCACAGAGGGCACTGCTGCAGTTCCCACTTGTGCTTGGCAGGTGCCTCACAACCCAGCGCTGCTTTCAGCAGCTCCCTCATTCACTCTTGTGGGTGAGGAGAGGGCTTTGCTTTCCAGTGGCTTTTTAATTCAGATCCTGGTTCAGTCTGTGTCCTGCAGAACAGCTGCTTCCCTCAGGACTGGAGTACAGCGAGGTGTGTTCCTCTCACACTGACCACAGAAAACACACCCGTGTTCCACTTGTGTTAAACTTCTCCTGGGGCACCAGGTTAATGCATTTTAACTCTGACTTTGCACAAAGGGAGGGTTTCTCCCCCACACCTCTGATAGTTATACTCTGTTACCTCATAAGGACACTTTATATCTTACCCCAATTAGGGGCCTCCCCACAGGGGTTACTTTGTTAACATGGTTCTTTTACACGCTGCCCTGGCCTGGGTAAAGTTTTACCTTGTGCCAAAGGGCTGATAAATTTTTTCCTTTTTCCGTGGATTCTCGTACGCTGTGGGCTACTGAGGGCCTGTTCTTCCATGCAGAGAAACATTAAATAATAACAGAATGTTGTGAAGCTTTAAGGAGGCCTTAGAAGTGCCCTTCAGCTGTGTTAATCTGATGTGACTGAGCCAATGTGACTTAAGGGAACATCTGAAGAACGTTTTGTCAGTCAAGGCAAAATCAAAGGCCTGCTTTATACTTAAAAAACCCCCTCTTCCAATATAATTACGCTGGCTGAAGATGACGATTTTTCATTTTTCTTTGCTGGAATAGTAATAAAAGCCCTTGGTGTGGATATAGCTTTATTAGTTTAGAAGTGATTTTAGACCAAGGTAGCTTATTTTTTGCTTCCTGAAGCAGAGCCTTGGTCTATATTTGTGAAGTTTTGCCGACTTAGTTCTCTGCCCATGAATGCAAAGCTCTCCCCTCCACCAGCTCTGTGTCAGCACAAACCCTGGTAGAGATGCAATTACCAGCAAAAACCCCAACAACCAGAAGCAAAGCAAACTGGAGGGAACCCACTGGGGCTGTGCTGGGAGGTAGGGCTGGATCCCTCACCTTGGAGCAGCTGGGCCAGGGCATGGAGGATCCCTGAGAGAGAGCGAGGTACCAGCAGCCCGGGGTATCCCACTTCCAAATGTGCATGATATTGGAATGATGAGGGACTGATCTGAAATACCAGTCTATGGCCTTGCCCTTTATCATCTTGTCTGGCACTTTGTGGTCTGTCTCTTCCCCCCTCTGCCCCAGAAGTTGTAGGAGGTTGTATTCCTCTTGCTTTTCCCTGGCAAAGTGCTGGTACCTGTGCTTTGTGTCCCAGCAAAGGAGGAGGTGAGAGGGGGTTATGTTTTGTGCAGGACTGTGAGAAGTTCAAGAGCTCTGTCTGGGGGCTTCAAGACACGTTTTGCTGAAGATTTCCCTCTTCCTGACTGTCCTGGAAGCCAAAGGTCACCACTGAAAGGCTCACCCAGCTGTGTGTGGGTCAGGTGGATCAGAGATGGGTCCTGTCCTCCCTTGGTGTGTGGGCAAGGACATCCCACCAGTGATGGCTGGTGGCTGGTTGAAGTGGTAAAGTAAATTTGCTGTGGCCCTGCTGTTTTAGTTTGGCTGCCAGGCTCTGGGAAGTGCATAAACCCAGACTAAAGCGTGTTGTAGAAGTGCTCAGTGTGGTATTGCTGCCTCTGAAAAAGAGAGGCTTTCCTGCTTCTCATTTAAACATCCTAGCGTAGGCAAAGCATCAAGGACATCCTCTTTTCAAGTAGGACATGTTCTTCCAGGAGGATTCCCATTTCCTTCTTGCCCAGCCTGATCCCCACCATTGTCTGGCTGTCCCTGCTTCCATCCCAGCTCGATGTGCCCGAGTTTACACTTAGGATAATTCAGCTCCTCTATTCAAAGCTGACACACCCTGTGGGCACACCCTGAGCCAGGCCAGCCCACCTGGTGTGGGGCTGAGCTGTGTGTGTGTGCAGCAGGGGCTGGCTTTGGGGTGGAGGTGGGTTGTTAAATATTAAATGCATCCTTTGCAGTGTCTCCTTCCCGAGGGAGAGCTCGTGGGGGCCGTGCCAGTTCAGGACAGGGAGGCGGGTGAGTGGTAGAGCAGAAAATTCAGGTCCACTTGTGTTTGCCTACGGATCATCATCCTGCAGAGCCAGCACACGGACAGGCAGGAAACCGGCAGGTGCTGCAGCTGGGGAGGAAGTAAATATGGAGCAAGACAACCAGGCTGACATGGATAAACTCAGAGTAGAGCCAGGTGAGTGACTGAGCCCATTTGTTACAGGGAAATGTAAAATTATGCAAGCGAGGATAAAAATAACGATGGTTATTATGTGCCCCTGGGTCAGCTGGGCCAGTACCTGCCTCAGGAGGGGGTTCTGGGCTTGTGCAGCTTTCACAGCCCCAGTAGAGACAGGGGGCTGAGGGGAGTGGAGATCAGTGGTGCTCAAAGGTGACACAACAGGCTCATTCCCTGTGGTGGGGTGCAAAGGGTGAGATCCAGTCCAGGAGCCTTGGGATGCTGCAGCAAAATGTGCCTGTTCCTGCTGCTCTCCTGGCTGAAAAGAGCAGGAACCTGGTGCTTGTTGCTTCTGAGAAAGGAGGGCAGCTGGGATGAATCCGATGGCCTGAGCCATCCCTGGAGCTGAAGGGAGCATGGAATGAGGGCATGGGCACCTCCATGGAGAAGGAATTACAGCCCAGGTATCCAAACTGCAACAGCCTGTGCTTGGGCCTTGGTTATGTTAGAACTCGTTCAGAGAGCTCCCTCAGATTTTAAATTCATTTTAGAGCTCAAGTGCAGATGAGGACAGAAGGATTTGAGGCTGTTGACTCGCAAAAGGGAGCCCTGGTCCCCCCAGGACTCTTGGCCATGAG
Organism: Pachyramphus minor; assembly: GCA_013397135.1. Classification (NCBI taxonomy): domain Eukaryota; kingdom Metazoa; phylum Chordata; class Aves; order Passeriformes; family Tyrannidae; genus Pachyramphus; species Pachyramphus minor. The sequence continues at coordinate 318,513 of VYXB01007074.1, read as the reverse complement.
CTGCTGGTGCATTTGAGTACAGCAGTGAAATGCACCTTTTCCCTCCTTCTTTTCCTTTTTAAGCAGGAGCTCCTGGTTTCTTGAGAGTCTGAACTGCCTTCTTCCTTTCCAGTCACACATTTCTAGTCCTTGCAGTTTCAGAGGAAGTTTTAATAGGTGATTTCTTCCACAGGCTCAAAGCCAGAAGGCAAATTACCCCAATGTTTTATCCAACTTCAGTGGGAATTGGGGATGTTTCATATTGCTGACCCAGAGCATTCAGAAGCTCTGCTTCACTCAAAAACCATAATATTGTTTCAAGAAGTGGGAAATTAAACATGCACATGGTGGAAGACTTAGAAAGGATTAATGGGTTTCAAAATTACATGCTTCATCCAGCTGTTGATTTGGGAATTGAAAGTATGCCTGTTGCAGAATTGGGAGGGAGTTATTGAAACGTGGTGTTCCTTGGTGTCTAGTGAATGCAAATGTCCCAAATCTGTGATTCCAAAGCCAAGCCCAACCTCCAGACTGACTCCAGGTTTGATGCTGCATTAGCTCAGCCCAGGTGGGAGCAGCTGTATATTTTTTAGTGGGTTTTTCCCCCCTGTAGTTTAATTTGTCCTCTCCTGATGATCTTGGTTCCTGGGTGTCACCCAAGGAACTCGGGTGTTGTTTTTGGGCTGCCCTTGACTCGAGTTCTTTCCCTGTGTGTGAGTTTTGCTTCAAGCACATGGAAGGGACTCATGGAAGGTGCTGGAGGCTCCAATGGCTCCACAATCCCTATGAATCAAAGATTTGGGGTGGATGAAGGGGCAGCACCTCCAGCCTGGAGGTCGCTGGGACCTGCACTAAACAGGAGATGGGTGTTTAAGTCACTCCCATTTTATGGGATCTGGGAAGTCAACTTCTTTTTTTTTGGTGCATTTCTTATGTCCAGGGGCGTTGGCAGCAAATTTTCACCCTGTCAAGTGTGGGTTTGTCAGTGCAAGGAAGAGAATATTTGTATTTGGGAGGTGAAAGCATTAACAATGGGCTGTGAGCTGGTTTGTGTCATTCCATGCAGGATCCTGTTGGCCTGCCAGTTTATACATAAACCTCCAGATTATGAGGATGTAAAGCAGGAGTCTAAATATTTTATTAATTGAAGAGCACTATTAATATTTGATGGATTAAATCAACAGCCAGAAGGCTCTGCAGAAAGTGCCACTGCTGAACTGGTAACCTACACGTTGGGTGCTTTTAATTGCAAAGTTGTTTGTAGTAGCTTTTATCAGCTCTGTCTTTTAAATGTTAAGGATCCGTGAATCCCATACTTTAGAAATCCTTTTGTTCCTTGGATTAGGGAGGGTGTTTTTTACTCTTGCTAGGGTGGTTTCAAATTGGTACTTTAATGCTTTCTTACTACACAAAGGTGATTGTTTATGAGGTGTCCTGTAGGGCCTGGAGGTGAAGTCTGGAATATTTAATGGTTTTTTGCCACACTTTGAGGAGAAGCAATGATTGTTCCTTTAAAGATGGGATGAGATGGAATATTTACTCTTGCTGTAGTGGCAGACCCTGTAGCTTTTGTGTGGGTGGAGAGGTGAGGTGAAGAGCCTTGCTGTCTTTTAATCAACATCCCCCTGCACCGGGGAGATGCCACCGGTGAGCAAACAAAGCGCTCTGAGCACATTTGCTGAAGATTTCTCTGCCTTGGGTTTGGGAATTTAGAGGATGAGAAACGAGTGCATCCTCGGGTGTGCAGCGTTGGGGAAAGGCCAGCGAGGGGGGATCATATTCTGTCTTTTATTTCCACGCTGTTTTCCAGCCTCTGCAAGTTGTATTTCTCATGTGTGGTTGTTTTTTTTTAAGATTCAGACCAGGTTTCTGTCACACTGTACTCCCTGCCTAACCCCCACTTTTTTCTGGGTTTTCTTTGTGAGCTTTATAACCTCCCTCCCAACAGAACATCCCCTTCATGCTGCTGATCTGTTTATATTCTTCTGTTTCGGGGAGTTTAGCACCTTTTCTCACTCAGCTCGAGCTTGATAACTGCACATTGGTCTTAATCATTTATGGCTTTTATTAAAACCTTATTGCTTTGATGTCTCCTCAAACCTCCAGATTGCCCTCACGGCAGCTGCTTTACAGACATCATTTATCTCCTGCCCCTGTGTGACAGCAGGCCCGAATTTTACCTCCTGCTGCAGATGCTGGTGCTTTTTACAGTGAGAAGGTGCACATTGTGTAGGTGCTGAATGGCCTGGAGTTGTGGCTCGAGGCTGTGCCAACAGTGACACAGGACACACAGATCCTGCCATCCCACAGACACACAGATCCATCCCACAGGACACACAGATCCTGCCATCCCACAGACACACAGATCCTGCCATCCCACAGACACACAGGTCCTGCCATCCCACAGACACACAGATCCTGCCATCCCACAGACACACAGATCCATCCCACAGACACACAGATCCTCCCCATCCCACAGACACACAGATCCTGCCATTCCATAGACACACAGATCCATCCCACAGACACACAGATCCTCCCATCCCACGGACACACAGATCCTGCCATCCCACAGACACATAGATCCTGCCATCCCACAGACACACAGATCCTGCCATCCCACAGGACACTCAGATCCATCCCACAGGACACACAGGTCCTGCCATCCCACAGGACACGCAGATCCATCCCACAGACACACAGATGCTCCCATCCCACAGGACATGCAGATCTATCCCACAGACACAGATCCTCCCCATCCCCATCCCCACCCAAGTGTGGGTTGAAATACCGACCCAGTGTGACCCCGGCTGTGGAGGAGGGTGGGAGGTGATGAGGACTGAGCATGATTTGCCAGGTTTGAGGCCTGACTGGTGCTGGGAAGTTTTACCAGCCAACTTGCCTTTCTCCACCGGGCCTTTGTTTCCAGCCACGCTCCCGATGAAAGGGAGGAACGGGAACGGCAGCTCCTCCATTGGCTGCAGGAAACCACCTCCCACAGTCCTGTGGATGAGCTCCAGTTTTCGGGCTGCCTTGGAGCTGGGAGCACTGGGCTGGCACTCCTGGGGTGCCAAAACCTCCTGGGGAGGCAGCAGGAGAAACACTGGGAAGGAGGATTTCCATTGTCTGCTTGAGCCTCAGCACAGCAGTGTGAGGGCCTGTGCCTCTGCTCAGCAAGCCCTAAGGAAAGGGATTGGATGTTCCCAGGGATCTCCCAGGAGCAGGGAGTTCTGATACTGTCCCCTCAATGTGTTTGTGACCTCGAAGCTGATGTGGCTCAAGCAGAATTTGCAGACGTGGCCAAAGAGCTGATGGAGGAGGCCCCGTGTCTGTGTGTATTTATACACTGGATGCCCAGGGATACTCGAAATTCTTCTTTAAATAAATGACCAAAACTCCACAAGTGGAAGTTGGTGTGGAGCTGCCAAGAGTAACTCCTGGTTGCAACAGTGTCTGCTTTTAAAGAGAGATGTAAATGGTTGCTGCATGTGTCCCTGATGAGTCAGAGCCCTCCCTGCCCGCGATGGTGTTGCTGATGCAGTTGCTGATCTCTGCCAAAGCAAGCAGTCCACACAAGGAGATCAGACAACAGGCCTTTTCTCCCCCGCTGGCTGCTCATTAACATTTCTCTTGCTGATGTATATTATTAATTAAACTAATTTTTATTGCCCTGTAAGTGTGGATGGCGCTTTGCAAGCCCAGAGCACAACCTGCTCGTGTCCCAGGGTTTCTGGAGTGTGTGTTGGGCCGTGTGCGAAATGAGAGTCTTGGAAAAACTGACTGGGAGTGTTGAAGAAAGGTAAATCTCTGGGTTTTCTTTTCTTTTTTGCCTCTGACTGAGCAGCTGCCTGGTTTTACATCTGGTGGATGTGGGGCTGTGTGAGCAGAGGGCTGAGGAAATGCCCTCTGTGCAGAATTAGTTAATAAGACTTCAGTGCAAGGACAGTTTGCAGCGTTGACCCTCCATAAGACAGAGGATTGCACAGACTGGAATATTATATTAAAAAGAGTCTTGGGACCTGATCCAACCCCACAGAAATCAAGGAGGGGTTTGCCATCAGCTGCAGTGAGAGCAGCCTCCCTGCAGTGTACCCAGGCCACTGGGCAGTCAGCAGCTTATACAAAAGAACTTAAAACAGTGTCCAGGCAAAGCTGGTTGATGTTTTGCTGCCTGTGATGCTTTTCCCCTCTGTAAAAGTTCTAAGGCCTGACTTGGTATTAGAAGCCTTTAACTGGGAGTGTTGAAGGAATGCCAAATGTCAATTTTTAAATGTACAGATTATCCTCTCTGGGGAAGAGATGGTGAGTTACATAATGTTCATTATTTTATATGCTCTGGTTTCTGCCTTCATTCTTTGAGACCAGAGCTAGGCCTGATGAAGGGAATAGAGAACTTCTTCTAGAAGCACTTTGTGGCATATGAACCATTTGTGATCAAAGCCAGTGTGACTCTGAATGTCCAGCACCTCTGCTTTGGACTTGTGATAGCAGCATCAGACTTCACCTTGAAAATGGGATCTGTGATCTTTCATACATTCTTATTCCACTCTTAAATTAGGCTAATGCATCCTGTTCCAGCCGAGGCAATTACTAACAAACCTGTGCTATTATGGCATCTACTGTACAGACATTCTGTGCTCCTTGCTAGGAAAAACCCACCTTTAATAAACAAATCCACTCTGACAACCCGTCAAGGACTTTTCTAAAGCAAAATTGAAAGTGTCACCTAAGTGTCCTTTCTTTTTTGTTTTGTTTTGTTCCCTTCAACATGGTTTTGCAAGGGCATAGCAGTTGCAGCTGGAGGTTCAGGCCTGGTTCCACAGGGCAGGGGAGTGGAGGAAAGCAGGGAGAGGATTAAAAGGGCTGGATTACCCCACTAACATCCCCTGCCATGGGCTGTGTCCCAGTGCAGGATCCTCCTGGCCACAGCCTGGCTGTGGCTGCATCAGACCTTGCAGAAACCCTTGGGGAAAACTCTGCACTTTTGGTTGATTCAGCTGGTTTATTACTTTATTTTTTTTTTTTGAATGAGAAAAAGATCTTAATATTTAGGCATGAATTCTCAATGCTCTCTTTTATTCCATGCATGACAAACCCATGTGGTTGCAGTCTCTTGTTCAGCCTGGGTGGGATCCACTCCAGTGTGGGCTGCAATCAGGAGTTCAAGGCAGATCTTAAATCCAACTTAGCCTTCCCTCTCCAGCAAATCCACTTGTTTGGCTCTGGGCACAAGAGTGGGAAGGAGTGTGTTATACTGAGTGTTAGAAGTTAAATTGCATGGAAGGAAAACCAACCAGGGTTGTTTTTTCACTGCATTATGGGAGCTGGGTGAAGGTTTGGCCAATGTGGGCCAAGAGTTGTGTTAGGTGGAAATATCCCTGTGTGTCATCACCCAGGGAGGAAAGGCAGGAGGGAAGAAAGGGTTTCCTGCCTCTGCCAGACCTGTTCCTTGGATTTTCAACCAGTGTGTCTCAACAGATTGTGTTTCCATTGTTGTCTGGGGACTGATGGACACAGCCCCCCTCTGCAAGTGAGTTCCCAAGGATATGAGTAATCACAGAATCCCGGAATTGCTCAGGTTGGAAGGAACCACAGTGGATCATCTGGTCCACTTCTTTCTCCAAGAATCCTCGAATCAGAATTTTTGTCGATCTCCACGTGAATTCAGGGGCTGCTTCCCCAAGTTTAGTTGCAGAGCTAATCTCCCACAGCCACTGCCACTGTCTGGGGGCTGGGTCTGCTCCCCTGAGCTCCCCAGCTGTGCTGTGGCACTGAGCACATCTGTCTCTCCCTGCAGCAGGAGGCTGTATCACATCCCTCCTTCTGGGCTGGGCAGTATCTGGGAGGGGCAGTTAACACCTCTGTCTTTTCTGCTAGATCCTCTGAGCTGCTGATGTGACAGGCAGCAGCTTCTCCAGGGATGTGGGGCCCAAAATCAGATTAAAAACCCCTTTCCTGCCCTGGCAGCCCCCAGGAGTGTGCTGAGGGATCTTCCTGTGGTATGGGGTTATTTGTAGGGACACAACTGGATGGGGGAATGAGCAGACCCAAGTCAGGTGGAGCAGAAGCACAGCTGTGGTGCTGAGTGCTCTGCTCTGGAATCACCCAACACAGCCAGGCAGGTGGGTTTTGATCTTGCAAACATTAACACGTCCCAGTAGTAATTACTGATATTCCAGAGCATTCAGCATTCCAGGGAGAGCTGTTTGTCAGTGGCACAGCGGCTCAGATGTTGGGAACAGGGCTGCACATCCAAGCCTGGATGTGTGGGTAGGAGGGAGCCATGCCTCCCTCTAGGAATGTGCCTTGTGGGTGTCTGGTATGGGTTGAGTGTGGGTGCAGTTCTGCCAGCAAAATAAACTCTCCTGAGCAAAACAAGCTGATTCCATGGCATAAAGACCCCTTTGGATGGGCTCCTGCAGAGCTGGGCTCTTCCCAGCCCTCCTCAGCAGAGCAGGGAAGCCAGGGAACAGGAGATGGGGCATGTTTTACCATGAGCTTTTCATCCATGAGCCACTGGAGCTGCAGAAATAACCACTGACAGGGTGATCACGGCGGTTGCTTTGCATGGTGAAAGCAATGGGTATTAATTAAGATTGTGTTTGTGTCATGATGGTTTCCAGACTGAACCTCCTTGTGTGAAGACACCGGGCACAGCCGTGTTGGTATCAGCACGTTGAGGCTGCTGCACATCACACAAGTGGGGTGACCAAAGTCCCTTTGGTTGGAGAGCACTTCTGTTGGCCTGACTTTGAATAATCTCAACAAAACTATCATGTCTAAAGGTGTCTTTATCAAGGATGGCTATAAAGATACAAAAATTGTGGCTAGACCAGTCTTCAGGTTCTTGGATTGATTTACTTTTTCACATTATACAATTTCAGCATTTATCATTCCATGTGATTGTAGTTCTTGTATTTCTCTGTGGTTTTTTGTTTTGATGGATCAAATGGGGAACAAGCTATTTTGGAATTGAAAAGCTGGGCTGTAGATGCCAGCTGAGGTGAGGCTGGACCATTTTCCACTGGGAAAGGGACATTGTTGGGCAAAGCAGGGGAAGGCTCAGGGCATGGTGGGGGTAATGATTCTCCCAGAGCTGTGAGCAGGCACAGAGGAGACATCTGAGCATTGATACTGGGCTGGTCTGGAAGGTCACAGGCACAGTCACGTGCTGTCAGGATCAAGTTGCAGCAAAAGCCTTCAGTTTTCCTGAGGTCTGGAGTCTCCCCGTGCATTCCGGCAGGGCTGAGCACTCAGGGCTGGGCCATCTGTTCCCTCTCGGTGCTGGAATCCTCAGCAGCTCATGTGACTTCTCCACCTTTGAATTTTAATCCAGAGGGTGGATAAATACCGCTCATCCTCTTCACTGCTTGGTCTGTAACCTGTGCAGGTGGTTCCAAGGAGGGGAGGCCAGCTCTGAGCCAGGCTTTGAGCCTCACCTTGCCCATCCTTGTCAGCCAGCTACTCGTTTTCTTAAGCCACCCTGAGAATTTTTGTCTTCGTCAGCTTTACTACAGCATTTGCTTAAGCTTTTAAAAAAACCCCAACAAGTATTTTTTTTGCTTTCATACTTCAAATCAGACACCCCCAGGTCTTCCCCTCCGATTCTGCTGCTTAATTTGTCTGAGTGGTTTGTAATCCTGTGCCAGGAAGGTGTAAATGTCTGGGTAGCAAATGTAACTCCTGCAAGGGGCTCACTTTTCTCTCAGAGCCTTCTGGAAGTTGTTGGTAGAGTTAACCCAAGGTTAAAGCCACTGGTGGAGGTGACAGAAAGACCAGGTGCAGAGGAGACAGTTTTTCTTACATGAAAAAGGATCCCCTTAAACAATGTTCCTTTATCTTGAGAGACAAATCAGAGTTATCAGATCCTTGTGACCAGTGCAGGGCAAAAAAAACCCATGTGTGTGTAAGTATGAGATCTTCTGAGCTCTTCCAGAGTTCTCCAGGGTGGAGACTGCTGCAGCAACCACAGACCTCCCTGGATTGATTTTGAGAGTGGGTTGTGATCCCTGATATTTGCTGTCTGCCCCCTCCCCAGCTCCAGTGGGTGACAGTTCCACTGAAGACTCTGCCCACACACCTTTGGTGCTGTGTCTGTGTGCTGAAGCTGCCAGGAGGGATGAAGGGAAGTCCCTGCATCAGTCTGCTTTGAGGATTATTTTCTAAATCCATGTTCCTTGCAACCACAAGAGCCACTCTGATAACCCTCTGCAAGGTGCAGGGGGATCCCATTTAGAGACTGATTGTGTCTACCCAGCCCAGTGGAAGTTTTGGAATTTTACCTAAATTGGATTTGTCTGGGAAGAGGAACTCTGACCACGTCTCCTGCTGCAAAGGCAACCTGCTGGACATGCAGGCAGGGATTTGCTGTGCCCTTACAGAAAGGTCTGTCCCTAATTCCTGCCTCTCTGCACTCAATGTCAGGTGTGTGCTGGGCATGAAATAATGGATCATGGAGAAGAGCCATGCCCTGCTCAGTCATGGGGCTCCTGATAAGAAGCAGACATGGGGCTGAGCTGCTGCAATTCCTTACTGAGATGATCTACTTGCTAAATTATCATTCTGCCCACCAAAAGGATTGGAGATGGCAGTTTCCCTGCTCTCAGGGAGGTCTCCTGGTCCCATTTTACATTCTTGCTGTCTCCTTGATCACATCCTCGGTGGGGCCTTGGAGTCCTTTTGTTCTCTGCTCTAGTTTCGAGCATTTTTGTTGCTCTAGCAACACTTTCAGACCCAAAGCAGCGGGATCCTGGTGCTAACACAATGCTGCATTTGAAAGAAGGAAGCAGAGCACGACAGGTGATCTCCAGCTTTTGTATGAAATGCCTGTGCCTTGAGATGGGGAGGATGAATGGCAGGTTGTGATATCTTGTTGTCTTGCAGCTGGCATTGTTTTCATCCTAAAAGGTGAGAAACAGCCGTGTGTTGCTGCCACCTTTGTGGTTTGTGAGGTTGCTGCGTTGTTTTCCCTTTGTGGAGTGTGACAGCACGGGTTGCAGTGGGGCTGTGCATCCAGGGAAGGCAAACCCATGGCAGGCAGCACGGGAGGAAGTGAATAACAGTTTCTGTGCTCAGCAACTCCAGCAGCTCTGCAGGCTCCTCCTTAGAGCTGTGCTCCCACTGCACTGCCCTCACACAGCGTGGGTGCACTGACCTGCTCTCCATCTGCTCCTTGGAAGGGGAAGGAGAAGAGTCTGTGTTTTATACCAGAGAATTTCAGGTATTCTTTGAGAAAGATTCTGGCAGGCTGCAAAACTGAGGAGCCCAGTGCTGCTCTGCAGTGTGGTTTGTGGGATCCTGTCAGCTGCTCTGCCATTTTGTGGCTTTTCTATAAATGGTGAGAGAGATGCAGGAAGATGCATTTACACTTCTTTTCTTTCTCCTGGGTGCTCTTCCCTGCCTTGCCACCATGGTGCAGGTCAGACTGACGGTGTAAAAGCCACCTGTGTGTGCTTGTGGGTAAGAAGAGAAGAAATCCTGTTCAGATTTTGGGCATAACTACCCACAGTTTCCTGCTGTCCCAGCCACTGCTGAACAAAGACCTGAATGCACCATGTGTAGCTGGAGGTGAAAACCTCAGTGGGCTCCTCCTCAAGAAGTCTGACTCAGCTGGCAAGTAAAATTAAAGTAATCCATTATCTGCTGCCTTTCACCCAACCTTCCCTCCCAGACCTCTGAAAGGTGTTGAAGGCTGAGGACACTTAGAATGTGTTCTGAGTTTTGTGGCAAATGGAGTATGAAGAGGGAATACCAGCTGTGGGATTGATGCTGCTTCCAGTGGGTCACCCTTTGTTATTTAGATATTAGGCTCCAAATCTTGTTTTTTCAAGCCATTGTGATTGGAGATGCTCAGTCTAAGCAGAATTATTTAAGCATTGCTGTTCTTTAAGGCTGCTTCCATGACTTGTGCAAGAACCTGTGGATAAACAGTGAAGGCCCCAGAGCTTCTAGAGTTTGCAGTACTGGAGAGAAAGTTACCATTGGCATTGCAAGATAGATAGATAGATAGATAGATAGATAGATAAAGAGAGAGAGAAAGTTGACATTGCACTGGGCTTGCATTCCAGTGGCCTCCTGCAAATTATATAGGCCATTTTTATCACTTTTCATATAAATGAGTCTGTAAAGGGAGTCTGCAGTGGGACCATAAAATGCCTCCATGAGTTCTGGCAAGGCTGATTTTCTCCTCTGTTGCACTGTTGGCACCACAGGGTTTAAGGCATCACCTCTGGGTCACACTGAAATGCACAGGAGGAGCCTTTGTATCGTGTTTAGGCCATGAAAAAAGCAATTCCCAAGATGGAATGATTAATTGGACACCCAGGGTGCAGAGGGCACAGCAGGGGGATGAGAAAGGTGCCACTGATTCACTGTCATGGTGGTGTTAAACCCACTTCTGTTGGTGTTTGCTTGAGGCTCCTGCTGAGCAGTGAGGTGGGTCCAGGGAGCCAGCTGGGAAGGGTGAGTATTTTGGGAAGTCTGCCCTGCTCTACTTGTTCACTACAAGTCATTCTTCGAAGGGGAAGGGTTTTCCTTCCTCCTCTCCCTCTCATCATCTCCACCCAGCTGCAACTCATGCTGCTCCTGACAGGTGAGGAGCTTCGGGGTGGATTTCAGCGCATCACGTAATATCTGCTGCTCTGTAAATTAGTGATAGCCACCACACTGTTCTGCAGGAATCCCTCTGACCTGGCTGCTCTTGCAGCCTGTTTGAAGGCTGGGTGGGTTTTTTAAATGATGGTATTTTAAAATTTGAGAACAGCTTTGATTTATTGACCTGGTGCCTCTCTGAATCGAGGTGTCTGGGCTGGCATCTGCAGATAAGAGGCTGTCGAGTAATTGCTTATTATTGACTGATTGCCAGCTCAGGCTGTTTGCTTGCAGGAGAATCAATAGCAGTCAATCTTCAAAGTCTGAACTCTCAGGGAGTATGACTGGTTTCCAGATTGGGAATGACAGGTCAGGGTAACTCCCTATCTGATATCCCACCTTCCCACATGGGTTTAGTGCTGCGATGGAGGAGGAAGTGCAGGATAGGATCTTCCTGCGTCGAGCCTGTTTCACATCTGCCTGCTTGGAAGGCTGGGATTTTTCTTTGGAAGGATTTTCAGGGTCAGATCCCACGCTGGAGAGGCTGGAGCAGCCTGAGCAGCACCTGAGATCCATGGGAGGGAGGGCAGGATGAGTGCAGTCATCAGTCATCAGGTCCCCAAAGGATGAACGGGGAGGGGTGGCTGAGCAGCCCCTGCTCTGACACATCCAAACCAACCAGTTTGGATGCTCTCTAAATAAAACAAAGCATCTATTTGAATGTGTGGTAACAGAGTTTTCCTTTCTGTGGGTGCTTCTGTTTAGGTGACAACAGAGCAAAATATCCAGTGTCACCGTAGGTTTTCCCCTTCCTTGCTGAGGCTGTCGCCATGGTGAGCGTTCATTGTCAAACGCAGCCATAGCCCTTCTTTAACACTATCCTGACATCCTGCTTGTTGGATTCATGTGGAGGGCTTAAAACATAGAAGGGGCCTTGTGGCATCCAAGACACTCAAGACTTTTCAAAAAACAAATAACTGTTTGGGTGGTTGTGGTGTCCGGGGTGAAGCTCGGCGCTGGGTCTGGGAAGCAATCTCACACCTTGGGCTGCAGCCCCCTCCGGATTTTCCACAGGATCAGGGGTTGCAGTCTGGTCTCTACATGTCCTAGACTCAAGCTGGGTTTAAAACTTGAAATAAGAGCCTTTGGGGGGAGGGGGAGGCTTGGATCTCTTTCAGCTACAAAGAGCAATTAAGCAACAGGACATAAAATAGATAAATGGGAAGGGGAAGGGCAGAACCCTGGAATATGAGAAGATGAAAATGGAAGAAACTGTTTCTACAGTGTTTCTGTCCTTAATTCTGGAGCTTTGTTTTCACCAGGAAAGCTCTGATTCAAGGTGCATCGTTTGGGATGAGGGAGAAATACCTCAAATAGAGCAGTTTAATCTACAGTGGTCTGGAGAATGGACAAGATTACTTGAGCAGCCTTGTTTAGATACTGGATTTGTTGTCTACCAGCAAATCCTCATTTGCATGGGTCCTTAATCTGTGGAGTTAAATGTGTCTCAGGATCTCAACTGTGATGCTGGGTTGAGAACTAGATTTTTAAAGCTGTTCCTTTTTATTCGAATGTTCCCTCTTTCCCCTCCCCCTCTCCCCACACCCCAAATTATCCTCCTGATTTTTTTCTTGAAAAGCAAAGACGAGCCAACAAGTGATGCAAAAGGAAAATCTGCCAGTGAGAAGAAGCTATTTTTGCCTTCAGATTCGGTGGGTGAACTGTCCACCAGCTCGTAGAGAAAAGCCAAGGTCAGACATTTCAAACGTGTGTGTCGCAGGGAAACCACCACCCCCCCTCCTTCCTGAAAAGGGCACATGAACGTGGAATCCGTGTGAGGTGGAGGGTTGGGCAGAGACCCTTTGTGGAGCGCTGGGAAGGGGGTTTTGCCCTTGGTTTGGGGGCTCTTAGCTTTGCCCGGAGCCCTGAAATGGCATTTCCTCATGTCTGCAGCAGCCCTCACTCATGAAATGGATGCAACTGCTGAAAAAGCTCCCTCATGAGCATGCTCACTGGAAGATTAATCCTTTAGAGGGAGTTGGAGAGTTAAGCTACTGTAATTTCTCTGCAGTTGGCTGCAGTAAACAACTGCTCTAAAGACACGAGGAAAAAAATTGACGGAGGTATATGGCATTAATGTACATATCTTTTTGTGCTTCTACTTTCAGGTTGAGGGCTTGGAGAAAGGTTGTTTTTTTGGTTTTGTTTTTTTTCTTTAACTCGAAGAGCCGGGGAAGAGGGAGCTGTGTAATGATTTTATGGGTGACCTTCATGTTGTGGTTTCTTTTTTTCCTCCAGGCCAAAGTAATCCTATTTCCGTGCAAGGCCATACTGAGGCTCGGGCTGACTTTGAGGAGCTGGGGTAGAGCACCAGGGTGGTTTTGGTGTTGAGTGAAATGATTGTAGGAGGTGAGGCCTTGCTGCTCGTTGAGCTGTGTTGGCAGAAGGGAGCTGAAAACCCCTCGTCCTGTTTAGCTGTGATCAGAACCCAGTGGGACTCGGTCTGTCATGCTTCTGTTGGAAAGAAAACGTGTGATGGGATTAGCTTTACCTACAGAATAATAGTATTTCTTTTTTTTTAAAGTATTATTTTGCTCCCCTTCCTCCCCATGCCTGAGGAGCTGCAATCCTGTGTCAGATGGGGGAAGAAAAACAAGCATTGGGCTATTTTGGCTTTGCTTTGAAGGATGCTCACTTGTGCTGTGTTGAGGAGGGATGTCCTGCCAGCCAGGTAAGTGTTGCAGTCACACAGATTGTGTCCAGGTGACACCAAGCTCCTTCCTTCCCAACCCCTGCTTGGTGGGGGCATCCTGGAGGAAGGGAAACCTCTGCTAGTTCCTAATGATTCAAGAGGGTTTTATCTACTTGCTCCACAAGGATTTACCATCCTTGATGCTTTGTGTCAGCTCCCTCCAAATCCAGCACAAGCCATGGAGGGCCAACCTGGGGGCTCCCGGGATGTCAAGAAGAAATGTCTGGGTGACTTGATTTTTGTCAGGCTGCTTGAGCTGGGAGAGGCTCCCTGACCAGGGTTTGTGTCTTTACCTGCTAAAAACACCTAGTTAATCCTTGGGGATGGTGAGGAAGTGGAGGTGATCTGTCACCTAAACCTGCCTGGCTTGGAGTGGGGGGGTGGGGAAGGGCATGGGGTTGTTCTGTACCTGAGTGGGGTGAGTCGCTGTCCTGGGGCTCAGGGTTGGAGATCAGCCCTCAGCAATCCCCCAGGACTCTGTGGGTGGAAGGAGGGCACACCCTTCCTCCTTCCAGGAGGGAATAATCATGGATGCACCTCTGTGCCACTGCAAATCCCTTCGTTTCCTGGCTCTGAGAGTAGTTCCTGGTGTGGAATTTGTGTCCAATGGCATTTGTTGGGAAGTGGCTTCATATTTCCTTGGAGTGGTGTGAAGAAGGGAATAATAATCCAATAATTTAACAAATGTCAGTGGCTCCCACCAGGTTTGTCCTGAGGTACCTGTGAGCTTCCAGGTGGATGCTAATGCTGCTGGATGGGTTCAGGAGGGCAGTTCTATCACAGACGTGGCTGAGGCTCGAGACGCTGCAGCTTTGAGGAAAATCTTGCCATCCCAATGTTGAGTTTTTTTTGCTTAGTCCCTCCTTTTCCCCTCTTTTCCAGAAGCTCTGGCTGGCACAGACTGTCTGTTCTGTGGATGGATTTAGGGAACATTGGTGGCTGTGTGCGTAGGGGGAATAATTAGCTACCAAATGCAAATAGATTGTTTCTTGCTGTTTCGAAATCATCATAATTTCTATTGAGGATGGGTTAATTATATCTTTATTTTGATGGGTATAAGGGAAATGATAGAGATATAGCAATATAAATCTATATAGGGAGGGATGTTGTTGTCAGAATATTGTTTTGGAGATGATTGTGAGAACAAAGACTCGTGTTGTGGAGGACCATGGTTGTGCTGGGATTCAGTGGTGCTGCATCAGTTTCTCAGTGGTGGAGGAGTGTTTTCTCTTTCAGATTTTTATCTGATGCCAGTGACGTGTCTGTCACCATGGCAAGGGATTTTCAGTTCAGGAAAAAAATGATCAAATTCTGGTTGAAGCACGTTTGGTGGAAGGACTGGGAAATAGTTTTTTTGGAGGAGCAAAGTTGAAAGCAAGAACATTAAAGAGAAACCTTAAAAATCTATGATCAGGGTATAAGAAAAATGCCTCTTTAAGCTGATGTGTGTAGGTGGGGGCTGCTTTGCCAGGACAGGGCCCAGAGGTGCTGTGGAACCAGGACTGGGCCTCACTGAAAGGAGGGGGTTGTCCCAGGGTCTCCCTCTGGGCCATTGCTGTCTTTTCCTTTTGCAGTGGTTGATTTTAGGGAGTCTGGATCCATCTTCTCATTCTTCATGGCAACCTCACTGTGAAAAGTAATCAACTTCATCCCTGGAATGGTTTGGACCAGCTTTAAGCCTTTTTCTTCTGTCTCCAGTACCAGGGTGGGAATCCCTGGGCCTGAGAATGGGGGAAAGGCTCAGCAAAGGGACAAAGGTGACTCTGTTTCCTTAGTGCCATGGCTTTTGGCTCAAAGCCAAAGGGCAAAGCCCTCCTCCTCTTCTTGTTTTTGAGTAAAATGGGGGAAATGAGCTATTTTCAGTGGCTGAGGAGAGCCCTCAGCATGGAGGACTGGGCTTCAGCCTTACCAAGCCTTGGGTGGCCTGGGGACTTTGTGCCTGTGGATGGGAGCAGCTTTTGTGAAAATCTCATCCTGGAGCTGCTTCCCTCCTGCACAGGGCTCTTCTCCTCCAAGGAGATATTCAGCTCCTCCCCAGCAAGCCCCGGAACTGAAAAGTCTGGAAGTTAAAAAATAGCTGGAAGCAAATTTAATTCCTGTTGGGTTTAGTTTGTGGGTGTGTTCTTGGGCTCTGCTGGAGGAGCTCTGCAGATCCCTGCAGGTCCCAGGGAGTGGGCACCTCACTCTGCCTGTGAACCCCCAGTGCTCTGGTGTGGCTGAGCTGAGTGCAGGTTCTCCAGCTCATGGAATTGTGTCCATGGAACTGGGAAGGATGGAGCACATCTGCTCCTGCTGTGCTGGCTGTGGGAGCAGCAGCCCACAGGGAATGGGGGTGTTGGGGAGGAGGGAGTGCTCAGCCTGGAGTCACCTGGGGAGAGCAGAGGTGTCATCCCCCCAAAATCTTTCCCTGATGTTCAGCTCCCCTGTACCATGGGTCAGCATGGATGGGGCTGTGTGGGCTGTGAGACATGCAGGGGATGCAGCACAGGGACTCCTGGATGCTTTCATTGACTCAGGCTTTTCAGGAGGATTCATTGTTGAATTTGCACATTCCTGTCTTCAGATTTCTCTGAAAAATTCTGCCTGTGTGGCCAGTTTTGTCTCTCTCTCTCCACCAGCATAACACTGCCCAGTGGAGGAACTGAAACCTGAATTTGGGACTTGCTCACCTCTTTGGAGTCGTTGCAGCCCAAGATTGTATTCAAAACAGAAAGAGTCTTGTGGGTATATCTAAAAAACCCTCATGCAACCCTGGCAATCTCAGGGAGGAGAAAGTAACTGCTGGGGGATTGTATCGAGGTCCCAGCATTTAATAATCAAGTAGTGACCACTCCAAAGCCTGGTGGCTCTGCTTCTCTCCCTTCTATCTGCTTCAGCCAACCTGCAGTGAATTGGCAGTGCCCTTAGGACCAGACATTGTGATATGAACCTTGTAATTATTTGTGTGATGAACCCTCTCCCTGCAGAGACACTGTGGGGAAGGGTTTGCTGTAACTTGCAGCATTTCTCCACCTTCAGAGGAGTTTTATCTCCTGCCTTCCTGACCATTTTCAAATTCAACTCATGGCTGCATTTGGGATTCCTTAACACCCTACCCCTCTAATCCCTGAGGATTAGTAAGTGAAGTTATGAGCACGGGGGAAGGAGCTGCATTTTTTAACCTGGCTGTGGAATTAGTAGAATAACAGAGGGCCTGGTGTGGGTTCTGAGTGTGAGAGGAGCAGTGGGGTATGTTGTGCTTGGAAAAATAAGGCCATGGGGAAAGGGAAGATGGAAGAAAAATCCTGGTTTAAAGACCTGCATCCACCTGCAGGGGAGAGGTGGAATTAGAGCAGGGAGAGAACAGAAATGCAGGAGACAGGGCTGTAAGGAGAGAATAGGGAGGGAGGGATGGGATGGGATGGATGGATGGATGGATGGATGGATGGATGGATGGATGGAAGGAGCCTGGGTTTGAAGGTGCTGGTGTAGTGACTTGGTGGCTCCTACAAAACACAAAAAAGGAAAATTAAGGAAGAGGAAACAAACTGCAGGTGATTCTTGAAGCACCATCTAGTCCATGACCTACTTGCTGCCGCAGTGCTGTGCAGCTGGAGCAGCAGACAGAGGAAATGGCTGTTCCCTGTGGGAAGCACAGGGTGCTGGGACATGCAGGGGCTCTTTCCTCCAGCCCCTGTGCTCTGGCTGTTCCTGGGCACCTGGAGTTTGTGGAGCCACAGATGGAGGAAACACAGGGAGCAGTTTGAGCCATGGATTCCCCTCGGGTGCCACAGCCGTGGAGGGGACTGGAATCCCCCATGGAGGCTGGGATTTATGAGCTGGCATAAACCTGTGGGCTCCTGGATGCAGGAGCTCCTTCCCCACAGAGATGTGAGGCACTGAGTACCTGACCTATGTAGGGACATGGCTCACCCAGAGAGGCAAAATTATTCATTCCCAACCTCCTCATAACCCACCACAAACTAAAGGTCTCCACTCTTCTGCTTCTGCTCCTTCAGGAGCTCCCACTAACCTGATCATTCTTAATCTCCTGTTATTTTCCAGATCATCAGTTTGATTTCTCAGTACTTTTACAGTCCTTACTGTTCCCAGGAATCTGTGCTTCCATCAATTATCTCTTGTCAAGCCTGTAGCAACCTTGAACCACAGTTTCCATCCTATTTTTATAACTCTGCTTATTAGAAGAGTCCTCCAGAAATAACTGCACAGTTCTTACCAAGATAGCCCAAGTTTTCCTCAGTAAACAATAACTTCATCTCTTGCTAATATGAACTTGAGGGCTCTCCTCTTCCATTTGTTCACTTCTCCCTGTGGTGTTTGGGAGTGAAATGCTTTACCTTTAACTCAATTCATATATGTAGGTGTACATGTGTGTCCCAGGGTGTCAGATCCTGCTTTAACCATATTAATTGTGGTGCTGAACATCTGCTGCCAAAGGCATTGATCAGACAGTTGCTGATGCCTTCATCAGCACTGGCACGTGCCCTTCCTTTGCTTGATTTGAAACTGGTTCTGGTGTCTTCTGCAGTGCTGAAATACAGATAATTGCATTAATCTCCACTGAATCAATGTGGGTTTACTCGGGGCAGAGCCTTGGGTGAGGAGAGGATCCTAAAAAGCAGAGACCTCTTGTTGTCAGTGCTCCAGGACATCTTTCCCACTGGCACCAGGGTTGTGTTGAGCTGCTGCAACTTTTCCTTGGTCAAAATGAGATTGGGAAGTGGCTTTTGCATCTTTCTGAGGGGCTGTTTTAAGTTGCTATACTGAATTATTACATAAAATAGCTCTCACAGTGGCTGAACTGACAGCCCTCCTCCTGCTGATGCAACAGAGGCAGTGATTTGTGAGTTACCAGCCCAAGGTTAACTCCAAACTTCTTCACTTCCCTTGCAAACTCCATCCAAGAAAATCTTTTCTTTGGGAAGGAAAATGAAAAAAAAAACCACCCCTGTCCTCTGTTTTTCATAAGTTGTGAATTGTGCTCCTGTTTAAGCTGATTATTTTATTTATTCCAATAATCCTCTCTTCCAGAATAAAAGGAAAATTAATTGTCTTCCTATTTCCATAATGGTTTGCCCTTCAGACAGTTGCCAGGCAAAGTGCTTAAAACCCGAAATGACAAGATGGGGAGTGTTTAAAATCATTGAGCTACTGTAGGAACATGTTTGTATTTAATAGGGTGGTATCACGCAGTCCCAGAGTGTTATTTGCTCCGGGTTCTGTAGGATTATGAGGGGTTTTTTTGGCTCCTGCCTAAGAAAACAGGGTCAAGCCTGCTGTGGTAGATAGTGCAAGCCTTAGGTGGATTTTGCTAGCAAGATGGAACTGCCTGCAGTTGAAACCCTAAAATTATCCAGCATTAGTGGGGAGTGTTGTCCTTGGGCTTTGTGCTGTCTGTTTGCAGGGACAGTGCCTGGACAAGGACCTCCCTCCTTACAGGTGTGATGGGACAAGATTTTCCCTGTGAGATCTTTTTGCTGACACCCACCTGGCTCTTGGCTATTTTTAACTCTGTCTGGCTAAAAAAAAGAAGCCTGATTAATTTGGAGAAATGCTGGAATGTTTCCTTAAAAGGCTCTGAAGTGATGCAATATCCAGTGACGAGTCTCAGAGCTAAATGAGGGCTTTGGTGGTGCGTTGGTTGAGGGAGGGAGTTTGGTGTTTGATCAACCAACACACTCATTTTCCCTGCCAGGGCTGCTCTCCTCCTTTGGAGGAAAATCTGCCTTTGAATCTGCCTCCTGTTTTGCTTTCCAGGTTTATCCCAACAAGCTTCAAGAGCTGGGACTGGTTGTGCTCCCAGTGGGGTTTGCACTGAGGGTGGGTGAAGGGAGAAAGCCCAGTGTGGTAAAAGCAAGAGTCTTGTGTAAGGAACAGGATTTGTTGCCCAGTCATTCGTGTGCCCACAAGTGTTGCACATCCAGGTGTGGGCTCCCAGGCACGGGGACAGCAGGGGTGGAGCTCATCCCCGCTGTATTCAGGGAAAAGGTGCTGGCACCAGACCTGGATGTGGCCAGGAATGAGCTGAACTCCTCATCCTATAGCATGGGGACAGTTTCTGTGCTGTGTTTCCACACAAGGCACCACATGGCAATAAATTCCTCATATCTGTCCTATGTTTCCCTCTCCCTTTGTGTCAGTTTGCTCCAAAGGAGTGGAGTGTAGTCCATCCTGGGAGAGAGAAGGGCAGGAGTTAATTCATTTTCCTGATCTTTCCATAGCTCTTAGTCCAGCTCGTAGCAATTTGTGGTGCTTGGCTGCTGCAGTTATCCCGTAAGGGACCCTCTGGGAGAAGGCTGGGCACAAAGGACCCGTGGCCCCTGGGTGTTTCCATTAGCTGAGGAGCACATGAGATCATCTGTTGCATTTCCAGCCAGGGTTTTGAGCTGCCATTTCAAGCAGGGGAACAATGAGAGTATCTCAACACCACCCAGCTCCAGGAGACCTCCGTGCCCGGGTGAGAGAGGCCAAACATCCCTCAGCACTGAAATGAAAAAAAAAAGGGAATATTGAGCTTAGGGAATATAAAACCAGGTGTGTGAACATCCTGCTCAGGTCTCACCTGCTCTGCTGTGCACACAGCAACCTTTTGTTTTCCTTTAAACATCATAAACCTGGCGGGGGAATTCATTAACACGAGTCCCCACTGACTTTGATTTTGCCAAACATCGACTTCAAGTCACCCTCCCTTTTCTTAATGGGAGACATCTCTGCCTCCTTCCCGTTCAGACATCCTGGGAGGGTGTAGGTGTGAATATCAGCACACACCTGCCCAGTTTTGTGCATTCTGTGGTTGGTCTGGGTTGGTATTTCTTGCTGTCAGTGCTCTTGGCTCGTGCACAGCTCGGGAGAAGTTATCCCAGACGGAGAACACCCGTGTGGCCAACTCCTGTCTGTCGAAAGCTGCTGCTGATTTCAGTATTTTAGGCTCAGTCTCCTAGCTCACAGATGGAGCTGTATTCCCAGCTAGCACACACCCATACAGTTCATTGAAGGAGGTGAAAATGCTCTAATTTGCAGCAGTTCTGGCCCTGCTCTGTAGGCAGCTCCAGCTCAGTGTGTGCACCATGTGGGGAGAGCAGCCTGAATTTCTCAGTCACGCACTCCTGTGTAAAATAGCTCTGTGCTTGCTCTCGTGGCTGCCAGAAGGACTTTTGAAATGGCAAAGGTTGTGAAATTGTGGCAGGGAATATCAGAGGCCAGAGCTGGGCAAGAGGAAGAGCTGCCCCTTCCTACAGCACAGCCAGGACTGGAAAAGTGGGCATTCATGGCTGTGTTTTTACAAGGCACTTTCCTCCTGCTCCAGGCATTCCATGTGCCAGGCAGTGACCTGTAGGCCTCTCTCAAATGACAGGAGTTCTGCAGACTCCTGCTCTTGGATGGCTCTGTGCAGCAGGAGCTGGGTTTGGTGCCTGAGGGCTCCTGAGGAGGAGGTGCTGGGAGGTCCTCTGCTGATGCAGCTCCTCCTGGTGAGCAGCTCCCTCAGGAAACCCCCTCAGGGTCCTGCCTTTTGGTGGGAACACCTTTTTCCCACTGCCCATGGGGCGGCCTGGTCTGACTGGTTCTTCTCTTGGGCACCTTTGCTGGTGTCCTGGGGTGGGAGCAAAAGGCATCTTGAGGTGGTGGTGAAGCTCAGGTGGAAGAGGAGTTCACAATACCTGGTCTAGAAAGCTGCCCCTGTGTAACAAAACACCTGCTTTTTGTCTGAGGTTTGTCAGATCAATACTATTGTTTGCTTTGAGAGTTGTGTTGTGCCTCTCCGTGGTTGTGGTTTCCTTTGTCCCCGTGCACCTGGAATGTCACAGCTCTCAGCACACGTGGTCAATAGAAAATCTGAGCCATCTGTGGGCTCTGGGACTGGGGGTGGGGAGGAAGGGGAGGAGTTGCTTCCAGAGATCTGGTTAAAAATCAAACTGCTGGATTTTGAGTGGTGGTTTGGCTGTAGCTGCTTGGCTCTGTTTGCTTTTCCTTGGGATTTGGAAACCCACGCAGGGCCTGGATGGTGCAGTAGTAGATGGGCCTGTAAATTTGTGATGTTTGTTATTGGTTCTTTGTCTGGAGAGAGAAATGGAGTAATATATATATATTTTATATATTTATTTATTCAAGTATGTGTGTTTATATATTTTATACATAAAATTGACTGAATAATCTTTCCTCTTACCAAGTCACTGCTGCATTTTGAAGCAGGGGGAAGAGTTGCCATGGATGCAATGATGGTTTTTGGGCCATTTTGAGGTTTCCAAGGCTCAAATAAAAAGAAAATATGATTTAGATTTTAATGGGACACCACTACCAACTCCCCCCCTCCCCGGCCAAGCAAACAAATCTTTATCACATTTCCAATCTTCCATCTACCCCCCAGTTCCAAATGTGCTTTTAAAAGAGTTGCAAATGCTTGTTGGCATAGAAACTGCAGGATGGGAGTGAAGCATGCAAATGTAAAAGGAGCCATTCTGCTGAGCAGCATGGCCTGAGCCTCTGCAAAGCTGACTGAAATCTTTCACTGAGGCAAAGAAAACTCTCCAGATGTTGATTGAATTATAATGGCACTAAATATTTCATTTTTTTTTCAATATGCGCATAAATCCAAAAAGGCTTGAAATGCAGGGAATGCAGCTCCGTTACCAGTGAGCTTTCTTTTCTTATGAAAGAATTCCTAGGCCAAAAATATTGCTAAAATGTGTTTGGCTCCGAGTAGTGCCAATTCCTCATTAAAACATGTGGATATTTCTGTGGTTTAATCTGTTAGAAATGCAGTCAGGATCCAGTTATGTTAAATTAAGCAACAATATTGGCCTGGATGTTGTTTGAAATATTAAATGTGGCAGTCGGAACACCAAGCAAAATGTTTGCACATTTTAATCGCTCCATGAGCAATTTTTAAATATTTTATTCCAAGGGATGATTAGGAGTGCTTAAAAACTGTCCCTGCTCTCCTTGATCTGCCTCCTTCCCCATGCCAGGTGCAGCATCCCTGGGATGGGATGGGATGGGATGGAGTGCCAGGAGGGCACTGCTCCCTCTGAGCAGTTTTTATCCATGGTGTGGAGCTCATGGATACACCAGTGGAGGCCTCCAAAATCCTTGCTTGGAATCTAAAAAAGCCAGTGTGGCCAGAGGGATGTGTCACACCAGACTTGCCTCAAAGAGGTTTTTCCTGCTGATACCTGGGGTTTCCTAAGGATTTCCTGGGACAAAATGCCTCTGAACTTCCCCAAAACACCTCTGAACTTCCCAGGCTCGGCAGCTCCTGGGTTGTCTCCTGGTTGCTTTATCCCTGTGCTGGTAAGGCCATGGATTGCATTCCCTCTTTGGCTTTCTGGGTATTTATTTATTATTCTGTTTTTTCCCCAAGTTGTTCATTGATCAAGGCAGATCCTCTTCTTTCTGCTTTAATGCAGCCATTCCAAGGAAGGGATTTGCTGTTGGGAATGTTGGATGGGTGGCACAGGGAGCCATGGAGCTCTGCTTGTGCCTTGGGACACCTCCATAATACACAGGATGTAGAAAATATCCCTGTGGGCAGATTTCTGATGGGGTTGGCTTTAAATCTGGACACATTACAGAGGCACTTCTGTGGTGGTGCCTTGTTCGTTGTTGAAGGTTAAAAATGAGGGGATATGAGCAGGTTTTTCAAAGTCTTTGGGTTTGGGGCTCTTTGAATTGTGTGGCAGCTTTTGTTGTGTCAAAACATGCACAGAGCAGGATGGTTTTGGCAGTACCTGTGTGTGACTTTATAGCATTCACACCTCTTTCTTGTCAGGCATCAAAAGGGCAGTATGGAAGCTCAAAATTCAACCAAGTTTGACTTTTCCTTTTTTCTTTTCCTATATATATAGGGGGGCAGCCAGGTCCCCAGTGGGCTGTGGGCTGTGAGGGGAAGCTTCAGTGCCACCACCTGTTCCACCCCCCAATTTTATTCTTATTATTTATTGCAAAGAGATTTTTCTCTTTGATTTTGGGTTGGCTTCATATTTATGCTACACTAATACTTGTTTAACAGTTCACCCTACACATGGGATAGGGGCAACTGTGTCAAACCTGAATTTGCTGACAAGATCTGATATGAATTTAATAGATAACTAATAACTTAATTAGTTAGGCAGGACAAGGTAGGCCAAGCTTGTAGGAAAACCTTAAGTCAGTTAAGCCTCACTGCTGCCTGTACCTCGAGGTGAGCAGCACCAGAGTCTTTGTTTTTAAACCTGCCCCGAGAGGGGAGTATGAAAGGATTAGAGAGAAAGAAATGGGATGGAGAGAATAAATGAGAAAATAGAGAAAATACAGGGATTAAAAACACGGGAAGAGAGTTTGAAACACAAGAGGAAAAATGGCATGGATGATGAAGCTTTGAAACGTGAGGGGCTGGGCATCTGTGTGTGTGAACAACTGCAAACAGGAAAAAGTGATCCAAAAAAAAATTCCAGGGAGGCACTTGGGTATCTAGGCAGGAAAGTGGGAAACAGGTGAAGATGGCAAAGGGGTTGGGAGGCAAGTGCTGGTGGTCTCTGCAGCAGCTGGGGAAGATTGGCTTTAATTGTCCTTTATTCCAGTGACTAAAAAGTGATACAAAAAAAAAGTCTCCTGAGCCCTGAATGTGGAAGGGGTGATGAGTGGGAAGGACTGACCCTTCCATTCTCCACAGGGAACATCTCAGATGGCCTGTGGTTGTGATGGGGAGGGCAGTGCTCTGCCAGGCTGAGAAACCTGATTTTGAAGGTCTCCCATAAACCCCGTGGGTGGTTGGAGGGAGAGGAAATGGAGCACGACTGTACCTGGCTGATGGAAGAACAAAACCGCCTCAGTGGTGTTTCCTACACCTGCCTTATGGTTGTGTCACTGCACTGTCCCCAGTGCCCAAAGTGCTGTGCTTGAATCAGCTCCTCCAGCACTGCAGCCCAGTGAAGGCAAAACAAAACACGTTTTGACCTCTGTAGCTAATTTGAGTTAATTTGCCCTGTGTATCCTCACTGGCAAGTGAAGGCAATATAATTGTAACCTTCATGTAACCTATCTTCTGGTTTGAGCACAGACATGGCTTCTGCAGTGAAGGCAGAGCCTCCATTTAATTCCCAGTTAGGTGGTTAGAAAGAACTCAACTGTGCTCTGACAGACCTTGTGTCCCTCACAGACACGGCAAGTCTGAAGGGCCTGAGCTTGGTGGAGTTTGGTTCTCACTGAGAAGTTTGGCTTTCACCTCTAGAAAAACACATGAGGAAACCTTTGATGAGTTTTGGGATGAGATACAGGCTGAATTGACCTTGATTCTCTAAGGGGCTTGTCCTAATGCAGCTGTGCAGAATCAGCACAGCTGGATCCATTGGGAAGGAGCTCTTT
Source organism: Pachyramphus minor (assembly GCA_013397135.1). Taxonomy (NCBI): domain Eukaryota; kingdom Metazoa; phylum Chordata; class Aves; order Passeriformes; family Tyrannidae; genus Pachyramphus; species Pachyramphus minor. The sequence continues at coordinate 293,852 of VYXB01007074.1, read as the reverse complement.
AAAACAAGCAGTGCAGTCAGCTGCTGAGTGCAAGTGTTACAGGGATGACATGAGGGATAAGAACTGGCTACAAACAAATGGGTAAGAATCCCTGGAATTGCTGGACTTGGTTACTTTATGTACACTTCAGTGTCCTTCCTCCAGCACTCAGATCTGAGCAGAAGGTCCCATTCAGGAGCATCCCTCCCAGCAGAGCTAGTCCTGCTCTGCAAGCACCTCAGGCTGGCATTTATTTAGGCTGGTGTGTGCAAACTGCACCATGGCAGGAGGATTTGTGTGCACTTGTGGGTTTTTTGCTTGTGCCTTGCAGGGGATGCAGCCTTGTCTTGGGCTTTTATAGTTTAAAGGCAAACTTTGATTTATGACATCCATTCAATCCCCTTGGGAAGGGGGTGTGCTTAGATTACAATGGGATATTCAGGGCTTTACAGGACCTTCTGCACTGCTTTTCTCAGTAGGGACAGGAAGAAGAGAGTTGGATGCAGTTTGAAATGACATGCACTTTGGGTTGCTTTGGAGTTGATCTTTAATTCTCTTCCTTCTAAAAAGGACTTAGGGAAGCAAACATTGGTGCATATGGTGGTATATCTCAGCATATTGACCTGTAAATATCCACCCTGGTGGGTTTTCACACCGTGTCAGGGAAGGGGAATGTCACAAATACCACAGTGGTGGTGGCAGTACCTGAGGGATTTTTCCCTTTATATCTGTCTGGGATAATGTCATTATTGTGGTCTGAGTGGGGCTTTCCCTCTCCCTTTCTTAATGGAGGGAGAAAAGCCACGGAGCAGTTCTCCTGGTAGGATGGGAGTCTTGTCTATTTGTGCTCAAGGCTTAGAGGCATTTGTGTTTCCATCAGGTGTCTGCTGATACCTTACACCTGCTCAGGGAAGGAGAAGACAGGACAACTGTCCCAAGGATGGCTGGGAAGGTTCCTCTCTTGCAGCCTCGGGACCTTGCTTGGGGTCTGTCCCCTTTGTGGCAGAAGAATGGGGCAGGGGGCATATCCAGGGAAAAGATTCCAAGGGATTTGAGTTCCTCTCTGGGTTTTTGCTTTGAAGCAATGTATCACTCAGCCTAAAGGGCTTTGGAAGGGGGCTGCTCAGGACCCAGCCCTGTCCATACCTGCGGCTCCAGGGGCTCTCCCAGAGCTGCATCCCCCACACTCTGTGGGAGCTGAAGGTGCTGAGGAGGCAGTGCAAGAGCTGATGAAAGAGCTGAGTGATGTTTGGCAGGTGCTGCAGCAGCTCTGGGCTCCACTCAGCCATCTGGGGAGGGATCAGCCCCCTGTGCAGCGCAAGGAACGTGCTGTGGTGACGCTCTGCAGCACCTTCCCTCCCCTGGCAGGGCCTGGCTGTGCTTCCTCAGCTGCTGCCTGGCAGGGAATCCTGGAAATCTTTTTTTGCAGGGCCATATTCTGCCCCTCTGGCTGTTTTTACTTGGCTTGTGCCTGCAGGCAGTGCTGCAGTTCCGCTCCCCAAGTGCAGCAGGAGGCGTTAATCAAAGCTCAGTGTGCTGGTCTGGGCCTGGGTTTGGGTTTGGGGACAGTGCCAGGGATGATCCAGCTGCTCATAAACTTCATGTGGAACTCCAGATCTTTCAGCCACCAAGCAAATGTCCTACAAAACTCAGCTTTGCTTCCTCCAGCAGTCCCTGAGTTTGTTTAATTGAAGCTCCAGAGTGATCAAGGCTGGCATTTGACGTCCTGTTGCAGAAGCAAAACGCTCAGGATTTATTTTTTTCCCCTATTGCCTGTCTACTTTTATTTTATTTTATTTTTGGTGTTATCACTGAACCAGAACCACCCACTTCTGCTTGTTTTTTTTCTCTGGGGTGAGGCTGCATTAGAGTGGAGGAGAAGCTTCCAAAGGTCCATGGTGCTTTTGATGTGCACATTTGGATTCAGGAGATCAGCACCGGGAGGGAGAGTCTGTGCTCTGTACAGAGCACTGGAAGGGTGAAGCCCTTTCCTGTTCCTTGCATAATAAAAATAGTGCAAATGGTCTTTTTTTTTCAGCCTGCGGAACTTTTCCCTGGGAGAATCCTGACAAATCCTTTGCTTTGCTTCCCAAACAGGTTTTAGTTGCTGTGGCCAAGAGTGGGCAGAAAAGGAGAGGGGCTGCTGGGCAGACCTTCTGCAAGGCTTATCTCTCCCCGTTCTCTGGTTCATGGCTCTGGTGGTTATTGCAGCATTTTGTGGTTTGGTTGGTTTTCTTCTTCCTAGTGTTTCACTGTGTTTTGTGTCTTTCAGTTTAAATGTTGACAAAATGAAGCTCTGTGCCTCCTTTGAGGCAAGTGAATGGGTGTTATACAGAGGGGTGGGAAGCAGGGGAGAACTGGAGGGAAGTTATTTTTGAGACAGTGGTTTGATTTTTGATGTGAAACTGATGCTTTATTTTCAAGTGCACTGACCATTTGCATCTGTACATCTGTTCATCCCCTTGAGAAATGGCATGAAGCCACATCAGGGGAGGTTTAGGCTGGATGTTGGGAAAAGGACCAGAGGGTGGTTGGCACTGCCCAGGCTCCCCAGGGCAGTGGGCACAGCCCCAAGGCTGCCAGAGCTCCAGGAGGGTTTAGACAATGCTCTGAGGGACAGGGTGGGATTGTTGGGGTGTCTGTGCAGGGCCAGGGGTTGGACTAATGGCCCTTGTGGGTCCCTTCTAACTCAGGGTGTTCTAAAAATAGATTTGAGAAACTCTGTCTGAACTGGCTGCCCAAAATCTGTGTGACTCTGGATTTAAAATTTATTTTTTTGTTCTACAGAGCTTTCATGGGGGAAGGCATCACAGTGAGCTCATCAACCTTGAGCTCTGAGTACTGTCCTCACCTCAGTCCTCTGGAATTCAGCAAGGCTTTGGTATTGTAGTTATGGCAGTCCAAGCAAATAGGATGGTTTAGTGATTTGAGCACTACAGTAAATCCCATGCCTGTCATCCCAGATATAAACCCGTGTTCAGAAGTCTCCAGACACACATGGGGCTCACAGCATCTATTGTCTCACTGTTCCTCCCACACCTGCAGCAGTTAAATTTGTTAGGAAGTAGTGTCATCTCCATTTTCCTTGTGTTTGATCCAGTCTTTTCTCCCAAGCCCTTCCCAGGTGTTTAATGCATCTGGATTAAACCCCCATAACTGAGCTCATGCCCTTGCCCCAGGGGCATTGACTTGCAGCCCAGTTATTTGACAAAACATTTCTAAGTAACTTCTCTGAATTTATTGCTCCTGTTGGTTGATTCCAACCTGCCTGACTCCCTTTTCTGAGTCTGGCCTGTGTCCTGGTGTCAGATTCACCCACATGGCATCTGCCCTCTTTTGAACTTGGCAAGGGGCATGAAGGGCTCCTTAGTGATTGCAGGGTCACTGTTCTGGATAAATATCTCCCAAAACATGTTTGTTACAGGGAATATTAGAGGGAGAAAACACTGATGTGTTTGTTATGTACATTGAGGTGTTTTGGGGTTATCTGGTTGTTTTTAAATAATGGAGGATGGGATTTTTTCAGGGGAACTTGAAGAGCTCAAACTTCATTGAAATTCAAATTCAACTCATTCCAGATGGGCTGTCCCAAGACATTCCTTGCTGGCCTGAGGTGACTCAGTAAATCAGCAGCAAAGCATGACTTCACATCCACATCTCCTGTATCATGATGCTCTATTCCATACATTTGTGAAGGAAGACTCCAGAAATTTTTGGCAGTTAATTGTCCAAGCCTTGATTTTCCCAAAAGTGCATACACTAATCTTGCCTACTATTCCCACCTCTTATTATAACTTTCTTTATCGATCCTAATTATTGTTGCAGTACCTTTAAGAAAATCCTCATGTATCTAGCTTGTTCTTTTTTACCTGGTGATGTTTAGATGCTTTTTTCAGTATATGCTCTGCTTTTGATCAGGAAGAATTAGATGATTTTCCTTGGCCTTCCCACAGAATTCATTCAGCAGCCTCCAAAACTCCTTAAGACTGTGCCATTGGTTAGAATAAAATTCAGTAGGTTAGAATAAAATTCAGTAATCACAATACCTGTAAAGGGTGCCTGTTGTTGGTAGCCTGGAGGATTTGCCTCCAGGATTCCTGAAGAGCAGCAGGAATGGAATTCTGAGCCAGAGGTGTTGAGTGCTCTTCAGCCAAGTTGGAAAAGTCAATGGTCTGAAAAGAGGTGAATTTTTCAAGCTCAGAGGTGAGAGCCTGTGGCAGTTCTGCTGGACTTTTGCAGGGTTTGGGGTTTTTTTGGTGCTTTTTGTTTACAGATTACAGTGATCCTACTGTGAGCACGGCGAAGAGGAGAGCAAGGCTGCTCTGTCAGGAGAGTGGCATTGGCAGGCTCAGAACCCCTTTGGAATATTTGGGGTGTTGGAATCCAAGGCCTGACTTTGAGGTGTGAAGCATCCAGGGTTTGGTGTTGGACACTGGCTCCAGCAATGGCTCTGGGATTCTCCAGGGGCAGGGAATCGTGAGGCTTTGTCCTTCATGTGCAGGAAGGAGGTTTTTCTTGCTCCTGTTGCCTTCTGGTTGTGCAGCTCCCTTGGGTTTTTCTAATCCAGTGATCCAAACGGGAACACCCTTGGAGACCCTTCTCAGGTGGGGATTGCAACCTGGCCTCAGCCTGGGAAAATACTGGGAATGACCTCTGTGCTGAGTCAGCCCCAGGGAGGGAATGTTTGAGGAGCCATAATTCTATTTGCTGTTCTCCTGAGCGTCCATTTTGTGCCATATCTGAGGGATTTGTGAGAAGTGCTGAGCTCTCATAATTCCTGACAGAGGCTCCGGAGGGTGGAGGCACCTGATTCCCTTTGCAAATGAGCCTGTGGATAACTCAGCTCTGACACTGTTGCCCTCCCTCCTCTTTCTTGCCCACACAGAGAGGTCTTGTGTCATCACCACAGGATTTACTGCCTTCAGAGGGAGGATGTGATGGGAGCAGGTCTGGGAGAAGAGTTATGGCAGCACAGAAAAGCTGCCTTCCCAGCTCCCTGCTGCGTGCCTTGGTGGGAAAAGGTTGGGCTTAAAACTGGCAAAACAGACCTACAAGGGGTTATCACTTTCTATTTTATTAGGCTTGTGTTGACTCTTCAGCCTGTGTTGGAAGCAGGTGTGTTTGAGCTGTGCTGGTGTGTCCTTTGGAGGGATGTGGTGGGAACAGGACAGGATTTCCCTCTTAGGCTGCTCCTCCACTGGAACCATTGTGTGTAGCCCAGGGTAAGCAAATCACTCTGGCTTTGCTGGGTTTTTTTCTACCTGTCCCCAAGGAAACAATATAAATGCCATGCTTCAAGTGTGTATCCATTGAGGGCAAACAGGATCTTTAAACAGTGATGAACCGTGGTTTTCCCTCAGTGCAGCAAACCAATGGTTCATTAGTGAAATACATTAATAATTCTCCTATGAACCCTGTTGGTAAGTGAATCTGCTTTAATTCCTTTGTATCAGCAAGAGCTGCAGGTATGGATGTCTTCCTTACAGAAAATAAAGAAAAGGAAGAAAGCAATGCTTGCAAATTGGTCTTTGTTTCCAAGGAAACAAATTTGACATGCTCGAGCTGTGCGAGATGCAAACACTGCTCGACTCAGCAGACATGCCTCGGGATTTTATGGTCTGGATATTATTTTTAAACTACCTCCAATTCAAAGGCGAGGGAGAGGATGGGAATAGAAAATTGTTGGCGGGGTTTATCAATCTGTGCTTAATGAAGGCACCGGGCGGTATCTGGGATTGCCCAGCGTGGCGTGGAGGGAATGGCTCCTGATGAAGGTCCCCAGGAAAGGGCAGCCTGGGGCCAAACAGCCCCTCCAGTGACATTCTTCAGCAGCAAGAGAGGTCTGAGGGGAGCCCTGTGCTGAATTAATATGGTTTATCCTGGGTCACTTTACCAAATGTTTTGTGCTCTAAAAATATTTGAGTAAAACGCAGCTCACCAGCTCTTGGCTGCCAGGCTGCCTGGAGCTCCGGAGGCAGCTGTGACCACGCTCCCAAATAATTTGCTAAAAAGCTGTGGCTTGGTGTTGAGGACTGGGCTGGATTTATCAGGGAAGGGCTGAGAGAACAACGTCATGAGTTGTTTGCGTGGTGCATCTGGCACAGATGTGCTGGGGCCTGAGGAAAACCTTGACTTTGAGTTGGCTCGTGGCATCGCGCAGAAAGGCTCGTCGTGTCGTGGTGACTCCCTTGGGAGTTCAGGAAAGAAGCTGGGCTGGGGTTCATCTGCCACCCTGATTATTTTTTTTTTCTTTTCCAATATGCCGTGTTGATAAAGTAACTTGTTGTATTTTTTAGCTATTTTTCAAACTCCAGCGCTGGGGCAGACAGTGCACGTGCGTGGCAGAGGGGGGCATGGGAAGCGAACATCGCTCGGCACAGCACACACAATTCATGGATTTCAACATCCAGAGCTGCTTTTGGCCTGGGCCCAACATGAGGAACAGGATACATACTATATACATTCCAACTTTGTTGGGATTAAATAACCAATTTTTGTCCTGGCAAAGCTGAACCTCTGCACCAACCGCCTTTGTTTTCTGGAGCAGTTCAGAGAGCTGGGAGGGGTCTGTAGGGAACATGCAAAGGATATTTTGGGAAATACAAGCTTTTAAGTCAAGCTCCATGTGCAGGTCACTCACAGTGGACAGGGCTGTTGTGTGTCTTTGCATCTTTTGTTTGGAAAACTGGAAATGTTTTTTTTTAAAAGAACTTCTCTTAATTATTCTGTGAAACAGTCCTACTGTGTTGAGGAGACAAGGTAATGATGGAGGAGTTTCAGAGGAGACAAGAGGAAAACAAACCTCTTAAAATTCAGGTCCTTAGGAAAACATGGCATGAAGTATGTTACACTGCAGTCTCTCCCCCTCTTTCATCCTGCTGTTTAACTTTCTTGCAAATAGAGTTAAAATAACCTTCAAGGAGATGAGGGTAGACTGGGGTAGGTTTAGCTTTAAGATGGCTGGGAAGCACTATTTGCATTGCCAGCTGAAAGCCTCACTTGAAGCCCTTTGGGGGAAAAAAAAATAATATTAATGGCATTTTATGAAAATATTGTAATTTGTGGAAGGCCCAGAGTGCCAAATCATCCGGTTTGGGTGTCACTGGGAAATGCTCCTTTTGCACAGGGCTTGCCTGAGACAGGATTTTCCTTGCTTTTGTTCTAAAACGAGATGCTTGCAGGCTAAAAACACCGCAATCCCCGCAGTGAGAGCTTCACCTCCTTGACAGAGGATGGGAAGAGGAAGGTTGGCCGGATTGGGATGAATCCTGCACCNTTTTTTTTTTTTTTGCTAATGACACTTCCTTATGCTTACATTTCATTAAAGCTCTGAAATGGCTGAAGATCAGCCCGCACTGAGCATGCTCCGGGGTGGAGGCTGCACCCATGGAGTGAGATGGATTTGTGGCTGGAGCAGGGATAGGCCTGGAGTCAGGACCTGGAGGGACCCGCAGCTCCCCGCAGCCAGGATGGAGGTAGGGCAAATCCAGTCGGTTCCTTGCCGTGCCCCCAGGCTGGGGGAGCGAGGAGACCGGATGGAGCAAGAACTGTTGGAATTGATTCAAAAGCAGCGCAGTTAAACCACTGACACGAGATGGCTTCAAACGCTTCCTGCGGATCCGCGGGGAGGGGTTTGGAATACTGACCTTTGCTGGCTGGCAGGCCTGTGTGGAGAAGGGACCTGTGCAATGTCAGGCTGGTGACACGACGTGACAGCAGGCAGGGGCTGCAGCCAGGGCTGTGCCTTCATGGTGGAGGCCATGTGATCCCGTCTCCGTGGTCTCGGGCGCTAATTGTTATTGATGGGGGAGCCTTGCAGGGCTCAGACCTGCCCCGCAGTTCAAACCAGGATCCGTCTGGGATGGTGGGAGGGCGAGAGAATGTCAAAGTCAAACTCCCTTTTCCAGCCTTATTTTGCATTCCAGTGGTGGCAAACAAACCTTGCCACATCAGGTCCTCCAAACTGGCAAGGGAGAGAGGAGGGGATGTGTTTGTTTATTCCTTTGGCTGTGAGGTTTTCTGTGCTTCTTGCAGGGGGTTTGATGTGTTGACGAGTGGGTTTGGGGGCAGGCAGGGGACTCTGTGAGTTGTGCTCGGTTGGGCTCTTGGATTTCATCCGTAGTTGCCAGGTTTTTACAAGGAATGTGTAAGCACCAGCAGGTATGTGCTGCATGAGCCGATTGACTCCAGTTGTTGTACAAGCTCGCTGCGTGGGGAAGTGCCAATAAAACATTTACATTGGCTCTGGCTGTTTGTGTTAGTGAGGTGTAGGGAAGCTTTGACTTGGTGTGGAGCAGGGGGGACGTCGGCCACGAGCCTCAGACCTGTCTCCTCACACATGGGAGGTGTGTTATGGGGGCCCCGCCCGTGTTTCGGCCTGGCTGGAGGTGAAGGTAAGGCGAGGGGTTTGCTCTGCTCAGGGCGTTGGGAATACTTGGGTGTTACAGTGTTGTAGTGCTTGACTTACTGAACAGAAATCTCTGTGATCATGGTCTGCCTTTTAAGGTAGATCAACTCTTCCTTCAGGGCAACTCTGGCCACTGTTCACAGTGTAATTCAGGGGTCAGCTGGCAAAGATTTCATTTTGTTGCTGTGTCCCAGGTGATGGTCATTCTGCATGAAGAGTCACTTCATTACCTAAAGTAACTTGCCTATTTATTGCCTGGTTCCATCTTCCTTGTGCACCCAACGCTTCCTTGGTGCTTTGTGAGCCGGTTTGCTACATCAGCCCTGTGCTGAGCTGGTGACCAGTTTGCTTACTGGGCTTGCTTTTATGGTGCCTGCATAAAATCCTGCTGGCGCCCAGCTTGCTGGGCAGACAGAACTTCTCTTACTCTTTAATGGTCTCTGGGTTGTTTATGGCTGGATGAAGGCACAAAGGAAAGCATTTATGTAAAACAAACGGCATTGTGACTGTACACTGAGAAGGGAAAGGGTTGGATTTTCTTTGGCTGAGATGGGGGCTGTGTTTATGGCTTTTCAGAGTTCGTCCCGGTGGCTTTCTCTCCTGGTGTGACTCTGGCAGTTGAGGTGATCTCAGCCCCAAGTTTTCAAGTATGGTCTGGCTCCCTTGATGAGGAAATTGGACTTAAACAGTTTCAGATGCTGGAAACCCACTGGTGTGCTAATTTCCTATTGTGCTGTGTGAAGGTGTAAGGGAGCCTTAAAGACCCACTGCCACCTTATGGCAGTTGCTGAGAAGCAGCTTCTGTGGAGCCAATTCTGTACACACATCATGCTCCATTTCTCCACTCCTCTTAACCATGATACTTGCATGGAGGCAGGAGCTTTGTTTTTAAAGAGTTCACCAGCTCCTTCTGTTCCTTGCAGAAATTTGATAAAGTCAGCAGGATTTCTTGTGGAGCCCTCAACGGCGATATTCCATAGGAGCTCCTGATCCGGGGAGGGATACAAAAGCATCAGGAAGCGCCGATTCCAGTGAAGAACTCACTTATTTTCACCTCAGTGCCCTAATCCTTAAAAAAAATAGGTGTGAGGTCAAAGAACAGGGACAGGTTGAGCACGTGAGGCTCCTTGGCAGGCTCCACGCCCGCGCTCCAGCTCCTGTCGCAGCAGGAGGGAGCTGGAATGTGCGCAGCCATTTTCCCAGCCGGCGCTGCTGACAGGGCACTGAGCAGGGTGGCTCTGCACTGACACGGGGCTGAGCCCCCAAATTAAACAAGAACACATCTGTCTGCAGAGCAGTGAGTGTGGTGGGAGTGATAATCCCACCTGGAATGCTGGATTTAGGACCCTTCTCCAGCGAGGCTGCGTTTGTACAGTAGGAGCTCTTGATATGCGATAGCTGAATGAAGGGGAGAAATGGTGGTTTTAGGTTTCCAAAATAGAAGGAGCTGTGGTTTACTATAAGTTAAAGCTGAAGGAATTTATAATTGGGAACTGTTAGGAATACAGTATGTTCTAAATTACAGCTGTCTGGCCAATATGCTGCTAAATAAAGTTCTAGGATTGCCCTGGAAATGAAATACTCAATATATATTCTTGTAAAAACATAGCAACATCTCCCAGAGAGCTCCATTCTCCATTGCTGTCCAATAGGATCATTTTTAATTTTGCTTTCCTGTTTTCCTTTTTTTTTTTCTCTCTTTTTTTCCCCCCCCCTTCTTGGTGTGTGTGATGCCCTCAGTGCAGCATCCCAGGGAACATTTCACATTTCCTATTAAGTAAAACCAGGTTTCAACTGTGCTGGGGAGAAGGGGAGAGAAAGAGCTTGAAAACTTTTTGGGGGAAAAAACTAGGTTTTGAAAGGTAGGGAGAGCTGTGGTTCCAGAATTGTGCATTAATGACTGCCTGCTCTTTCAAGGCTGTTACCTGAGCCTGGAGGTGGACATGGGGTTCTCTTAGAGGATGCTGAAGACACCCAGTGTGTCTTGGGACATTCTGGTTAAGAAATGCATATAATATCTGAGGAGGGAAGGGAGCATTTGAACAGCTTGTGGTGGAGCTGTGAAGTGGTTTATAACAGTATGGAAACAAATCAAGATTCCAACAGAAATGCTCATCTTATATCCAGAGTCCCTTCAGCTTGTGGTGCTTTTGGGATCACTTCTGAAGAGTCTTGAAGGGGAACATCAGACTTGATCAACTGGAGGGTCTGGAAGAAGGAGAGCCTGACAGAAATAAGGAAAACCCTCTATATTTTGCAGAACTAAATATTGCTCTTCCTATAGAGACAGAAATCTTCCCCTTGCCTCCCACTTGTGCTTCCTCTGCAAGGGAGCTGTGAACACACCGGACGTAATGGTGTCATTAAGCAAAAGCCCCGAGGAACCTGGTGTCCTTTGTGAAGGGAGGTTGTTGTGCTGCTGCTTTCCTCCTGAAAATCTGGGATTTCTGAAAGGGATGTTTGAGCCTTCAATCAGTGTGGAGGCCTGAGAGCCACAGAGTGAAAATATTTTGTAATCAATCTGTGGTCCCCGGTAGGAATGTTTGGAAACGGGGTGTAGGCCTGGTTCCTACCAGTGTGGTGGAAAACTGCTGGAGAGAACTTGGGTGGACTAAAGGGCACAGCTTCATGGGGTAAGGGCTTGTTCTCATCCTAAATCATTAGCAAAACCAGTCTGGAGATGGGCCTGTGACCACTTGGTCCCTGCAGAGGAGGGTAGATGGGATCCCGGGGGTCCCAGGCAGCGGGCACCGCTTTGACAGTTCAGCCACAGGAGTGGCTGTGCTCTGGAAGCTTCCTTCTCCTTTGGGATGACCTGAGTTTAAGGTCTTACTGATCAACACCCAGCCATCCCCCACAGCTGGGCACTGAGCAGAGCTGCTGCTACGACGCCGTTCGATCGCTTTGCTCCAGTTGGTTGTTGAAGCATCTGCAACACCCCACTTTGCCTTTTTGTTTCTAAACAGTGCTCAGTGCTTTCAAGGATGGCCACGAGATGTGAAAAGTGTGTTTTGTAACATCTGCTCTCAGTGTGTCTTTACCCTCAGCAGTGAAAACATGTCTAGTGTGGAGATGCAGTGGGGACTGTTCCCCCTCTGCCTGCGTGGGGAGGCTGCGGCCCTTCTCCGTTGTTATTTTATCTCTGGAAGGGAATGTTGACTGTGGTGGATCATTGACACCGCCTTTGTTAATATCTTTGTTTCTATTTTTGGGTTTTTAATGAAAGCTTGGTAATTTTGTGCTGCAAGGAAGGGCAGCACGTCGACGGTTTTAAAGCCATCTTTGGTTTGAACTACAGTAATCTTTTGATGTGGTGGATAATACAACTCCTGTCTGCGTAGTCAGGGGTTGTTGGTTTTGTTTGGGGATTTTTTGAATTTGTTTAAAATGAGTTACCTCTCCACCTCTCAGCAACTGAGAGAAAGGGCAGGAAAATCTCATTTTGTATATATTAAAACTAAAGATGCTCATCAAACAAAAAACCAGTGGGTGAAAGAGCAATCCTTGCTTTATACTGTCACCTCAGATACTCCTTCCCTATGAAACTCACTCATCTTGATTAAGCCTTGTGTGTTTTAACTGTTTAGTAGTGAAACTTCTCCAGAGCGTGGAGAGAAAAACATCATCCTTGTAGCTGAGGCAGATGCATAGTGGCTCTTTGCTGCCTTAATTGTTGCAGCTTTGCAAATGTGCCTGGCCAGGGTGGTGAAATAGCTGCTTGGGCTGGAGAAAACCTGGCTTGTGGATGTTTCCAGCCTGGCAGGACTCGATACTCTGTGCTCTGCAGGGAGGAGGGGATGGCAGAGCAGGCCATGGCTGAGGACCTGGACTTGCCTGCCTGCCTTGGGTGCTGGGGCAGGGCAAACATCCTCCTTGGGCTCCTCAAAACCCCCCTGAGGATTTGGAAGGCCTTTTCCCTCCCTACAGTGCAGGCTGCTCCCTGCCCTCCCCAGCTCACTGTAACACACTACACTCTGCCCGTCTTCATTTTGGTTTCTACTCTCACAGAGAACTCTGGCTCTTAAAGAGGACAATCCTTTGTGCTCTTCTCTTGGGGAAAACTGTTTTCCCTTTGGCCAAGAGCACACAGGTGGTGCCACAGGCCATTTCTGAGTTTCCTCTTCCTCCTGGCCTCTTCTCCGGGGTTGTGGCCGCCCTCCCCCTACTCGGGGGGAGGTTCTCCAGCTCCAGCAGCCTCCTGCTCCTGCCTCCGATAAATGCCAGCCTTGCTTGAATCCCTTCCAGCCGATCTCTGCTCGCAGATGTTCCTGTGAGCTCCTCTGGCAGTTTTGCTGGGAGCTTGAGCAGATATGAAGATTGCCAAGAGTTTATGCTTAATTGTTGAGTGGAACAGAGGCAAACTACTTTTATTTTGAAGCTAAAATTTCTTCTTTCATCTTGCTGGCTGGGTCAGCTGTATCGTTAGGGTTTGACATAGGCTGAGCTCAGAGCTCCTGCACCTTGTAGTGCACTATCCTTTCTTTAGGGTGAGGATGAGAATGGATCCATGAGCATGTCCCTTCATTCCCCTCCACCCCTTTTCAACAACTGTGTTTATGATACCCCTTCAGTTGTACCAGGTCAGGTTGTCTCATTAATCCCCAAAGGGAAAATTACCTCTCCTTCGGCTCAGCAGTTCTGATCTTGAATGCAATTTGCAGTTGGACACTGCTCACTGCATCAGTTTAACCCATGTGCCTTCATCCCAGTGTTCTGAGGTCGAGGGCTTTGTCAAGCACGACAAAATCAGCACGGGAGCATCCCCAAGCCACGGAGAATCCCCCTCCATCCCTCCTGCCTCTCCTTTTCCCACGGACAAGTGCTACTCTTGAAGGCCACGACACAGGCACACCTCGCCCTATGGTTTAAAGAGCCTTCTCTTTTTCTCAGGCAAGTGATCAGTTTTGAGGCCTGGCTCCCTGTCAGAAAGTTGACAGATGATCTGCATTACTGGTGCGTCCCCGGGATGCCCGGGATAATCGCGCTCCAATGGACGCCCTGGAGCCGGCAGGTTCTGTGTGAAATGGCTGCAGCTTGGAGGGAGCAGTGAAATGGGCTCTTCTGGGCATGCTCACTCTGTAGAGGGAGCTTTATCACATGAGCAGAAACTGAATCACTGCTCATGAGGATCTGGAATATGCAACTCTTGGAGTCTTCACCAGAAGAAGACAACAGCTGCCCGCAGGTACCGCGGGGTCTGAGCGGCCCTGGCAGACAGGCTTGTCTCCTGCTGGGGAAGGAGAGGCCTTGGAGAGGAGGAACAGAGTTTGGGGGATCATGGCTGGGCTTAGTTATTTATTTATTTGTTTCAATTTGTTTCAATACTCCTCCCTTTCGCTGCCCCGTGCGCGGGAGGGCAGGCGGGTGGGTGCGTGGGCACCGGCCGGGCTCCTTCCCACTGGGATGGATATTCCAGGTGCTGTGCCATGGGCTCCTGGGGTCCTTCAGCATCCGACATCGCTCCGGGAAACCTTGGGCTTTGTTTCCTCGTGTCTGGGGGTGGTCTTTGATTTGTGTTCTAGTCTGGGGAGGCTTGTTTGGGGTTGGGGGTTTGTTTTGTGTGTTTTTTAGGGTTGGTTTGTGCTTTTAAAAGTTTTTTAAGTGTGAAGTTTCTGGAAAATTCTCCCAGGAGCCCTCCCTGCTCTTGTAGCTCTTGTAAGCAAAAGGAGCAAAGCCTGGGGTGTCTGAGCTGACTGAAGACTGAACTTCCAGAGGGGAACAGAGGGCCTGTGGCCACATGGCACATCCTCACTAGGTCTACTTTGACAGCTTCTGCTTATGGCTGGTTGTCTCAGCTGGAGGCAAGAGGCAACAATATTTCACCAGGAAGAAACAAGCCTTTTTATTTTGGGGTGACTTCCTCCCCTCTCTCTTAGTTTTCTTTTTTTTTTTCATTGTAGCAATCCAAGGGAACAGCTGGTTAAAATGAAACATCCGTGCTTGATTTCATGGCAGGAGGCCTAAGTCTGCAACATATTTTAAAAGTTGCCTAAAATTCAGGGCCCTGCCCTGCCATGGGATTTTAATTTTTTTGTTTGTTTTTTGCTGTGGCTTGTGTTGTGTGCAGACAACTCAGTTGCCACAGACTTAGTGGGATTTGGGATGGACACTGAAGGCCCCAGAGCTGTGGGGAGTCTGGGCACCCAAACAAAACACTGTCCTGAGCTTGCTGTGCTCCAGGGAGACCCCTGAAGCTGCCCTGCAGACACAATATTGAATTTTCAATCAAGGAGCAAGATGTGAAGATGGCATTTAAAAGATCAGGGAGCTTCCAGGACAATCTGTGACACCTAATCTAAATATCTATCGCGTCTCCACTGGACTATAAATGCACTCATTGTTCGTCATCTAGAAGATGTGAGCAAAGGGAAAAGGCCTCAGAAGCCACGAGGAGAGAAATGAGATTTCTTTTTAACAGTGAAGAGCAGAGGCCTTGACCTGCTGCCTGAGAGAGAAGATGGGCTGTGGGCTCGATGAAGGCTGAGGAGAGAACCAAAACTGCGCTGAGGTGTGCAGGGTGTGCTGCTGTGGGATGGTGACACGGTGACACCGGTGTGACAGCGGCTGAAAGCGCCCAACACTCGTCCCTGCTGGCTGGGGGCCCTTTGAAAGCGTCTGCAGAGCCGCAGGAAAGCCTGACCTACTTTGGAGGGAAGAGAGCAGCCGAGGTCTGGGCCTGGCGCTGCTTCTCAGCAAGGGTTAAGGGCCCGAAGTGGGGCCTTCAGGTCTTGGGTTTGGTCTGTTTTAGGTGTTTAACGCACTTTGCAGCGTTTTCCATGAGCTCTTCCCCTTGTCCAAGAGCGTATTTGGGCAGAGCTGGGCTCTGTGGCTCACATGGGGCATATTGCTGCTGCTCAGCCCCTGTGAAACCAGCCCCGGGCTGGGGAGCAGAGGCAGCTCCATGACCTGGGGGCTTGGGTGGCAGTGGTCATCCCCAGGCTGCCTGACCTCTCCCATGGGGTGCCATCTCCTGAGGGAAGAGTGCTCATCTCCTGCACTGTCAGGGATTTGCTTTATTCAGGTAAACAGGGAGTTTTAAGGAGCTTCTCTCTCCTGGCCAGCTGGTCTGGGGGAGGGCTGGCTTTGATTTCTGCTGCTCCTCTTTGTTTTCCTTTTTTTCTGCTTTTCCCTGGAGTTTTTCCTTCTCACCTTCCCGTTCCTGGGGCCGGGAGCGGTCAAGGAATGGCCGCAGTGGGTGAGTGACCGTGTGTTGGGTCACTCAGAAGGCTCAGGGCACTGATGGCCTGTGCTCCCTGCTTGGGAGCCTTGGAGGACCATATGTTCCTGCAGTGACATGGAATGTCAGAGACTTGGAAATGAATCCTGAGTTTATAATCCTTAACCAGCATTTTCAGCCAGTTATTTTCAGACTCCTCTGAATTTAGAGTTTTGACACCAAATTCTCTTTGCAGACCCTCACGTTGCCTTGTGCCTGGAGGGATCTGTCCCTCCCCGTGCCCTTGTGGGCTCCTTGGTCTCTTGGGTTGGGGGATACCTGTCTGGCTGTGCTGTAGGGTGATCTTGGTGCTAGAGGGGAGCAGAGGAGGAGGATGGGCAGTGGGCAGCACTGCCTGCCAGGATTTACAGTAGTCAGGAAAGCAGCAGGAGCAAAGCTCTCAAACTGTACAAGCTAATTGGAAAATATCCTGAAAAAAAAATTAAAAATAGAGGGGAAAAAATGTAGAGCAAGCTTTTTAAAAATATTTTGGACTCCAACTCAACAGCTTGCTTCCCCCAAACTAGGTAATTTATTTATCATTTTCCTTCAGTCCCCATCAGGAGGGGGAAGGACATGGAGAAGGGTTGAGGCAGTGGGGGTTAAGAAGATCTGACGTGCAAGTGTCCTCCCTGCAACGCTGCCATGCTGTGCTGGAGCAGCACAGTGCCTCTTGCAAAGGAAGCTTTTCACAACTTGTCCTTGTTCCAAGGATGAGGAAACCTCCAGCTCTTCTGGCATTTTCTCTCTGTCATAAGTCAGAGCTGCTTTCACCTGTAAAGTATGATCAACACAGACGGGGAGAGGGCTGGAACAGAGCGGGGCTCTGAGCAACCTTGCAAGGCTTTTCATGGAGTTCTTGGTGTTAAATGAGGAACATTTCCCCTCCTCCTCTCCTCATTTTCCTGTGTGCCTGCAAAAATACTCTGGTTTGCATTTAAAGGAGAAAACTGTATGTGCTGGGACTAAGCCAACTTGTTTATTTAGGGGAAATACCATATTTTCAACCCTTTTTCTCACAGAGGAAGGCTCGGCAGAGGATGGCAGACTGGGCTGGGTATTATATTTTTAGGTGACATCGAAGCACAGTTGTGATTCGAAGAAGCTAAAAAATCATGGCTGGCTTTTTGCATCGAGCTCTGCGAGGCCTCTCCTCCCCACAACCCCCCAGCCCCCACAGGGGGCTCCAAAGCAGGTGGATTTTTGACCTAAATCAAGCGGGGAAAAGCTAAAAAAAGAAACAAAAACCAACCAGAAAACGACAAAACCACCAACATAACCCCTCCAGGCTGCTGCTTTCCATGCTTCTGCAGCGTGCCTTCCCCCAGGGGGGTGTTTGTGGCGGGGGCTGGGGGCGGTGGGGAGGGCCAGGGGCCCTGTGTCCCTGTCAAAAGATGGCAGGTCCGTGTGTCCGTAAACAATGCGGTTATGAAATGGCAGCGCGGCCGCGCTGAGCATGCTCGGGAGCTGCCTGTAGGGGGAGGCGAGCCAGAAAGATGATCTAATTCCGTGCAATTCTTGGGATTGAAGGAAAAGACCAGGCTCCACTCTTAATGACAGAGCAGAAAAACCAGGCCCCACGCCGGGGACGAAGCCCGTAGGCCATGGAGGAGAGGGTGTGAGGATCTCCCACCTCCAGGACTTCGGGTGCTGGGCAGCGCTGTGTCGCTTTCTCGCCCTCCAGGAGAGTAAGGCCTTGGTGAGGTTTTGCTGTAGTTATTAGAGGGACAGGCCCGAGGGTGCAAGTTTTATGATGATGATTATTTTTATTATTATTTTGTCTCTTTTTTTTTCTCCCCCTTTTCCCTGCCCGCTTTCCTGGCTCGCAGGCGCCGGGGCCGCTCCATGGCCGGAGGTGACCCAGGTGGAGGTGGTGTGGGCAGCAGAGCCAGGTCCTCGTGATCCCATGGGAAGCCCATGGGGGGCTTTGCCTCCTCTGCTGCCCCATGTGCCCTTCCTTGGGGCGCCATCGGGATGGGCAGGGGGAGATGGAGCTGGGCCACTTGGCTGTGGTGGTTTGGGGGTGGGAGGAAGAGGAGGCTGGAGGCTGAAGAGGTACCTGAGCCCCTTCCATGGGGGTGAGGTGCCTTCCAGCTCCCCATCCCTGGAATCTGCTGGAATCTGCTTGCGCCAGGCTCCTCTTGGTGCTATGGTTTTGTCCTGGCTCAGCCTTCCTGGGGACTGGGTGTTTCTGAAGTGGCTGGTTTGCTTTTGCTGGAGATAGTGATGAATCTTGGTCTCCATTTTAGGGTTTTCTTCCCTCCCCTCCCCTCCCGGGTGCCAGGAGAAGGCAGGAGCAGCTGGACTCCTTGCTCCCCTCAGCCTGTGGAAGGAGGGGATGCCTTTGTCTGCTCTGGATTTACACTTGCCTGCACATACAAGTTGCACTGGCTTTAACTCTACTGGGATGCAGCTGGATGGGAACGGCGCTTCCCGGCCTGGAAGCAGTGAGGAAGTGTAAATTGATCTCCCCTTTCCAGGAGGGCATGGGCTCTGCAGACCCCCCTTGCCTGAAGCCTGCACGCCCTCGTGGAATGCCTTGTCTTAGGAGAAATCACTCTAAGTCCTGTTGTGTTTCATGCACGTGTCTCCGTGTTCCCAGCTGTTGCATGCAGGGACTTGCGCCTCTTTCTTCGCGTTCCCCCTTTTTGGGAGTTGACTTGTGTGTGTGTGTGGCTGGAATAGGAGAGAGGACATGGGGGTTGTGTAGGAAATGTTTCTTTTCTATGGGAAAGAGTCCCGGTGAAAGGAATTCAGGAGACAAAAGAACTGCAAAGAATTTGATTTGGGGACAAACTTCAGGCTGAGGGCAGTGCTTGTTGTGAGCTGTAGATAAAATTCCATGTTCACATGATTGCAGGAGGCTTATGAGGAAGTGTGGCCTTAACCTGGAATTAAAAAAAGGAGCTTTGAGACTGGTGAGCTTTGTAGGCCAGGTATGCTGGTGGTTGTGCTTCTTCCTTCTCCAGATCAAATGCTGCTGTTGGTTCTAATGACAGGCCCGTGGTCAGCGTCCCCACGAGCCCTGATCCCAGGCCTTGCCCATGCACAGCAGGACCTGAGCAGCGCCCAGACCCAAAATGAGCAGCCTTCCCATGCCTACAAAAGAAACACTCTTTCTACAAGCCTTCTCTTCATGATTATTTCCTGTATAATTAACTACAAAGTGTTTGCCTTCTCTTTAAGGCAAAGGTTATTGTGAGCAGGCTGCGTTCGGGTTGCGTTATTTTTATTTTTTGTTTTCCAGGAGAAGGAGGGAAAAAATGAGTGCATAAGAATCTGCTGCTGGGGTTGCATCATTTGTTGGGAGCTTTTCTTCTGCTGTGCTGCAGTGTGGGCTGGTGGGAGCTTTCCCTGGGGCCACGTTCTGACTGTGCGTGGGGAGCAGGGCCCGGTGGTGTCACCTCAGAGGGGTTGGTGTCACCTCCCTGCTGGAGGCTTCCAGGCAGGACCAGTCCTGTCCATCCCACCGGGTCTGGGGGCAGAGGTGTTGGTGCACCCACTACCCTGGATGGGAAGGGGCAGTTTGAGGGGTGTCCTGCTCCCAGCCCTCTTCCAGCTCGACCTGCTTTGTCAGCTCAGCTCCGCTCACAGCAACGCTGCTGCGAAGCCTCGGGTTCCCAGACCGTTGACTTTTAAGACATAAAAAAAAAAAAAAAAAAAAAAAAAAAGACCCTGGTGAAGGTAGACATCTTGGCACCTCAGCCTGAGCTCCTGCCCGGGCTGCTGGGAGAGGACACAGCTCATGATGTAACTCTGGTCCCCTGGGCTGGGTAAGCTGCAATATGTTGGAGTTTTGCTGTGCATGTGTTGTCTTTGCCTATAAAGCCTGTTTGGACCTTTGTGAAGGGCACCCGGATGGCTGATGAAAATGCCAAGGAGGAGGCTGAGAAAGCTCTTTCTGTGTTTTCCAGCTTTGTTCCTTTTCTCTTCTTTCTTTTCCTTTTTTCTTTTTTTTTGGTGGGCTCTTTTTTTTGTTTTGTTTTGGGTTTTGTTTATTTTTTTTTGCTTTAAAGGCACCACTGTAGCTTCTAGTCATCATCTGTTTGGAAATGCTGCAGAGCCTTCCCTTGGCCGGTCTGACCTGTCTTCCATCCCCTCCCAAGACCTCATGGAGGAGAGGAAGCCTGTTTTCTTGTAAACAGAGGCAGAGAGCAAAAAACTAAACCAGCAGTAGCTCCTCTGCTTGGCTCCTCTTGGCTTTTCAAGCCCTTTCAAAGACCCAATCAGTCTTTCTCCAGATGCACTAATTTTTTTCTGCCCCTTGAAACCTAAAATTAAAAGGGTTGAGGGGAGGGAGGGAGGAGGGGGGGCAATAACACTTCGTGGCTGGTGGTGTGTATACTCTTTGTGGAGGTTCTCCAGCCACGGATGGTTAATAATCAGTCTGGGGTCGGCGAGGGAATGGAGGCAGCCGGCTGCGGGAAAGGGGGAAAGGAGGGAAAAAATAAATGGAGCGAGTGAGACTTTTATTGTGAAGCAGCGTGTGCTTGGCAGTTGGCTTTGTTGGGACTGCTGCAAGAGCAGACATTTCTCGGCGGGGAGGGTGGGTATAGGATTTCCCTGCCAATCGGGAGCGGACGGATGGGGCATGGGGAGGGTGAGCAGAAAGGGAAGTTTGCTCTGGATTTAAGGGAGGGGAGGGCAAAAAAACCCAACACACACACACCCACCCCCCCCAAAAAAAAATGGAGGTATTGACACTTAACGGTGAAGTTGGTGCAAAGTTGGCTGGGTGGAGCCCTGGGGCTGGTGGGAATGAATGGGTGGGTGCCCTGTGGGTGCCCCTCGGGGCTGGGTGCTGATGGAGGGGAGAGCTCTGGCCTGGGGGGAAGAGGCTTCGAGGGCTTTGCAGGGGTTTCCTGTAGCTTCCCTTTGATCAAAATGCTTCAAAATTCACAGTTGACTCTTTATTTTTATTATTTTTAAATTATTACTTTACGTTCTGCCTCGAGGCTGAGTTTTTGTTGGGAAGTTGTGATGCTGCTGGTGGTAGCAAGGGCTGTGTCTGTGAGACAGGAGAGCCCGTGAGGTGCCACCTCAGTCAGCCTTGCGTTGGCACCCAGCTTTTGTACTCTCACTGCAAAAAAATGGTGGTTTCTCTCTTGGGGATGGAAGTTCTGCTTTGAGAGCCTGGCAGGACCTGGGCAGCCCTGAATTCCTGGTGACTGCAGTGAGGAGGGAGGGTGGTCGAGGTCCGATTGACTTTTCCTGCAGTAGCTTTTCTTGAGGCATCGTGGGTGAGCAGGAGCAACGCCTCTGTGGAAGGGAGGGTGTGGGTGGTTTGTGGACTGGGATAATGCTTAGAAAATAAAGAAAAACTTAGAATTAGATGGCTAAGAATGACCCACTGGAAATCCTGGGGCTTCTCGTATGAGTCAGTGTAATAGCAGGAATATCAAGACCTTTCCTTATTGCAACAAAGGTTGGGAAAACAAACTGCTTCCTGTTAGGCAGACTGAGGCTCTTTATTTGCTGTTGGTGCCTGTGGCGAGGGCCTGGGTGCCCCTGGCCCTGGTGGGAGCCAGGGGTGCCCTCGGGCACTCTGAGCTCTCTTTGCACTGGTCTTGCTGCAGGGTAATCCATGAGCAAAATGAAGTTGTTCCCAGTTTACCAGAGGTCTGGCTAGAGGAGAGGTAGGGTTTACAAGCTCATGTTTGCAGCGAGGATATATATTATTGGCTTAGCAAATAAATAAATAAAGAAGCTGCTCTATGTTCAGACTTTGGGCTGTGTTTTATGATCCTTTCTCGATGGGAGCTGTTGGCCAGTGTGCTGGAGGTAGGTTCTGCTGAAGGCTGTCGGTGGGCTGAGCTGAGGTGCCAGATGTTCACAGCTTGTTTTTTGGGCTGTGGCTAAAAATCTGAAGGTGCTGTGCTGGGAGCACATGTTCCCTGGTGCTGAGAGCATTGAGATGTGGCTGGGTGTGCTGTTTGCTTGTGCTCAGGGCAGGCTGGGGACAGGCAGCCCCCCACAACCTCCATCCTCTGTGCTACAGGAACAATCCGAGAAGTGCCCTCAGCTCCAGGCCTGGCAGGTGATGGAGGCTTTCCCAGGAATTTGTGCCCAGCCTGGTGCTCCCTCCTTTCCCTTAGCATGTGTTGCTTTGCAGATGGGGGCATTTGGGAGCATCCTACAGGGATCAGGGGATGGATGATCCCCTTGTGGGGCTGGGGGGCTGCTGACATTGCTGCTGAGTTCACATGGAAACAAACCTATCAGGGCGGCTGGTGTCAGCAAAGCAGCACCAAAACCCATCTCCCCTGTCCTCTCTGGACAGAATCCCACATGGTGACAGGCAAGCTGGTGCTGGGAATGGTTTAGGAGCTGGTACACCAGCTTTGGGAGCTGGTACACCGGGTTTGGGAGCTGGTACATCGCGTGCCCCTTATCTCCCTCGCTCGCTTTGTGGGAGATGGGCAGGTTGTTTTTCTTCCTTTATCACTCAGTGTGCTTTAAACCTTGTGATTTGCATCGCTGAGGCACCATCTGCTCTCTGTGCTGGCCCTACAACAGTTGGCTTGACCTGGGTTTATTCTTGTGCCACGGCGCCGGCAGCGTGTGCTGAACCCTTCACCTGACCTCGTCACGCGGCAGCTCTGCAGGGCAGGCACCATCTTTGCCTCCAGACCAGCTTGTCTCTTTAAACACAGGGTTGTGGCAAAGACCCCTTCTATTTTTTTTTATTTTTTTTTTGGTAAATACCTTTTTTTTCCTACTGTTTTGTTGTGGCAGCTTTTTTTTTTCAGTCTTGCCACTTCAACATAAAAACGAAGGTATTAAGGCTGCAAACCTGATCTTACAACATGACTTCAGGCATGTGAAAGGCAGAGGAGATGAGCAGGTGTTCCCTTTTTTGCATAAAAATTAAGAAAAAGGGGGAGAAAAAAAGAAAAATTACTTTCTATAGAATTAAAAATAGAGCTGATTAACTTTAATAAACATGGGTGTTGTGAATGAGGAGTTAGCTGGAGCTGACTGATGGTTTGCATTTTGTATGTACATTTTTTGTTACTACAAAAAAAAAAAACCAAACAAAAAAAAACAACCAAAAGCTCATGGGCTGGAAATGTTGATAAATGAGATTTAAAGAAAAGGCTGATAGATCTGCCTCCCCCACCCAAAACCTAAGAAGTTTTGGGGGAGTAAGAGTCACCTCCTGGAGATGCCTTTCATGCAGACTGACTCAGCTGGATTCCCGGGCACGTTGCACTCAGAGAATCTGTCTGGCTCATCCAAACCAGAGAGCTGGAAGGTCTGAGCCCTGGGCACAGCTCAGAGTCTCTGTGCTCCTCGTGCTGTCAGCCAGGGCCAGCCCTGCCGTGTTTTATCTGTGACCTGTGCCTTGGTGGCAGCTTCCTGGCAGCCTTATTTTGCAGAGGGAGGTTTGCCCGTGATGTAAACAGGATGTGTCCATGATTGTCTCTTCTTTTCAATGCAACGTGTGGATGGCCATGGAGCTAAACCCTGATGTTTCTGTTTTGTCTCCCCCTCCTTAGCGAGCATTGCTGAGTAAGGGAGAGCCAAGGAAAGACACCTGCATGAAGACTGAGCTGCTGAAAGACATCACCAACAACAAAGAGGAAGGTGAGCACCTGCCTCGGGTGAGGGCCAGACCTTTCTCGAGAGGTCGGCACATGATGGGAACAAAACCGGGGGCTTGGAGATGTGCTCTGTCCCCCCAGAGCCCCAGGTGTGCTCCCACAAGCAGTGGCTCCCTTCTTCCTGTGGTTGTTCTCAGCAGGGCTCTTCCCCAGAAGAGACAGGTTTGCTTTTCAGTCTGTCCCCCACCACTCCCCTCCATCATGGGAGCTAATTTTCACTTCTGCCTTGGTGTGGCTGTGAGGCGTGAAGGAGTTACTTTGAACTTCCTCTGCCTGCCTGGTTTTAGCTGAACTCTGATCCCTCCCCATGATGGCCTTTTCCTCCCTCTAGGAAAGTTAACTTTCTGTTTTCCTGGGGGGTTCTCTGTTGCTGAAGAGCAGGCCCTGATGTTCAGGATGGCTGGTGGGGTTGGACAGCCCACACCTCGAGGTGCTGGGAGACACTTCCAGGCTCCTGTGTGGGCTCTGCTGCTCTTACTGTGCAGGATGCAGCACGTGTTCCCTTGACAAAGTGTTTCCTGCAGGAAAGTTACATAAAAGTAACATAAAAGTTACAAAATCTGTGAGTTATGTGCACGCAAATCTAAGGGCTTAATAAATGTGTCAGTGGGATTAGGGAAAAACCCCCACCACTCTTTATCTTTCCCCCAACTCCCTCCTGTCTTTATTATTCCTTGACTAGTTACTTCTCCCAGCTCTGCAGGGATTTGGTGTGTTTTTGTTCTCCTTTCCATAACAGAGCATTAGGAAAGCACTGAAGTGGCCCCATCAAAATCCCTACTCTTATCTAGAAACAAAGTTTTGGACTTAATTCAGATGTGTGTGAGTACAGCATTGCTTTTTCTTTCTCCTCTGTCCAGCATAATGTTTTGTCAAGCTGCTCTGGTTAGAGAGTAAAGCTGAGAACAGGCAAAATACTGGATGCTGTGTCAGGTGCTTGGGTGTTAACTGGGAGCACGTGAGTCCTGCTGCCAGAGCTGGTGGTGGAGGGACCTCTGGTCTGGGCAGAGCAGGAGTGAAATCTGAGGTGTCAGTGGGAGGTCGTGTTGCTCTGGGGGAGCCTCTCAATTTGATCCCTTGCCTTGCTTGGCTCAGGACTATAAATCTTATTTGTTCAGCTCTTGGTTGAACTTAAGGTAAGTGTCAAGGTGGAGGTAAAAAATCCAGAAGGAGGGTGGGAAGAGGTTTCTGTGCCTTGGATGTCTTGACTGGTTGTGACTTAGAGCAAATGCTGTGTGTCAGGGGGGAGCTGAGAACCCTCCCTGTGCAGGAACAGTCCTCAGGCTTCACAAGGTGCCCAGATTCCAACCACTCCAGCTCATTGTCTGGTTCTGTAAGAAGAAGAGTCCTAAAATGTGATCTGCATAGTGTCCATTCTTCTGGAATGTTCAGCTGTATCCTTCCCTGGCTGAGCACACAGACAATGGGGTGTGTGGTCACTGTGCTGTCCCTCACTGCCCTTCCTTCCCCAGCTGGGACCGCTGGAGGATCATCATCAACACAACATTAATTAATGTCCCCAAAGCCTCTTAATAACAGTGTTTAGTGCTGGCAAAGAGTTTACATTTCTGACTGTGGCGTGAACATGAAATCATTCCAACAGACTTGTGAGATGCCATGAAATTGTTTCTTTGAGCCCAGTTTCCTGGCTCAGGGACAGGCAGCAATGTATGGAACTGGGATGTGTGGACTGGAAAAGCACCCTGAAGTCTCAACTTTCTCTCTTTAAATATGTTTTAACAAACTTACAAGCCATTTTCCTTTAGCAAGGAGGATGTGATCAGTGCTGTTTAATACCTTCATAAATGCCATGGGCTGGTTTAGGCTGAGTTGCTGCAGCAAACTGATGATGTGTTTGATGGGAGCCAAGACCTGCAGCACATGGCTGAACCTGCTGTGGATTGTGTTCCCTTTGGGGAAAATCCCCTTGGCAGGTAACTGGTCAATATTGGACCTGGGATCTAAAACTTCCAGAGGCTTGAAATTGCAGATCCAAAGGCTGACTACAGGTGCTGTTTGGACTAAAGGCTTAGTGTGAATAGCTGTGTTTTTCTCTCATTTCACTCTCCCTGGACTCAGAAGGCTGCTGATGCTAAGGGCAGGACCAGCTCCCCTTTGGAACTGTGGCAGCACGTCCCACAGCTCCACTGCTGCCTCCCTGAATGGCCCTTCACCAGTTACACCTCTACCTACAAGCTTGTGTTTTCCCTGTGTCCAAGATGAACCAGGAAATTTGGGTAGCTTGAGGCATTGACTGAGATTTAGGGGTCTGTCCCCCAGGCAGGGCCATCAGCACCACTGCAGTAGTGGCCCCTGTCTGGCTCCAGCACTGATGGACACCATCGTGTGGAGATCTCCATGAAGATCCTGTTGCAGGGCTGAGCTGCCCCAGTTTATAACCCAGAATCATCAACTGGTTTGGGTTATCAGGGACCTTAAAGCTCATCCAGTTCCACCCCCTGCCATGGGCAGGGACACCTTCCACTAGTCCAGGTTGCTCCAAACCCCATCCAACCTGGCCTTGGACACTTCTGGGGATGGG
Source organism: Pachyramphus minor (assembly GCA_013397135.1). NCBI lineage: Eukaryota > Metazoa > Chordata > Aves > Passeriformes > Tyrannidae > Pachyramphus > Pachyramphus minor. The sequence continues at coordinate 268,104 of VYXB01007074.1, read as the reverse complement.
GCAGCCACAGCTTCTCTGGGCAACCTGTGCCAGGGCCTCCCCACCCTCCCAGGGAAGGATTTCTGCCCAATACCCCACCTATCCCTGCCCTCTGCCAGTTTGAAGCCATTCCCTCTTGTCCTGTGACTCCAGGCCCTTGTCCAAAGTCTCTCTTCATCTTTCTTGTGGGTTCCCTTCAGGCACTGGAAAACCACAATTAGGCCACCCCAAAACCTTCTTCTCTCCAGTTCCCTCAGCCTTTCCTCATGGAAGAGGTGCTCATCCCTCTGATCAACTTGGGTTGGAAGTGACCTTAAAGCTCATCCAGTCCCACCCCCTGCCATGGGCAGGGACACTTTCCACCAGTCAAGGTTGCTCCAAGCCCTGTCCAACCTGGCCCTGATTAATCTGCTGGTTTGAGGCAGTGCTCCCCTTTCTCAGTGTTCCTCAGCCTGCCAACTTCTCATTTGGGGCAGCTCAGGTGTTGGTACTTGGGATGGGGCTGGGTGGGTGCTCTCAGGGAGCAGCCTGGGGTGGGACACCCTTGGGTGGGCAGTGGTGGTGTTTTGTCCTCTGTTCCTGGAGCAGGAGGTGTTACAGAAATGCTCTGTGCTTCCCAGCTGGGCCTTTGTCCTGATACAGAGAAATAATTGGACTCTAAATGTAAATCTGTCTGTAGGAACAACTCTTTGCATGTTCCAGCACTTTCATTTCCAGTTCTGGGGGTGAGTCCCAGCCTGTGCAAAGCCCAGTGGAAGTCACTCACTGGGCTCAGAGTCCCTTTCTGTGTAAAACTGCTCAACACAGACAGAAAAAAGCTGTGCATGAGGCTGTTTTGTTGTCCATGGGAAACGTTCCAGTTCAGTTTTACATGTGGGTGTGAGTTTAGGTCCATCTTTCCCTTTGACAGGGCAAGGAAGGGGGCAGGGAGATGGAAGATGAGTGGAAAAAAGCTTTTATTAGGCCATGTTGTCTTTAGCCTGACTCAGAGAGAAACTATTAAAAAGTGGTTTCTTTGCAAGAATTGCAAGTGATTTCAGTTCTTCTCATGTACATCACTCTGAACTCTGTGCTGTGTCTCCTTTGACCTTTCAAGGCAAATCCCTCCTTTCCTGTTTCCCCAACCCCAGGGATGGAAAGTTCCACTAAAGCAGTGGCACAAAAGCAGGAATGGGAGCTGGGAATGAAGTTCTCAATTAGCCCCAGCTTTTCTGAGCCTTCACTTGAGGCAGCTGCTCTGCAAGAGTGCTGGGTGAGACCTGCACAGTCACTGCTCTCAGATAAACTCCAGACTGCTTTGAGAGAGTTTAAACTCCTGGAGGGACCTTTCTTTTCCCTTTTTTTTTTTTTTTTAGTTTTTTTCCCCTCTTATTGCAGGTAGGAAGCTGCCTGTGAGTGCTGGAAGTGCTGCTTCCACTAAGCAGCTGCAGCCTCTGCATTCCCAGTGCTGGGATGGCAGCTTTAAAGAGGGAAGGAAGGACTGATCTCCTCCCCTCCACGTACTTGGCACTGGGATCCCCTGCTGAGACTGACAGTAGGAGACCAGGCAGAGCAAAGTGATGCTTAAGGTATTTCAGATGTTCATCCAGCTGTGCTCCCAGGCACTCCCTGAGTTTGGGACCCTGGCTCCAGGAAGGGTGTGCCTGTGGCAGACAGAGGAAATGCAATTGGAGCCTGACAGTCTCAGAGCAGGAGCATCCCTGGGTCACAGCTGTAACACCACAGCCCTGATCCCATGGCAAAGGGATGCATGAATTTCATGGAGCCTGTTAACCTGTTCTGAGTCATTACATTGTTGAGCCACTTTAATTGTTAAACTGTTCATGTTAAAAGTGTGTCCTTGGGACCAGGAAGAGCATTGGGAAGAGTGGGGCCAGCAGGTTGAAGGATGTGATCCTGCCCCTCTACTTGGCCCTAGTGAAGCCACATCTGGAGTGTTGTGTCCAGTTCTGGTCTCCACAGTTCAAGAAAGACAAGGAGCTACTGGAGAGAGTCCAGCAGAGGCCATGAAGATGATGAGGGGTCTGGAGCATCTCTCTGAGGAGGATAAACTGAGGGAGCTGGGCCTGGTTAGTGGGGAGAAGACTGAGAGGTGATCTCGTGGATACATATAAATATGCACTGGAAAATAATAAACAGGTCCTGGCACAGGCTGCCCAGAGAAGCTGTGGCTGGAACATCCCTGGAAGTGTCCAAGGCCAGGTTGGATGGGGCTTGGAGCAACCTGGGCTGGTGGAAGGTGTCCTGTCCATGGCAGGGGGTGGAATGGGATGATCTTTAAGGTCCCTTCCAAATCACAAACCAGTCTGTGGGTCTATCAAATATCTCCGAGAGCTGCCAAGAGGACAGTGCCAGACTCTTCAGTAGTGCACAGTGACAGAACAAGGAGCAGTGACCATCAACTAAAATACAAGTTCCACCTCAACATGAGGAAGAACTTCTTTCCATGGAGGTGGCAGAGCCTGGAACAGCTGCCTGGGGGGGTGTGGAGTCTCCCACTCTGGAGACATCCCAAACCCACCTGGATGTGATCCTGTGTCAGTGGCTCTGGGTGACCCTGCCTGGGCAGGGGGTTGGACTGGGTGATCTCCAGAGGTCCCTCCCAACCCCAACTAGTCTGTGATTCTGTGAGTCCCCACCAGCCAGGTGCCAAATCCCATTAACCCAACCTGTGTAATCCCAATACTGAGCATTCACAGAAGCAGCTGATTCTTCCTTTTTTTCTTTTTTTTTTTACTTTTCTTTCCCTGTGTTGACTCTTGGTGTGACCCCACTGCCGGGTGACAGTGCTCCAGGGCCCTGGGAGGAGTGGCATCTGTGGTTTGGAAATACAGGGCAGACTCTTGGATGGACACCACCCATCTTCAGGGATTTAAAAGTGGTTGGGGGAAGAAGAGACCATGAGAAGAAGTACCTCATCCCAGGGAGAAACTTTGCCTGAAAACATATTTCTCTGCATTTCTTGGCTTCAAAATGCTTCACTTTTTGGCTTCAGTCATAGAATCCCAGAATCTCAGACTGGTTTGGGTTGAAAGGGGTATCAAAGCTCATCCAATCCCACCCCCTGCCATGGCAGGGACACCTTCCACTAGCCCAGGTTGCTCCAAGCTCTATCCAACCTGGCCTTGGACACTTCCAGGGATCCAGGGGCAGCCACAGCTTCTCTGGGCACCCTGTGCCAGGGCCTCCCCACCCTTCCAGGGACCTCACTGGGTCAGGGTGCTCAGGGTCCCCTCCAACCTCCAGTGATGGAGGGGATGCTTCCTTTCCAGTGGATATTCAGGATCTCCAGCCACCACTTCTCCGCTGTCTGTGTGGTTTCAGCCCCCACCTTTTCACCCCTCTGGTGTCAGGTTCTCTCTGCTTTGCAGTTTTCCTTCTTGTGACTTTGAGGAGGAAGAGGGGAGGGAACTGCTGTAACACAGGGATTACAAACAGGTGCATTTCTCACTTTTAGAAGTTTATCCAGCAGGACAGTTGGGCATTGAATAAAAGACTGTGCTATCTGTGGTGTTTTGAAGATGATCTGTGATAAAATGCTTAAGGTAAAACATCTGTGAAATGTGTGTATATAAATATAACTGTATGCAATTCTTGTACTGCACTTCCAAATCCTGAGTTTTCCCTTTAAGCTCTGTCTTTGCTTAGATAATTCTCTTGCAGCAGCTGAAGCCTCGTGGCTCTGCCTTGGGCCCTGTGCTGGGGCCTCTGGAAATGCATGGAAAATCCATGGGCAGTGGGGTGTCTTGCCTCTACCAGTCTCAGCAGCAAGATGTTTAGTAAAACTTCCAGATCATTCACTTATAAGATGATTTTTTTCTTTCTTTTTCATCCTTTTTTCCCCTCAGACCAAGTGGGAGTTGCAGTTTGGCCTGGAATGTGAGGGCTCCTAAAGCTTGTGTGTTTTTCTTATTTTGTCTCACTGAGCAGTGAAATCTGAAATTTAAAAATCTTTTTAAACCTTTATTTTATTTTTTTTCCAGAGCATTGTCAAAGTAATACAGAGTTTTGAGTTGATGTCTGGCCTCTTGCAGATGGAAAGTTCTGGTGGGTGTTTGTCCCCTTGGGTCCAGGCAGAGGCCATTGGGTCCCCTCTGGCTGTGGGGACAGTAACACATCTGTTAGACAGGCTCTGCCCAAGGACAAGCTTTGGCAGGCTGGACCAAGCTCTGGCAAGCTCCAGGGCAGGACTGGAGCCAGGTCTGCCTCTGCTGGAAGGGCTGGAAATCCAGGCAAAGACAGCGGAGAGGAACCGGCGTCTAGGCTGGGAGAGCAGAGCTGGCATTAATCTTGCCTAGTTTAGGGTTGGTTTTTTTTGAGGTTTTCATTCTAATTCTGAAGTAGTCCAGCTCATTTGTGCTTAGACATGCTAGCAGGCAGGTTAGACATGGCCCAGGCAGGGATTAGTTTATCCAAAGATGTCTAAAGTCAGCCTGTGATGCTTTTGAGCTTTTGGCTTCTGTCCTTTGGTTGCAGCGGTGGCTTTAGGGACACCCTGGAGGCTGAGATACCTTTTAGCCACCTAAAATTAGATGGGGTGGTCTCACCCTGCCTTTGCTTCTCCCCTGTTTTAATCAGATTCTGTTCTCTGCATGGGAATTTTAATTCAATTTTGAATGACTGTGACATTGAGAAGAAAACTTAAGCCTGACCCTTGTGCTTGAGCCTGGGGAGGGCTGGGAGCTCTGCAGTGCTCTCAGGGAGTTGTTAATTCAGAGAAGGGATTAAAATGTATTACTGATTATTCCTTGCCACATGGACTCCTGGGGATAATGGATCTGCCCAGCTCCCTGAGTCTGAAATTCCTTGTGTTGCTAAAGGATACGTTCTTACTGAAGTTTGTGGCAACTTGGTGGCAACTTCAGACACCAGAGAATGGGCACCAGAACAGAAAATAGATCTCTGGGCATGTTACCCTTTCTGCATGTTCCTGGATTTTAAGCAATCCCAGATGCTTGGGTGGGGATCCAGGCAGGGTTGAGGTCCATGTGAGAAGCTTTTCCTGCTGCTTATGGCATAGGGGATGCATAAAGAGCTCTGAAAAAGCTGGGATGGTTCTTGTAAAGGAGCTTACACTTCATGGACATGGGCTGGAACCTTCTACTTTCATTTCTTTTTGATTAAGGTTGTAGATTAAAGAGCAGTGAGAGAGTTGGAGAGAAAACTGAATGTGGAGAAAACCTTGTTTTGGCCTACTTAGAGGGGATGAATGCTGTCAAGCTGTAAAGTTTTAGAGAAATACCAACTTCAGTTTTATAATTCACTTGCACAAGAGCAGAAAAGCTGCTGAACAGCATCTTCAAGAGAACTCACTGCCACGAGGTGTGTTTGAAATGAAGATTTTAGCAGGTTTTCAGTGAAACTTTTTTCTTAGGAATGAAAAAGAGGAGATGAAAAGGTCACATCGGGAACAAGTGTTTCTTTAGGTGTCTGGTGCTGCTGAAGAGCTTCTTAGGGCTGTTGTATTCAGTATTCTTGTGAAGTCCCTGCTGGCTCTGGTTTCTGTTCCCATCACTGTCTGTGGGCCAGAGTTCAGCAAAGGTGTAAATATATGTGGAATTGTGCTTATTCAGCAGGGCTTGTACCCCTGCATTTGCTGTACCTGAATGTGCTCAGACTCACAGACGTGTCCTGTCACACAAGGATGGAGCACATGGAGCTTCCAATTAGAGGCAGTGGAGCAGTAGCTTAGCCTGGGATGGCAACTCCTCTTTTCCTGTTAGCCCACCAGGTGTTTTGGTTGGGAAAACCCAGCTTATCCCATCTTATTAAGCGATGCAGCTCCTGACACAACCTGGTTCTTCATGAGGAGCTTTTTAACTCAGTGCTCAGGTTGGACCCCGGGATGAGGAGCCTGTGGTGTTTCTTGCAGGAGCCTGGTTTTTGGGAAACAATGCTGTTCCAACCTTGTCATGGATTTGTTTTAGTGCTGCCAGAAAAGGGAGTGGGAGATTGGAGGTGCTCTTTCCCCAGACAAAGGGAGGGTTCTGCCTGTGGTGTCTCAGACTTGGGGGAGGCTGGAGGGGACATGGTCTCTCTTCCCATTCAGTCCTTGGCCTCTGCTGACTCTTCCAGCCACTGAGTGTTGATGACAGTTCCCAGAACAGCTTTTCTCTTGTGGATGTGTGTCCACCAGGCACCAAATCCTGGCACCTCTTGATGCATCCCACTTGGTCACAGAATCACAGAATGTGCTGAGTTGGAAGGGACCCACAAGGATCATTGAGTCCAACCTTCAGCCCTGCACAGGCCCATCCCCAAGGGTCACACCCTGTGCCCCAGAGGATCATCCAAACCCTCCTGGAGCTCTGGCAGCCTTGGGGCTGTGCCCACTGCCCTGGGGAGCCTGGTCAGTGCCAACCACCCTCTGGGGGAAGAAGCTTTTCCTGAGATCCAACCTGACCCTGCCCTGACACAGCTCCAGCCCTTCCCTGGGCGCTGTCCCTGGTCCCCCCAGAGCAGAGCTCAGTCCTGCCCCTCCTCTGTCCCTGCCCAGGGAGTTGGAACTGCACTGAGCTCTCCCCTCAGTCTCCTCTGCTCCAGCTGAACACCCCAAGTGCCCTCAGTGTCCTCACAGGCCTTCAAACCAAGGCCCTTCCCCATTTGCCTTGCCCTCCTTTGGACACTCTGGAATGACTCAATATCTTCCTTATATTGCAGTGCCCCAAAACTGCCCCAACATTCCAGGTGAGGGTGTCCCAGGGCAGGACAATCCCCTCCAGGGAGTGGTGGCAGTGCTGGTGTCCAGGGCTGGAGCTGGGCTGTAGGATCTGGCTTTGCCCTGAACATGAGCAGTCACTGACAGGGAGAGTGGGTGCCAAATCCTGTTAAATCCAAACCACACCCATGGCAGCTGCCCTCAAGTTCTCCAGTTCTGTGCAACTTCAGGGACTATGAAATTCCATATCTTTGCTCTGTCAAATCTCTAGTCATAGGGATTTGGAAGGCTGGTGCCTGTTTATAGGGGATTGATGGCACTTCCACAGTCAAATCAGACCACATTTTACACACTTAATCAGAGTGTATCTGTGCAGAAAACTGTATGTGGGATTTTAATTTTAGCTCCATGGATTTTTCATAAATTTTCTGTGATGCTTTCTGGAGTAGTGCAGTTACTCTTTTCCCCAGGACAGTGCTCCAATTTACCTTGTTTTGGTTGCCTTCATGGCCAGTAGAGCAATTCTTGCCCTCTGCTTATTCAGTTGATCTAATAGTCAGCCACTGAAGTTATTTGACTGCTCTGGTGGGAGAGCACAGTATTTAAATCAACAAATATTGAAGGCTTCATTCAGCCAGGTGCCTAAATTTGAGCTCTAGAAACCTCCAGCTGTGGTTAGGGAGCTCATTTTTTGTTGTTTTCTTTCCCCCCCCTCCTCTGCACTGACTTTACTGCAATAATTGCTTAAATGGCCACAGCATGATCTTTTTTAAAGACACCAAATGCAGAAAGAGAGACAGGGATTGAAAGAATAACTCAGTCTCTGCAAGTCCCTGACAGGAGGGGGGGGTCGGGCTCTGCTCCCAGGGAACAAGGGACAGGAGGAGAGGAAGCAACCTCCAGTTGTGCCAGGGGAGGATATGAGGAGGAATTTCTTTGCTGAAAGAGTGGTCAGGGACTGGAAGGGACTGCCCAGGGAGGTGGTGGAGTCCCCACCCCTGGAGGTGTCCAAGGATGTGACACTCAGTGCTCTGAGCTGGGGGACAAGGTGGGGGTTGGTCAAAGGTTGGACTCCATGATCTTGGAAGTCTCTTCCAACCTTAATGAATCTGTGATTCATAATGTTGTTTTCCTTGAGTGTTTGGGCTTCAGGAGCAGTGGGAAATGAGGTGCTGATACCCAGGGAGCTGGTCTGGGCTTGCAGAGTTGTCCTCCAGTGTGACTCCAGGCTCTTCTGATCCTGTAGGTGAGAACTGCTTTGATGGGAGCTGGTTGTGACTCAGTCCCCCTGCCCTGTCAGCCCACTCAGACACAGCTCTCCCTGCTTCTTCTTGTGCTGCTCCTCATAACTGTCTGGCCATGGAAGGAAAGCAAGCCAAGGTTGATGGGATCATTTTACTGATCGTGCGGTGAATTGTTACCACTCCTGGTTTCCTGGGGAGCTGCTGGTTGGTCATGTCACAAACTTCCCTGCAAGCACATGGAATTCATACTCAGATTTTTTTTTTTCAGCTGGGTCTGAAATCTCTGATGGGAAAAATTCACTGATGGTGGAGCAGGGAAATGTTTGGGAAGGTTTCACATGGATGTTGATGTTTTAGCTGTGTGTTAACTTTTAGTCAGGCTGCAAAAATCTCGCTGCTTTTGAATCATATAATTATTTTAGCCTAGAATTGCATTTATCATGCTTCACCCCTCTGTTTACTCTGGCTGTTACCTCTGAAATGACATCATGAATCCTGTCCTGCTTTGGCCCAGGTGAAGAGCCAGACTCCAGTGGACAACCTCCCCAGGAGAGCTGGGATTGCCAGGGAGTTATTCCTGGTGATGTCTCCTGTAGCAGCAGAACCCTGATGTAGGTTTGGCTGCTGAGCTGTTTCTGTGCCACAGAAACTCACTCATACAGCTCTGCCATGTCTGTGCCACAAACACAGCCCTCCCAGCACAGCCTTGCTGTGTCAGTCTGGCCTTGTGAAGGGCTTTGCCAGAGATCTGGGTGCCAGGCTGGGCAGTGTTTTGTTGGCATACAGTCCAATAAATGGAGTTGTTGGGAAAGGCAAAGATAATGTTTGCTGTGGTTGGGAATAAATGGCCACCTCTGCAGCTGAGGCCAGTGAGGATGAGTGCACTGCTGTCACCTGAGCCACCTACCCAAATGTCACCCTGTGGGCATCCAGGTGAGCTGGGCAGGTGGGTGAGTGAGCAACCCAAGAGGACTATGGTTCAGTTGACATGGTGATGTTTGGTGTAAGGTTGGATGATCTTGGAGGTCTTTTCCAACCTTACCAGTTGTGTGGTTCTGTGATACATATCAAGCATTTTCTGGAGGAGAGGGTTGCTCCTTGCTAGCCACTGTAAGCAGCTGTAGCTTCCCTTTGGAGCTTTGATACCCCTTGTGACCCTTTTCTCTTCTCTCCCTCCTTCTCCTCCCTCTTCCACCAGGGTTTAATGCCATGGCTGCAGATGAAAGCGCTACAGAAAAGCAAGTGGGGGAACCAAAAATGGCAGTGGACGGTGAAACCAACGGTTCCTGTGAGCACAGCGAGGCTGGAGGGCACCCAAACCCAGCGAAAAACACTCAGGACAACACGAAAGTGAGCCAGCAGGACTCTGGGACTAAATTAAATAGGATAGCAGAGAACGGCATCTCGGAGCGGGACGGAGAGACCGGGAAGCAAAACCACCTGAAAGCAAATGACTTCACACAGACTTCTGTCACAGGGAGCAATGGGTATATCCTGACCAAGCAGATGGCTCAGGAGCAGCCCCTAAGGACTACCAGCACCTTTGCTTCCCTCACTGGCCATGCTGCAAAAACCTTGCCTGGAGGAACAGGCAAGGGCAGGACTGTGGGCTCCTTTTCCCAGCTCCAAGCCACGATGCCAAGCAAGCTCGGGGAGGGCAGTAAGGACATGGATGCTAAAAAAGCCCCTGCTGCTAATGCTGAAGTCAAGGTCCACAGAGCACGGAAGACAATGCCTAAACCCACCCCCAGCCTGGTAATGTATCTGCCCAGCACTGCCTTGGGTTGCTCTTGGCTTTCCCTGGGTGTGTGAGGGATACCTGCCTGCATGGCAATGAGGAATTCCCACTGAATGGATTTATTTTTAAGGTTTTTTTTCCAAATATTTATGTATATTATGAATATATTTATTGTTTTCTTTCCACAGACAGAGAGACCAAAATATAGTCACATTGCCACCATCAGCTCCCTTCCCCAATGTGTTTCTAAATATATAATTGATCAATTGCCTTCTCCAACAGATCTATGTGAGGCTCTAAGTGGCCTCTCTCTCATGGCTCTATTGCTCGTTGTCTGCTGACATCCAGAGCTGCCTGTGAAACAAATTAGATTTCTTCTAAGGTCGACCCAAAGGAAATTAAGCATAGCATGTAAACTTGAGGCTTCTCCTAAGCTTGGAGGCTGTCAAGAGGCTGATCTGTTAGGCAGCTTGATTGCATTGCTGTAGGAATCATTATGGGCTAAACCAGATGATGTTTTTCCTCTCTGTTGCCTGCAGAAATGCAGCTTGTGAGGAAATGTTCACTCCAGAATCCTTGGGTTGCATTTGCCACCACTTCATAAAACAGAGCTCTGCCTCTCTTTTTAGGAGGCAAAAGGAGATGTCATTTGGTGTGTTCATGTGACAGTGGGGAGAAGAAATGGACCTTTCTTTGTCATGAGACAAGTTTGGGTCTTTTAGTTATTGTTTTGGTTCTTTGCCAGGGGTAGGGAATAGATCCTGGAGCAGCCAGGTCTCCACTACAAGCAGTTGGTCTTCATCCCTGTGCTGCTTTATATTTAACTACAGAGAACTGGATCCTCTCCCTGTGCTGATGGTGCAGGGAGAGCAGCCTTGCAGGTCAAGGAAGGGATTGCCAACCCTGCTTGGGAATGGGAGTGACTCCCAGGAATGCATGGAAGCTGCTGCAGCTTCTCAAGGGTGAGGAGGGATCACTGACACGATCCAGCAAATCCAGAGTGATCCTCACATGTCCCCCACGTGTTGCAGTGCAGCAGCAGTGTGCTGTGAAGGGCTCAGAGCTGTGAGCTGCTGTCATCTGGAGCAGGGGAAGAGAGAGGGGAAAGGAAAAGGGAAGGGTGGCACCTCGCCAGCCCCAGATGGGGAAAGGTGCCCGTGGCTGTGGCAGCGCCGGTGCCTCCGGGAGCAGGTGGGAGTCCAAAGAGCACGGCAAGATAACAAACCTGTGGGCACCCAGCCTTGATAGCAGGGCAGGAACCACTCCTGCCTGCCTGCTGTGACTTCCCAAACCACTCGTTTCCCCTCTGTCCTGCCCTGATTGCTTTTGAGTTCTCTGCTCTGCAAGCCCCCTGTGTTTTGTGGAGGGGGAGCCCAGATGCCCCAGTGCAGCCTGATGAACATCACCCATCAGGCTGTCTCTTACTCAAAGAAGGCTTTGCAGCCCAAATTCCCTCACAGCTTTCCTCCAGCAGCCTGTTGTGCACTGAAAGTAGGCTGGGGAAGCCCTCAGACCCTCATGGAATTCCTCAGGGAGTGATCCCGTGGAGCTGAGCAGTTGAAAGGGGCAATTCCCTTTTAAAAGTCTGGTCTCTGCTACGTTAGGAGGGAGTGTTTTCCTCATTCATATTTCATGATACATCAGAAGAATATTTATATTCATCCCCTGGGCTTTAAGGTCTGTCTCTAGGAAGTGGTGTGTGGAGTTTGGGAGCACTTGGAGAGCCGGGACACGACTCTCAGGGATGGTGCTGGTGATCCTTATTTGCTCACACGATAAAAGTGGCTTCAAAAACCAAAGTCTGTACTTGTTGGGCTGTTCTGGAAAGTACATAGCCAGTCCTCAGCTCCTCTGGCCACTTGCCTTGGGCTTAAAATAGGGAGAGAAGCAACATTCCCAGGAAGGGTGGTGAGAAGAGGCTGTTCCCATGTTCTCTGCTCAAGCCTCTGCAGTTGAACGTGAACCCAAGATTTGATCTCAGTACTGCAAGACAATAAAACATCTGTTGTGTTCAGCCTTCCTGATAATTGCTGCCTAATTTTTCCCCATTGTCTTTAGAATTTACATGCTATTTTCTTTTGAGGAGCAGAGTCCTTGCTAGCTGTCGTTTTTCTGTCCTGATTATTTCTTTGTTGAGCTGCTCAGAAGAGGCTCCTCAGCCCAGCAGTGCAGGAGCTTTTCCATGTTCACACCTTTTCCACCTTCAAAAACACTGTGAAATCAGGTGCTATATCCCAGGAAATAAATTGTGGAAATCACCCAGAAGCTGATGTTACAGGACACAGTGGTTTTCTTTGCTGATATGTTTTCTTGGTAGGACTGTTCTTGCAGAGCTGTGCTGCCTGGGAGAAGGAGGGGAGGAAGGTATTTTGTTGTCTGCAGAGTGTAAGCATTTGTTCCCCCTAGCTCCTGCAGAAACCCACTGGGGCCAAAGGATTGTTTTCTGTAATGCAGTAGCTGCCAGGGGACCTTGGTAGCCTTTTCCTGCACGTGTGAATTGGTCTCTGAAAGGAAGAAAAGAATTTTATCACCAGTTTAACCAGCTTTTTCTCTGTTTAGGAGTTGCTTCCTGAATTGGGATCGAAGCTGAATCTGAAACAGGTGACAATTTTAATTGATGTTGTCGCATGTTAAGGTGGTTTTTGAACAGAGGCCTCAGAGTTGTTGGCAGCATCATTTTTGCTCCTCTTTCTGAGCAGAGCAGTAACACAAGTGTTGCACCTTTCAGAAGTATCTTTCTTTCATTCCTAATCCATTTACAATCCTGTTAAGAATCCAGAAGTTTCCAGAACCAGACTGCAAGGCAGCTGTGTGTGTCTGTGTGTGTGTGTCCCGTGCCTGGAGAAGGCCCCTCCTACTTGGAAACTCAGGTTTCTGAGCTTAGCATCATTAAAACATGAGGCATAAAGGATGATAAAGGTACTGAAAGCATCCCAGAATTATCTTTGCTGACAGGAGGAGCAGGTGGCTCAATGGGGAATCCCAAGTTCTGTTTCCATTGCTTGGGGACCACGAGGCAGGAGTTAGAAGTGTGTGTTTCTGGTGGTATTTTTCATGCTGTGCTGGGGACTGGGATGGGGGAACTGAACTGTGAGAAGTAGGGCAAAAATCTGTTAAATGAGTGTTTTGGCCTGATTCACAGGGTTAACCCAGTGCTAACCTGGGGAAGACAAACCCCAGGCAGGGAGGAGGAACTTGATGCAGGAGATGCTTTGCTTATGCTGGTGTTTCTACCAATATTGATCAAACTATACCTTCAAGCAGTGTTGCCACTGAGTATCTGATCCCAGAGCTGGTGATGCCTTCTCTCTGTGTGCACACAGGTGCTGCTGTGAAGGGCTGTGAAGCTCTGTGGGAGCTCCTAACCTAAGGACACCTTGTGTTCCATCTCCTGGGGCCAGGCAGGTGGCAGCTGGGGGATTGCAGGTGTCTGGGGTTGCTCAGCAAGCTCAGACCCTCCAATATGCAGAGAAATTAAAATAAAAGTGTGGGACCTAATGGGGCTGAGGATGGGGATGTTTCCATGGGGGGGAGTAAATAAAAAGCACAGGGTGCAGTGAAGCAGAGCTGTTGTCTGGTGGCAGGGGTCCTGCCCAGACACCCCAACAATCCCACCCTGTCCCTCAGAGCGTTGTCCAAACCCTCCTGGACCTCTGGCAGCCTTGGGGCTGTGCCCACTGCCCTGGGGAGCCTGGGCAGTGCCAACCACCCTCTGGGGGAAGAAGCTTTTCCTGAGATCCAACCTGCCCCTGCCCTGACACAGCTCCAGCCCTTCCCTGGGTGCTGTCCCTGCTCACAGAGAGCAGAGATTGGAGCTGCCCCTCAAGAGGAGCTGCAGCCCCCACTGAGCTCTGACCTCAGTGTCCTCCAGACTGAACAAACCCAGCGCCCTCAGCCACAACTTGTAGGGTCCCTCCAGACCCTTCACTCTCTTCCCTGGTGGGAAATGTTCAGGAGTGCCAAGGGCACAGGGTGCCACTGTGCTTCTCACACAGAGGGGTTCCTGCAGAGGGAGGTGAAGGTGTGCTGTGCAGTACAGTTAATTTTGCATTTAGCTGGTTGTGCTGGTGCTGCTGAGGTGGCTGCACTGGCTGGAGGTGCTGCCCCAGTGCCGACCACAGCCCACAGCAGCAACGGTCCTGGCCCCCAGCAGATCTATTTCTGTCACAAGCCTTGTTGTCACATCTGGTCTGAGCTCCCCTTTTTCGTTTTGACTGGTTTGTGACACTCCCTTCCCCTGGAGCTGCTCCATCCAGGAGGGCACAGGGATGACAGCCCCCACACCCCTGAAGTCTCTGCTTCAGAAACCCATTAAAGGTTTGTAGGAACATCTACACTTAAGCTCAGCCCACCTGGCAGCCTAAACCACCATGATTTTATGCAGACAAGTGACTGCACTCAAATCAATGTAACTCTAATCAAGTCAAAATAGAATCCCTCCTGTAATGGGCACATGTTGATCAGCAGATAAAGGGTGGATCAGCCTTGTCTGAGCTAGATTAAGACCAAAGCCCTGCACGTTTCTGTCTGTTGCTCCAAGGTAAGGCTTGGAGGTCGGGATTCTGAAATTCAGTCATAAAACCATAATCCTTCAGCAGCACAGCAAAGGGAGAGCAGCACCACTACAGCTCCTACGGGCACTGTCATCTGCCTGTGATCAATTTTTTATAGCAGACTGATATTTCCTGCTTAAATACCATTCACCAGCTGTTAGAGGCAGATCCCCCTGGGAGCTGCTGCTTCGTGCTCTTCAAAGGCAGCGCCTTGGTACAAATCCTGTCCCCCTGTGCCCCGTGGATGGAGGGAACAGAGCAGCTCCCTGACAGCTGCTGTGCTGCCCCGTGGCAGTGCTGCTTGGTTTAGTCCTCCTGACCAGTTGGCTTTGGTTTCCAGCTTGTGTTATGTCACAGATGAAAGTCCTTAAAAGAAGAGAAAATAAGAAAGCAAGTCCTTCTAAGCCTGGGCTGGTTTGAGGCATCGAGGGTGTCAGTCCTTCTGCAGAGCTCTCCAGAGCTGCCCTGCTCCAGGCAGGACCAGCAGGACCTGTGCCTGTGTCCTTCCACCAGCACTAAGATGGATTCTGCTTGGGTTTTCCCCTTCCAGCTTGCTGGATTTGCTCGTGGATAGACCCCTTAATTGCTGGGCTGTGGGGAGAATGCAGTGTGTGATCTGTCAAACTGACACAAGGGTTAATCAGGAATGGTTGTTCTGCATTTTTGCTTTCAGCAAAAAAATAAAAAACCAAAAACCTGAAGATATTCTATCTTTTGCCATTTTTAGTGACTTCCCCCTGCTGCTCTAGGGGACTTCTGTACCAGTAATAGTAATGTGCTCGATCCCATTAAAGTGTAGAAAGCACTTGACTTTAATTTCTGTAAGCACATAAAATACTGTATTCTTGCCCTAATCTAAGCAGTTTTCTTGACTGTATTTCTCCCAGTGGTGTTGGTCCCATTTTTTGCTGTTTGCTGACACAGGCATTGTCAGAAATGTTGAAGTAGCTGTCCAGCTTCCTCACTTTTCCTTGCAGTGCTCAAGATGAAACAGTGACATTACAACCTTTTGCATAGGATGAGCTGATACCACATGAGAAGCTGCAAGAAATGAAGAGGTTGTGATGCAGTTTCTGTTTCTCTCTCATTTTTTGCTCCTTTCTTGGCCTCCAGTGGCCCACACATGTGGGAGTTAGGACGACATGTGAGCACAGGGAGCTCAAACCATGTCCTGGAGCTTCCTTTACATGGGATTGTCCTCTCTGTGCTCCTCTGTGCTTGATTGGTAAATATAATGGGAGCAGAAAGAAGGCAACCATGGCTGTTTTGAAGACAAGTGGAGTTTGTTTAGGGTCAGGAATGGTGCTGCTCACCCAAAGCTGTGCTTCGCTTTCCCAACATAGTTGCTCTTTGTGCAGGCCCAGTTTTGCTGGTCTGACATTTTCCACCTTTGGGACTCTGGATCTCCAGGAAAAGAAGCAGGAACATGTTAGAATTTGTCACAGCACATTGGATGAGTGGATGACTAGCAATTGTTGCAGCACCTGCTGCTTGCAACTCCCTTTTTGTGCTTTGCCAGCACAGGTGTCCTGTGCTGGGAAGAGGGAAGAGAAATAAGCCAGGAAGCAAGAGTTTGGACACTGAGCAGTTTTAGGGATACCTGCTTGATAGAAACCTAAGGCTGGAAGAAGGTGGCATGTGGCAGGAGCATGGGATTGTTACAGCTGGAAAAGACCTTTAAGATCATCAACTCCAACTGTCAACCCAGCACCACCAGGATGTCCTCAAGGGCCACATCCACATGTTGTTTGAACTCTTCCAGGGATGGTGACTCCATCACTTCTCTGGGGCAGCCTATTCCAGTGCTTTCCAACCCTTTCTGGGAAAAAGTTTTTCCTGCTGGCCAAATCTGACCCTCCCCTGTTGGACCTTGAGGCCGTTTCCTCGAGCGTGGGTGGCCGGGCTGTGCCAGTGGCTGTGTAACCAACCCACAGAGGTGGCTTAGAGCTGGGTCCTGCCAGCCCTGGGCTTGGGGCACAGGGTGGCAGGGCTGGAGGCATCTGAGGCTTTCCTTGGACAGTTTCCCTGGCAGGAAACTCGCTGGAGCTCAAGGGGCTGAGCAGCATTTTGAGGAGTCCTCTGATGGTCTGGGGGTCACAGATGGGGCTCAGAGCTTTGGGTTTAAATGCATGACTGTCATTTGTTGTTTCTGCTTTGCTTAGGTGGGAGGCTGTTGTGCCCACCCAGCCTGGCACCCACTGGCTCCCTCCTAAAGCCACAGTCTGGCTTTTCCTTTGTTGCTTTTCTTGGAAGCTGCTCCCTCATCTCCCCGGGAGGAGCCAGGTGTAGCTGGGCAGAGAAGGAAGCAGAGCTGTCTGTGCAGGGAAGGGCCCAAAATTGCTTGACTGGGATTGTAAGGAAGCAGAAATTCCCAGGAAGAGCAGACTGCTGGCTTAGCCAAGCCTCTCTTCTGGGAGCACTTAAATTTGGAGTGGATGGAGCAGAGCAGAAGAGCTCAGTGCAGGAGACCAGGACGGGCTGTAGCTACAGCCTCAAGTGAAGAGCAGAATTCAGAGACATCAGAAATGGGAAAAGAATGAACTTTCATCCACTAAATCCACTTTTGAAGGTGTAAAATTTAGTAAGAACAGCAGAGATTTAACTGTTTTATGTAGGTGAGAACGAGGAAAGGTGGTGAGGAAACTGGCTGTAAGTGCTTATAAACCTGTGCTGATCCTTTTTATTGCAGTCCTTACATGTAATATTTTATTTTCACTTCTATCTCTCTATCTACCTGTCTATCTATGTACATGCCTGCTCAGTGTCCTATGCCATCAGATGCCCTGAGAGATCTGCTCACCTCCCTGTGGGAATTCTTGTTCTTTACCAGGGCTGCATATGCCTCCAAGTGATAATCCAGATCTCACAAGACCTGATTTCATTTAAACCTCCCTCCCTATTTTACCAGAATTGCCATGAAAAAGTCACATTTAGCAGTTGTCATGTATTGAAGATTTTAAATTTATTTAATTTAATGTTGTAATGACAGGGGCAGAGAAAAACCCCAAGCTAATAACACACTACTTCTTCACTTGGAAATTGGATTATATTCTTCCAAATGGTCTGGCATGGTTTGAATGTGAATTCCTCATGTTTGGGAATAACAACACCTTTTGTCAGAGACCAGTTGCAAGAACCTGCCCATAAAGGACACAAAATGTGTACACTTGTTGCAGGCAGCTCTGTGTCACATGTGCCTCCCCCAAGCTCATTTTTTAAGATAGAAATGGAAAGCATTGGATGCTCCAGGGGACTTGGGAATGCTCAGAATAATCCTCCAACCAAGAATTACTGTTAACCTTTAGATCTATAAACTAAGGACTTTTAAGAGGTATAAATTGTATTGTTGAGACTGTTCTTGGCATGCTGTGCCCAGCACTCCTGACATCCATTTTATAAGGGGTAGAAGAACTGGGAGCAGTCTAAGGAGTGATCCAATGCCCAGAAAATGATCCTATGGGCACTTAATTTGCTCATTCTATTAAAGTTACTGAAGAGAAAGTTAAAAAAAAAAAAAAAAAGGTTGGTCATAGTCCATAAGTATCTCCTGGGAGTGAGAGTTTCTGATGAGACAGGGCTTTTTAATTTAGTTGAAAAAGCAGAATGCATTTAATTATTTGGCAGTGAGAGCAATTAAGCGTTGGAACAACATATCAAAGGATGTGGTAGATTCGTCTTCTTTGAAATCGTTAATCCAAGACTAGATGCCCTTTTAGAAAAGCTGTGGCAATTCAGCCATAAGTTATGGGCTTGATGCAGGAATCATTGGCCCTTTGATGGCCTTTTTATGTGGGTCATTTCTGATCATCATTACAGCTTTGCTGTCCCTGGCCCAGCCCTGCTCTGCCAGCACTGGGCACGTGGCAGAGCCATAATTAGGAGAATCAGCCTCTTCCTCGTTTGTTCACAAGGTCACATTACTTGAAAGCAGTGTCTGAGGGTGCCTGTCTGAACCTGGGCTTGACAGAGGGGTTTTATTGCTTCCTGTTTTTTATCCCGTCCTTGCCCTCGCCTGGATTGCTCTTTGTGTTTTGGTGTTCCAGCTCGTGCCTCACAAGTCTCATCAGAAGTTTTTTCCTGCAGGTGGAACAGCATTAAAATCCTAGAATCATAAAAACACAGAATGGTTTGGGTTGGAAGGGACTTTAAGGCTCCTCTTGTTCCACCCTCTGCCATGGGCAGGGACACCTTCCACCAGCCCAGATTGCTCCAAACCCTGTCCAACCTGACCTTGGACACTTCCAGGGATCCAGGGGCAGCCACAGCTTCTCTGGGCAACCTGTGCCAGGGCCTCTCCACCCTCACAGCCACAAATTTTTTCCTGATTCCTAATCTAAACCTACTGTCTGTCATTGAAGCCATTCCCTCTTTCCTGTCTCTCCAGGCCCTTGTAAATAATCTCTCTCCATCCTTCCTGGCTCCCTTCAGGCACTGGAAGGCCACAATCAGGTCACCCCGAAGCTTCTCTTCTCCAGGCTGAACAATCCCAACTTTCCCAGCCTTTTCCTGTGCTCTTGGTTTGATGGAACAAAGCTCTTCCAAACCTGCCTCCTGCATGGATGCAGCTGGATCATCTGTGGAGTAAATCTGAGGGCAATCCCAGCGTAAAATGTCACAACAGGGACAGTTTTACCCCGTGCACTGTGAACCCCGTGGCTGCAGCACTGTGGGAGAGAGGCACAAACACTCACTTTGTTTCCTGTGCCTCCATTTCTTGCTCTTTCTCAGCAGGTACCTGATTGTTTGGCTGTGGTAGGAAAGTGTTTCACTGAACTGGACCACGAGGCCTTGCCCTGACCTTGACTTACCTTTGCCACGCTTGGTACAAAAGGCACAAGAATAAAAACACCATGAAAACCAAGCCACAGCTGTTTAAAGAATAAATACAGGTGGAAAAGGGAAACACAAATACAGTCTGGGCATCTCTGTCTGAGGCTTTTAGGGTACATAAAATGGAGTTACACACTCTTTCAGGAAGGGGAGTGTTTTTTTTCCTAAATTAGAGGAAAAAACATTGAAGAAACATCAAAACCTGAGAAATGACACTTGGGGACATGGTTTAGTAGTGGACTTCACAATGCTGGGATAATGGCTGTACTTGGTGATCTCAAAGGTCTTTTCCAACCCAAATGATTCCCTGTGGAGCTGTAGGAGCAATCCTTTCATGACCAAAGGTGCAGGATGAGAGTTTGAATCGGGCACAAGCTCAAACTAGAGCTGCCTCGGTGCCTGGGAGGGGCTTCAGGAACAACTACAGAATTCCCTTGGTGTGCAGGAGGAGCTCGTAGCCTGGGATTTGGGATGGCAGCAGCTGGAGAGGGAGTGCTTGGTTTAAAGGAAGCTTGGACAGCTCTCTGTAGATGGACCTGCAATGACAAGCAAAGGGCTTCTTTGCCCATGTTTAGTTTTGTGCTGGGCTGGAGTTGGGAGCCTTGATGGTGCCAAATGCTGTCCTAAAGGAAGGCTCCCTTCCTGTTCCTGCCTGCTCTTCCAAAACAGCTCTGCAGGGCTGTTCCTGTGCATGCTTGGCATGACAGGGTGTGTTCCAGGCTGCCTGTGTTGCATTGGTTTGTCTTCTCCAGAGCCAACCAAAGGCCTGTGTGAGCAGTGTCTGATCCTTGTCATTACCTCTGCAAGGTCACCTGTCACCTGCACAGCCTTCAACCAGTGAGGGAGTCACTTCAAGCAGGCTGGGAGTGTTTAGGCAAGGTGTCAGGAGGTGCTGGAGGAGGGGCTGTGTGCTTCTGCTGTGAGTGTGTGCTCCTGCCTTCAAACGACGGTGGAGAGAAAGGAATTAAGTCAGTGTTCTAATTTTTTTTTAGTTGCTAATTTACTACAGAGGCTCAATTAAACTGCATTTGGTTTTTGCAGCACGCAAGTAAAGACCCCAAAGATGGGAGAGACAGCAGGGATCAAAAAGAACCCAAGGAGAAGGAGTTTGAGAACATGCTGGACTTTGTGAAGCCGTTGTCGTTGCCCTCTCTCCCGGGCCTTCACCAGTCACTACCTCAGAACCAGAGCTATGTGGCCACCACGAAGTCGCAGACAGGTAAAAAGGAGGGAGCTGGAATCCTTAGCAGCTCCCACCTCCCCAGCCTGTGTCTGTGTGGGGAGATGAGGAGTTAACAAGGACCAAAACCTCTGTGATAGCACCTTTCTCCCACTCAGGCTTCCCTTTCTCTCTGCTGCCACAGACCTTGTCAGTCAGAGTTGTCTCCCCTACTCACTCTTTGCAAGTGCCCTGCAAAGGTGACACTTGTGTCCCCAGACTCCCTGCTGCTCCCCTTGGGTGTTGGACAGGGAACATTCTCGCAGTGCCCTGTTGAAGTCCCCTCCCAGGTGAAGCCCAAGTGAAGGGAGCAGTTCCCATGCAGTCCCTCCTGCACCACCCTGTGTCCTCCTGGGGTGCAGGTCCCTCCTGGACAGGCAGCTGAGCTCTGTCAGGCACCTCTGCTAAAAGCTTTTGTTAGAGAAATCACTCTGATCTCTATTTCCTGGGTGATATTTTGTAGGAGTTTCTACCAGTTCTGAAGGGACTTTGAATGCCACCACGACTGCTTACCAAGAACTACAGCCTTATAAATGAAATTAATTGGGTTAACAGAATGTTTTTGAAAGGTCTCTTCATGGATTTTTGGTGAAATTTCATCATTGTGGGAGATGAAGGAATGCTTTCAAGGAACAGGCTATGTAACTGCAAACACTAATCCTGGTGCTGAATCTGGCTGTTCTTAAAAGAGCCTGCACCAAGCATCCTTCTGCTGTGTAATCACCAAAGACATCCTCAGGCATCCTCAGGGAGGTGTGATGTCTGATTTGATCAGAAGGCTTAACAAATTAAGACTCAATCAAAGTAGTGAAAGGAATCAAACAAACTTGCATAGTAGGTGTGAAATGAGGTTAAATGGCAAACAGCTCTTTATTTAAGGTACCTTTTCCCTGTTCTTCAGTTCTTGTCCCATTGCTTTCATTGTCAGTTGGTATTATTGGCCTTGCAGTATCTATTTGAGCAAGTTGGATTCGATTCAGCCTCCCACGACATCAGCAGCACTGCCAAACACAGGCTAATTTAAGGATTTGATACTGTGTGTGGTGCTGGAGGGGCCAGAAGGAGTGTGGAGAGGATACTCAGAGTTTGGGTGGGTTTGCAGCACTGGCAGGAAGCTGTTTGTGTGCTTGCACATATGTGTGTGTCATCTTTTGGTTGACTTGTAAATAAATCAGTTGGAGCAGGAAGCTTTTTTCTCAGTTCTTGCCCTCAATGTGATTTCATAGAAACCCAGATTGGTCTGGGTTATCAGGGACCTTAAAGTCCATCCAGTTCCACCCCCTGCCACGGGCAGGGACACCTCCCACCAGCCCAGGTTGCTCCAAGCCCCATCCAACCTGGCTTTGGACACTTCCAGGGATGGAGCAGCCACAGCTTCTCTGGGCAACCTGTGCCAGGGCCTCCCCACCCTCCCAGGGGGAATTCCTTCCCAATATCCCATCCATCCCTGCCCTCTGGCAGTTTGAAGCTGTTCCCCCTTGTCCTGTCAATCCAGATCTCTCTCCAGTACAATCCCTACTCTCTATCCCTTCTTCTTTTCATTCCTGAGCAAACTTTGGGTCCCTTTTGCTTCTCTTTTCCAGCTGCTGCAGTATCTCGGAAGAAAAAGCGGAGAATGGGAACCTATAGCCTGGTTCCCAAGAAAAAGACCAAAGTGTTAAAACAGAGAACAATGATTGAGATGTTTAAGAGCATAACTCATTCCTCTGCAGGTGCCAAGGTAAGGGCAGCACTGGGCCCCCTGGACTTGTCTGTTGTCGCACACACGTCCCTTGTCTTGGCACACCAACCCCACACAGAGGTGCAGGGATGTGGTGGCTTGTTGAGGTCATCTTCCCTTCCAAGTCTACATCTTCTCTCTGGCAGCAGCTTCCTGCCTGCTTTGGAAATGGCATTTTGAGAGTGGCTGTTCAGATACCAGCCCTTAAACAAACTTTTACCGCTGAATGTCACATGAATCCTGGGGAACTGGAGAGATTTCAAGCATGCCCCAGGTGGTGACCTTTTTGTTTCAGTGTCCTCAGGGTCTCCTGTTGCTGCCTGAGGCTGCACAGCAAAACACTTGGTTACTTACAAAAGGTTTAGACACCAACTCACTCCTGATCAAATTCTGCTTTTGCTGCAACCCACGCCCTGAAATTTTTGTCTTTGAATTCAAGAAGAACAGTGCTAGGCCTTCATGGAGCAGTATGAAAATCCTAATGTGATATAATTTCCATTCTCTAGAAACCTTTCTGCCCCTTGGTGGAGCTGCCCCCAGTGTTTGAATCAGGCCTTTCTCCCCCCAATGCCTCGTACAGCCATGTGAGTCTGGAATGACTCCTCGTGGCCCCTCAGTCCCCAGATCCAGCAAGGCTTGGGTGACACATGGCAGCCCAGGCTGGGCTTTGGAGGGACACAGAGCCAGCTTTCCCCTGGCAGCTCTGGAGCTCCCAGCATGGAGCAGGTCTTGCCTGGATCCAGCTGCTCTGTCCTGGGAATTGACCCTTGTGGCCCATGTGTCACAACTTTCAGAGTGACAAGGACCTGGGTGATGCCAGCCCTCATGTGAATGGGGAAAGCATAGATGTGGACTCAGAAGAGGAGGACTCTGATGAGTTGGAGGAGGAGGATGATCATGGAGCAGAGCAGGCAGCTGTGTTCCCTGTGGATGAGAACAGGACCTGTAAAGACAGTGCATCCGATGCAGACAACGCCAGAAAGGTAATTCCCACACCCTGAGCACCTGAGGACTGGGATGGGACACTGCTGGGACACCTGGGGTAGGAGGGGCTTCAACTGAGGCAATTTCTAGGGCTTTTTTCACCTGCAAGATGACAGAAAGCTCAGCAGTGGCACTGAGGCTCTTGGGTGACCATTTCCTGCTTCCCATTGCACCTGTGAGGGTCTCCCCCAGTTTCAGCCCTCCACAGCTCTGTGATCCACGCTGCAGAATCCCAACCATATTTAGTTCTGGGATTTACTGAACCAATAAGAGGTATCTCCTTAATCTTGCTGGTAACAGGCTGGCAAAGCACTAAAATTGATTTAGTTCATGTTTTTTCCCCAAAATCATTGTAGTGATTTCTCCAAATCTTTACATAGTATAGACATGAGCCTGGTTTGGATTAGGAAGGAAGTTGCAATTTGGTTGGAAAACTTCATTCTGGAGTTGATTTTCTTTTTCCCCCCTGTACCATCCCCATGGATGTTCCATGACTGGAACACACTGAGCTCCAGCCTTGGAGCTCCTGTCTTTTTGGTGCTCGTGCAGGTTGGGGCTGGGTGGGGGGCACAGCAGGATGGTGGGGGATGCTGTGATGGGTCCTGGGCACAGCAGGATGGTGGGGGATGCTGTGATGGATCCTGGGCACAGCAGGATGGTGGGGGATGCTGTGATGGGTCCTGGGCACAGCAGGATGGTGGGGGATGTCCTGCTTTGAGAGACCCGACCTGACTGACTCGTTCTGCTCTTGGGCAAATGGTGGTTGCAGATCGATGATGGCGAGTCTGAGGAGGAACAAGAGTCTGTAGAGTCTGGGGAGGAGGAGGAGGATGGAGACGAGTCTGACTTGGTAAGCTGGGCTACTAAATGTGTCTTTCAGCCTGTGGCCTGTTGATAATAATTTCCCCTTTGCACTGCTGCCAGAAAGAGAGAGAGCAAAGCGGTGCAGTCTCCTTGACAAAACTCACTCTCTGAAACCACCCACACACAGAGTATTGTTTTCCACAAGGTGCTTAACCCTGATCTGTGGTACATTTAATTGCTTTCTGATGCTAACTAATGAGCTTTTGTTGTTTTCAACAAAGTGTTGACTGCCTTTAATCATTCGAATGTTGGTGGAAACGTTTAAGGGCGCTTGAATTCCTCAGATGCACAGTCGGCAAGTGGTAGGAGCCAGCAATGCTTCCTTAACAACCTGAAGCTCTGCAGGGCTTTTTGGAACTCAGGTGGAGTTGTTCCCAAACCCATTGGCCCAGCCCACAGCCTAAATTCGCACTGCTCTGACATCCACCTCACTCCAGATGAGCAGCTCTTACCAGGGAGACTTACAAGTAGCACACAGACAGACAGACAGACAGACAGATGCTCTCCCTGGGAGGTTGGTTGTGTAGCACGAGGTCAAGACTTTCAGCTGCTCCTGGGGATTTCTGGGGGTTTTTTAGATAGCTGGTGAAGAGAACCTGATGATTTTTTTTATTTAAATTGTTATTCATTGTTTGTCTCTGTCCCCCAACCCTCCCCTTTACTTAAGAACTTTGCTCCCTTTCCACAGCCTCTCAAGTTGAGGAGCCAGCATTTAAGGCACCCCAACTCTTCAGTCACCCTGAGAAAATTCTTGGCTTCATTTTCTTGATGTTTTGAGCTGAAGGTAGAACCATAATTACAAAATACACCAAATGAATCATTGAAGCTCTTTAGGACCTTGTTCCTCATGCTCTGACACTCCAGGAGCCAGAGAGGAGCGAGGAGCAGGGGCTGTGCAGCTGCCCCTTTCTCTGGGTAGCTGAGGCCAGTCTGTAGCTTTAGCCCAAACCAAGGGTTGAGTTTGGGGCCAGTCCAACCTCCCAGGTCATATCTCCCCATCCTGGGAGGTGGTCTGTGCTCTGGTGAGTCAGTCAGTTCCCCAGACAGGGTCTGGCTCAAGCACAAACCTCTCCCCAACAAGCTGAGTGATGCAATTGGGGTAAAGCCACGTTGTGAGGCACAACCAAGCCCACACTTGAGGCGGTTATGGGGCAGCATTCCTCTCTTCCCTCACTGTGGGAACAGCCCATGGTGCAGCTGCCTATGGAGGCAGGGCCTGATCCAGCTGCTGTCAGTGCAAGCTGGAGATTTTTCCTAGGCTTTGATGGGAGCTGGATAAGCATCAGGAGCAGAGAATTTCAGTTTGAACACGAATTGTGTGGTGGATGCCTTGAAGGCTGCCTGACGGGGTTGTGGTGCCTCATTCCCCACTCTGATGTTGACTTTTGAAACCCCGCCCCAGACAACTGTATTTTTTTAAGCCAAAACCCAAACTCTGTTTAGATTCATATGTGTGGCTGAATATTTGCTGCATGATTAGTCTGTGCTACCCTGTGCCTGGCTCAGGGAGGGGGGTGGTCTGCTGCTGTAGGGTTCAGTTCCCCTGGGTCCCTCCCAACCCTACCAGGGTGCAAGGCGGGTTTCTTGTTGGCATTTTCTGACACAGCTGTGGAGAAATGTGAACATTTTAGTTTGAAAACCCCACTGCCAAGAGCTCAAGGAGCGCTTGGACAACACTCTCAGGTGGAGGATCCATACAAAGAGTGGCTCAGGGCACTGGGTTTGTTCAGCTTGGAGGAGACTGAGGTCAGACCTCACTGGGGGCTGCAGCTCCTCATGAGGGGCAGCTCCGACCACTGCTGTGTGTGAGCAGGGACAGGACCCAGGGAAGGGCTGGAGCTGTGTCAGGGCAGGGTCAGGGTGGATCTCAGGAAAAGCTTCTTCCCCCAGAGGGTGGTTGGCACTGAACAGGCTCCCCAGGGCAGTGGGCACAGCCCCAAGGCTGCCAGAGCTCCAGGAGGGTTTGGACAACGCTCTGAGGGACAGGGTGGGATTGTTGGGGTGTCTGTGCAGGGCCAGGGTTTGGACTGTGAATGGTCCTTGCGGGTCCCTTCCAACTCAAGATACAGTGTGATTCTATGATTCTACCATTTTTTGGGAAGCTGGGAGTGTGTGTGTGTCCCTGCACCCTTGCAGTGCTGCACAGAGGTGCTCAGCTGGTGTGAGGGCCTTCATGGAAGAGAAAGTGCCGCCTGCAGTACAGAAATGACAGGAAATACACCCACACGTGTGCCTGGGTTTCCTTTTCGTTGCTATAAAGGCATCTCAGCACCCCTTGGTTTCAAACCCCTGGTCCTTAGAGGCCTTTCTGCACCGCTCAAGCTGCACAAAGGCTCTTCCTCACGGGCACGAGGAGCTGCTGGGACACTGGTGCCAACATGCCTGACATGCACGTGGCCTCTCTGGTTCTTCAGAGCTCGGAGTCCAGTGTCAAGAAGAAGCTGCTGAAGAGGAAAGGGAAGACGGACAGTCCATGGCTGAAACCCACCCGCAAGAGGAGACGGAGGAATAAAAAGAAACAAGCCAGTGTTTTAGGTAACTAATCGTGTTTTGTTCCTTTAGCTGCACCCAAATCTGCCTTCCAGGTGGAGGGGGAAGGACCTGAGGCCTGTGAGTCTCTTCCTTCCCCAGGCTGGGCTGTGTGGTAAACCAGGGTGTGAACTGGCAGTCACTGCTGGTGCCACTTTAACACATGAGGTGGCTTTGTCCTTGGCATGCTGGAGGAATATTAGTTTGTCCTTGAACTGCCTTTGTTTTAAAGTATCCAGAAAAGGCTTATAAAAAGGAGGAAGATGAGCCTTTTATACAGATAGTGACAGGGGAAGGTGGAATGGTTTTAAACTTACAGAGGCCAGGGTTTGATGGGATCTTAGGAGGAATTTTTTTACTCAGAGGGTGGTGAGGCCCTGGCACAGGTTGCCCAGAGAAGCTGTGGCTGCCCCTGGATCCTTGGAAGTGTCCAAGGCCAGGTTGGATGGGGCTTGGAGCAACCTGGGCTGGTGGAACCCATGGCAGTGGGGTGGAACTGGGTGATCTTTAAGGTCCCTTCCAACCCAAACCAGTCTGTGATTCTATGATTCTGTGCCTCGTGTGGACTCCTGTCCTGTGAGCTCGGGGAGCACATTTAGATGCAGAAGGAAAAGAAAGAACCACCACTTGTGTTCCATTGCTCTTGTATGGATGTTTGTGCAGCTGAATGAATTGTGCAGGTTGGCTTTGCTCATTCTGAAAGCACCACAGTGTTTATAATGAGCTGCCTCCGAGCTGCCTCTGGCCCATCTCGAGTGTTCAGGTGGTCACTCTGGTTTGTCCTGAGTTACCCAGCACTCAGAAGAAGGTTTCAGTGGCCTCTGTGTGCTGAAAGCTGTGGGCTGGGGAGAGCCAGGAGTGCAGGCTGGTTGTGACGTCCTTCAGGGAAGGTCACAACATGGGTGAAATACAGTGGAGAGTCTCTGAAGTGCAGCTGTGCCTCATTACTAAGGTTTCACACATCCATTCCACCAAAGGGTTTATTGTTCCACTCTTGCTAATTCAATGCAAACAGGCCATTTTTGTATCAGCAGGTTTGTGGCTAATTCTGAGTTACTTGACCATGTTTCAGCCTCTGGTCTGTGCCTGGGGTCTGTCAGTCATCTGGCTTGCTCCTCTTCCTCCCAGAATGAATTAGGGACCATTGCTCCCTTTCACAGCAAACCCTCATTTGAAATCAAATTAAATCCTTCATTTCAGATGCAGACTGGTTTTCTGCCCTCTTAGTAAAAGTGGTGGCTACTCTTCCAGGGTAACCAAACTCTCTTGGCCAAGATGGAGTGGGAGAAACAAATTGAGGGAGAAAGTCAAGCCAAGGGGGTATGAAATGATTAACAATCCCCACTCAGGCTCCATGGGGTCCCCACACAATCCCTTCCCAGTGAGGGATCCCCACAAAATCCCTTCCCAGTGAGGGATCCCCACACAATCTCTTCCCAGTGAGGGATCCCCACACAATCCCTTCCCAGTGAGGGATCCCCACACAATCCCTTCCCAGTGAGGGATCCCCACACAATCTCTTCCCAGCAGCAGCTTTGTTCACTTGGAGCCACAACTTGGCTTTTATGTGTTTCCCCTCCCACTAAGCTGAATGTCACCTGTCTTGTCCCCTTCCCGAGGTGCACGAGGGGATGGTTGGCTCTGCCTGGCTGGAATGTTGTCCCTGAGCCCTGTGCAGCAGGTTGGAGGCAGGAGGATGCTCTGTTCATCCCTTCCTTGTGCCATTGTAGCAGCAGGCAGAGGTGCCTTGTGGAGGCAGAACTTGTCTCCTTGATTGTTTTTTCTCTGGTTGTTTGCTGCCTGAGTGGGGGTGGGAGCTCTGCCTGACCAGCTGGGGAAGGGAACCAGCCGTTCCATGTGAGCCCAGATGTTGTGTTTCCATCATTCCTGAGGAACCTGCAGAGTCTGATCCCAGCCCTGGCCTGGCACCCTGTGGGGTGGGTGGTGCTGATGGGGTTTGTGTGAATGCCCCTGTTCCCATCCAGGTGCCGAAGCCTATAAACCATCGCTGGGCAGGGAGGGCCCGGGCCAGGAGAACAGCATGGAGTACATGGAGGTGTCCCTGGATTCCCTGGACCTGCGGGTGAAGGGCATCCTGTCCTCGCCCCCGGGGGGTGAGTGCTGGGGCCGAGTTTGGGGCGGGGCTGGGGCTGGGTTTGGGTTTGTGAATGGGTTTAGGGCTGGGGCTGGGTTTGGAGCCAGGCCCTGGTCTGAGTTTGGGGCCAGGGCTGGGTTTGAGACTGGGGCTGGGGCTGGGTCTTCGTTTGGGGCCAGGTCTGGGTTTGCAGCTGGGTCTGAGTTTGGGTTTGGGTTTGGGGCTGGGTCTGGGGCCAGGTCTGGGTCTTGAGCCAAGTCTGGGTTTGGGTGTGGGGCCGAGTCTCGGTCTGTCTTTGGGGCCAGTTCTAGGTCTGATTTTGGGACCTGTTCTAGGTCTGGCTTTGGGGCCGGTTCTAGGTCTGATTTTGGGGCCGGGTCTGGCTTTGGGGCTGGTTCTAGGTCTGATTTTGGGGCCGGGTCTGATTTTGGGGCCGGGTCTAGGTCTGATTTTGGGGCCGGGTCTGATTTTGGGGCCGGGCCTTTGTTCCGTGCGGGGCCCCCGCTGCCCCCTGGTGGCCACGGAGTGCGATGGGAATGGGGTGGGATTGGGATGGGATGGGATGGGATGAGGATAATGATAGAGATGAGGCTGGGATAGGAATGGGGATTGGGCTGGGACAGGGATGAGGATGAGGATAGGAATGGAGCTGGGATGAGGATAGGGATGGGGGTAGGACTGGCCTGGGGATGAGGATAGGGGAAGGGATGACCATACCTATGGGGCTGGAGCTAGGCTGGGGATGAAGATGAGGATAGTGATGGGACTAGGGATGAGGATGGGGATGGGCCTGGGATGGGGCTGGGGTAGGAATGTGGCTGGGATGGGGATGATGATAGTGGTGAGAATGGGGCTGGGATGAGGATGAGACTAGGGATAGGTCTGGAACAGGAATGGGGCTGGGGTGGGGCTGGGAGTGATAGGAGTGGGAGTGGGATAGGAATGGGGATAGGTATGGGGCTGATGATAGGGATGGGGCTGGGATAGAAATGGCGTAGGATGGTGGTTGTGTTGTGATGGGGATGAGGATAGGGATGGGGATGAGGGTGAGGACAGGGCAGGTGCATGAGGATAGGGATGAGGCTGAGGATGTGGCTGGGATCCCAGTTCCAGTGGGGCACTCTGGCTCAGGAATACACCCACCAAGGGGCCCGAGGTACTGGCCCAGCCCCCATGTCCCACTGGGCAGCTCCCCTCCATTCCCTGTGTGTGCTGATTCAGCATCCCCCCAAACCACTGTCACTGTGGCCCCAGGAATCACTTGTTCAGCCCTGGGAAGAGGAGGGATGGTGCTGGGCCCTGGGTGCTCAGCCCCAGCTGCTGTTCCCAGTGCTGAACTTCCCTCAGCTCTGGCATCTCCTGCCTGGGCCAGATCCACCCGTCTGTCCCTGTCACTCTCTCTAAGGTTGTCTGGCTCCTTTGATAGAGGCACATCAAAGAGTTCCCCACAAAGGGAGGGTCAGGATGGATGAGGGATGCTTTCACCAGAGCCTCTGGATGTCAAACAGATCAGGGAAGTGACAGCCTGGAAGGCAAG
The DNA here is from genome assembly GCA_013397135.1 of Pachyramphus minor. Taxonomy (NCBI): domain Eukaryota; kingdom Metazoa; phylum Chordata; class Aves; order Passeriformes; family Tyrannidae; genus Pachyramphus; species Pachyramphus minor. The sequence goes on along the minus strand of VYXB01007074.1, from coordinate 238,154 downwards.
GAATGAGCTTTGTGATTTGTGCTCCTAGAAGAGGCTCTTAAACCTTTAAGATCTTGACAGGATTTTACATGAAAACTGAGAGGACTTTCCCTGTGCTTGTATGTCTTGAAATATCCTTTTGCTGGGCTTGGGCTTGCAACTTGTTGGCTGAAGGAAATTCCTGATGGCATGAAAGGGTCTTGTGTTCTGCTGAGGGGGTCAGAGCTGTGGGCAGGGATTTGGGGGGGAGAACATTGCCATTGCCAGGGGAATTAAAGAGGAATCTCCCCCAGGAACAAAGTTAATCTTCAAAACTTTGCAGCAAAATAACTCTGCTTTCAAAAGCTTAAGAAGCAGCAGCACAGTTCCTTCTTGCTGTGAGTCAATCCTGTAGCAGTGGGTAGGGAAAGCTTGGGATGCTCCAGGATGAACCACCCCAAAGGATTTCCCTCTATACTGCAAACATTGTGAAGAGATGTTTCAGTGTAGGATTGGAACAGGATTGTAGGACTAGAATCAGCCTCCTGTCACTAGGCCAGTGTTTAGCAATCATGGCTAATACAGTGCTTGATTTAGATCCAGAGGAGCCAGAAGAACATTCCCACTGTGTCCCCATACCTGGCAGAGACCCCCCTCAAAAGCCAATATCCACCTTTTCATAGGTTTGTAAGTGTTCAGCATCTGAGAGAAAGGGATGAGGAAAGGGCAAGAACATTGGAGCATCTTGCTGCTTTCTTTTCACTGGTTTGTTCTCTTTCCAAAATAAATAATTCTTGGTTGACTGAGGCCAAATAGTCCCAGGAATTTTGTTTTCCCATCTGTGTAATAGGCCTCTGCAAATAGAAGTTTGTGCTTTCCTGATCTTCTCTGTTTATCACTCCAGTGACTGTTTAAATTTCCAGCTCTAGGTGGTTTCCTACAAATCTTCTGGTGCCAGGGCACAGTTCTGTGGGGCAGGTGGGGAGGAGAGACAGGCTGATAAAAATCTGGGCCTCATCCTTGCTTAGCCTGCTTGAGGTTTTCTCACAGTAAACTGTTCTTAACTTCTCAGTCTTAATTTCAGCCCAGTCAACTGCAGTGTGGCTGGACTTGGAAAACCACAGGAGGCTTTTGCAAACTCCAGCTGGTGTAAAAAAAGGGTCTTTTTTCCCAGGATTTGGGTGATGCCCTGAGAGCATTTCAGGATGTGGAATGGGAAGATGTCACAGGGTGGTGTTGATGGGCTGCATCCTTTCTCCTGGGAGAGAATCTGAGTTGATTTACTGGTCTTCTGTACTCCAGGTCTTTCCAATGGCCCTGAAGCAATGGAAGTAGATGGTCTCCAGGAGGTTCCCCTCTGTAGCTGTCGAATGGAAACCCCCAAAAGCAGAGAGATCACCACGTTAGCCAACAACCAGTGCATGGCCACGGAGAGTGTGGACAACGAGGTAGGAGCCTGTCTTTTAGCTTCTCACAGCCTTTTGTGCTGAGGACAAAGACCCAGAGAATGAAAAGCTGTGCCAGGAACACGTGTTGGGTGGTGCAGGGGCTCTGTGCCTGCTAGACTGGGACCCACTGGTGTGGGAATGGCAGGGTGAACATCTCACTGGCTCAGGGAGGGCTCCAGCACTCTGTGTGTGTCCCACTGTGGGGATGAAGCCACAGGGAAGGGAGGAGGTGATGTGTCTGCAGTGGGAGAGGCTCTGGGTGGGTCTCTCTGCTTGTCCCAGCCTGTGTGGCTGGATCTTGTTGATTGAGAGGCCAAGTAGGCTAAAATACATTCCCATGCATCCAAGGGAGAAAATCCAATCAGGGGAAGCTTGGAGCTGGTTTTCCTTGACTACAAAGGAGCTGATGCAAACCTTTCCATGGGCAGGTCTTGAGTTTTGGGAACTTGGCATGTGCTCTGCTGCCCCAGCCTTCCTCTCTCCTCCTCACATAAGAGGCTTCTGTTCCAAAGCTTCCCATGTCCCAGTTGTGGCCTTCCAGTACCTGAAGGGATCCCACGAGAGAGATGGAGAGGGACTTTTTACAAGAGCATGGAGTGACAGGACACATGGGAATGGCTTCCCACTGCCAGAGGGTGGGGTTAGATGGGATATTGGGAAGAAATCCTTCCCTGTGAGGGCGGGGAGGCCCTGGCACAGGTTGCCCAGAGAAGCTGTGGCTGGCCCATCCCTGGAAGTGTCCAAGGCCAGGTTGGAGCCACCTGGGCTAGTGGGAGGTGTCCCTGCCCATGGCAGGGGATGGGACTGGATGATCTTTAATGTCCCTTCCAACCCAAATCATTCTCTGATTCGATGTTCTGGCAACCCTGTGCAGCTCTGACTGACAGACAACAAGTGCACTCAATGCCTTTTCATTGGTCACAGCTGAGCTTGTTGGGCTCTGCTGGTTCCAGAAGTGTGGAATTAAGTGGCAAAATGACTCCATTCCAGAGTCTGGGAAGTGAGACTGCAGGACAGGAATGCATTTGGTGGATCCTCCTTTTACTGGGAGACACGTGGGTTTCTTTTTGGTTTCAGCCAAGCTGCAGTCTGACTGCAGCACCCTGGTACTCACTGGTAGTAGGGCAAGGAGTGAGAATATCCCTATTTCTCCTCCAGGATCCTTGGGAAGGGGTGGATGAAGGGAGAAATGGATAATCAGATTCACAGCCCATCTCTTCTTGTCTTGCTGGTACCTATAGAGAGAGGAATTCCCAAAGAGTGGCAAAATTAACTCATTCAAGAGAGAATGCCCTGGGAGACTTGTCAGAGAGAGGAGGGACCCCAGGGTTCCTAAATAAACACAAGGGATATGGAAGAGTTCCTGCTCATGTCTACGGTGGGTTGACAGTTCTGTCCCTGCATAAATCAGGGGGAGGAATAGCAAAGGCCATGCTTTATGTTGGATTCTTTTTCATAATGGGATAAATGACTCATAGATGTTATAAGAATATTATATGTGTGAATAGTGGGTTCTCCAGACTGTCATGTCCTTGGAGAGTGCTATAAATAGTTATAAGCACCCTACTGCACTCTCTAATGGTTGGAAAACAGCAATTAATCAAACTTCTTGTAGGGTTTCTAACAAATCATGTAGTGTCACATAACAGTGCAGGGTCTTCCTCACACCAATAGTGCAGCTTTTCACATGTTAATCACATTCCCTCACCTCAGTAAAATTCCTCAATGGAGCCCTCGTGCCATCCCTGCAGCCCCTGGACTGGGGTGGTAACAGGGATCAGTCCAGCCAAGGTGTCACAACCACAGGGAGACTTTGCAGCTGGAATTTGGGAAAGTTGATTTGGACATGCCAGGGCTGAATGATGAGCCTGGCTTAATATCCATTCTTCCTTTCCCACAGGGATGTTGCTTCTACAGGAAAAGTGGGAGTTTAAAAAAATTACAGAGTAAAGTCCAGTTTTGTTGAGAAAAGCAGCAAATCAAAGCTGAGCTGGAGCAGAGGATCAGTCTGTGGGTGATGAGCAGGCACTGAGTCTTGGTGACAACACACAGTGACTGTGTCCCTTCCCTTGGAGCAGCCTTTCACCTTTCTGTTCCTAGTTTATAGGTGTCCTTTACCAGGCACGTGAGGAGAGCAAGATTATTATCCAGAGGGACTTGAAACAGAACCCAAAGAGCATCAGGTTGTGCTGGCAGGTGGCACCTGGGGTGTGCCAGTGTGGTGTCTGTAGGAGTGGGGCAGCAGAAGGAAGGGCTGATCCCTCTGCTGCAGCAGAGCAAGGAAAACTGGTTGGGAGTAGGGAACCCCAGTTGTGGGACCTGCTGCTGTTAACAGAGCAGATGGGGCATGAGAGTGACAGGACAAGGGGAATGGCTTTAAGCTGAAGGAGGGCAGGTGTAGATCAGGTATTGGGAAGAAATCCTTCCCTGTGAGGGTGGGGAGGCCCTGGCACAGGTTGCCCAGAGAAGCTGTGGCTGCCCCATCCCTGGAAGTGTCCCAGGCCAGGTTGGAGCCACCTGGGCTAGTGGGAGGTGTCCCTGCCCATGGCAGGGGATGGAATGAGATGATCTTTAAGGTTCCTTCCAACCCACACCTTTCTCTGATTCTCTGATTTTTGAGCCCAGAGCTCTACATCGGTGAAATCCTTTGGAAAACGTGCTCCAAATGTGACTTTAGTTGAGCTCTCATGCAAGCCTGGCTCTTCATCCCTGTGGTCTGGGCAGGGGCCAGTGCTGGAACCAGTACAGACGATAAACTTCGCTGGCAACGAGGAGCAATTATTTTCCCCTTTATCTTCCTGTGCCTTATACTTTTGAACAGTAACAAGATTTAGTGCGAATGGTCTCGTTCTCTTGGTCACTCACACACGCTCTTCCTGGCAAAAGGAGAGTGTGTGTTGTGTGAGTCAGGCCCGTGGGACTGCCCCTTCTGCTTCTGCTTGGCTGTTGCCTATTTCCAGTTATGATTTTTTTTTTTTTTCTCCTTGCAAGCAACAAGCGACTCGGGGTCCACTTGCATGTTAGTTAGTGAATGATGCATCCCCTTCCTGTGAGGGCAGCTCTCCCAGCTTCCTGCTGCACTGCTAATGCTGCCTGGCACACGTCTGAATGGCTGTGGAAAAGCCAGGGCTCCTCAGGACAAGCACAGAGAGTGTTTTGGTCTCCAGTAATTTCATTTCCTTTAATTTCTCCTGTTCCAGCTGGGCCGATGCACAAACAGTGTGGTTAAGTATGAACTGATGCGCCCGTCTAACAAAGTCCAGCTTTTGGTGCTGTGTGAGGACCATAGAGGGAGGATGGTGAAACACCAGTGTTGCCCTGGCTGTGGATACTTTTGCACTGCAGTAAGTCCGTGCTCTCAATCTAGGGAAGGGGGTGCCTGTCGCAGTAGCCTGGAAGCTGAAGGTGGAGATGGTACCTAAAGGGCTTTACTGACTCCCTGGCATCAGCTCCACCTCGTTCCACAGCACATCAGGAGGTGTTTTCAGTAGGAATGTGTGTGAGGGTAGCTGAAATCGTCGCCTTTATCTTCCTGGAGACCCCAAGGGGTGTTACAAAAAGGGTTTTTGCATGGTGGAAGTCTTGCCTTAGGAATTTCTTTGGAAGGTGTTTTTTTTGTTTTGTTTTGTTTTTATTTTGGTTTGTTGTTTTTTTTATTCTCTGTACAGATCAGTCACACCAAAATATGTATTAGTTTGGTTTGGAAAAGTATCTGTGAGTCCTCTGTGTCTCCCTCTGTGGTTTAGGTGGGGAATCTGAGTGATGGCACTGGACCAAGGCAGTGTTTGAGATCTCAATTAGATTAGAGTAGATATTAGAAAGATAGATTAAATGTTAGGGAAAAATCTCCCCTGTGAGGGTGGGGAGGCCCTGGCACAGGTTGCCCAGAGAAGCTGTGGCTGCCCCATCCCTGGGAGTGTCCAAGGCCAGGTTGGATGGGGCTTGGAGCAACCTGGGGATAGTGGAAGGTGTCCCTGCCCATGGCAGGGGGTGGAATGGGATGATCTTTAAGGTCCCTTCCAACCTAAACCAGTCTGTGTTTCTGTGATCTCCTGCTGCTTCTTCCACCTCTGACACCGAGGCTTCTAATGGCTTTGGTCTTGTCCTTTAGTGGTCAGTGTCCTTGTTTCCCTGTTGGTAAAGCTGAGAAGCCCCAGTTGAGGCCTCAAAGGTTGATGATGAGCCTTAATTGTCTGATGCTGGTGTTTTTCAGGATGACTCCAGGGAAGATGCTGCAGTAGTGTCAAGCATTGCTGTAGTAAATGGAGCCATCCTGGGTTTTCCTGCTGAGTCAAAGATCATTGGAAAGACAAAATCCTTAAAACCCTTAGAGGCATTTTGGAAAGCTGAAATAGAGTTAATTAGGTTGCCTGGGAGGACTGTGAATTCAGGACAAGAGTGGTTTAACTGGCCTTTCCTTGCACGCTTGTACATCTCTCAGTGCCATGTCCTGGGGTGACCAGGGAGTGTCTGTGCCATCCATCACCAACCCAGAGCCCAGCAGGGCTTCAGGTAGCACTGATACCACAGGGCAGGGAACTCTGGGGTCCCTGCAGCCCAGCTGGAAGGACTCTGGGAAAATAATTTGAAGAGAAGTTGCCCATTTTGTTGCATGAGCAGTCAGTCACCTTTATTGGGGTTAAACAGCAGATGGGGCTGGTCCAGGCAGAGAAGTTGCATAATTTAGGTTGCACTGGGGTCAACGGCTGATTTAATGAGGTTCATGTAGATCCTTTTGTGTGCAGCTTTGTTGGGTGGTTTTAGTGCTGGCTCAGCACACAGGTCTGAAGTTTCCTTTTGCAGTTTTTGGGGGCGTCCTTACAGTGCACTGGCACTTCTAGAAACAGAAGCGACAACTTCAAGCGTTTGAGGAAAGAGCTGGAAATTGGGACTTCTCGGTTCTCTTTCCCAAGCACAATCCAAAAATCTTGCTTTGCAGTCCCTAACCAAGTGAGTTTTTTTCCCTCTTCACCTTGGTTTTGTTCTCTTCTCAAGAAGTGGCAGTGCTTGCTTACTGTACTGGACGCAGCAGGGGCAGGAGTGGTGGTGAGTGGAGCATGTGGCAGGGGCGAGGGCCGTGGTGGGGCAGGTGTGAATTCCTTCCCTGTGGTTTTTGCAGGGCACTTTCATGGAGTGTCAGCCGGAGAGCAGCATCTCCCACCGCTTCCACAAGAACTGTGCCTCCCAGGTCAACGACACGAGCTACTGCCCACACTGTGGGGAAGAGGCCTCCAAGGCCAAGGAGGTGACAATAGCCAAGGCCGACACGACCTCCACGGTGTCCCTGACCTACGAGCAGCAGAAACCAGCGGCTGTGGAGGGAAGGGCCGACACCACGACGGGGAGGTGAGCTGGGGGATCTCAGACCTCGTGCCAGACCAGGCTTTGAATTTGAATTCTTGCTCTCCCCCCTGATGAGCAAAGGGCTTCCTGGTCCTGCTCTCACGAGCCAAGCTCAGCTGTGGGGACCTGCAGGTGTGTTCTGTGTCGCTCACTGTGTTGGAGAAGATCACACCAGCCACAGGGTGGGCTGGGGCAGAGGCTCTGGAGATGGGGGTGTTCAGGGTGTAGACATTCCTTCCTCTTATGGGATAATTCCGTTCTTAAGGAATGGAATAGTAGTGGTCTGGTCAGCTCAGTGACAGGGACATTCCTGCAGCACCTGGCTGTAGCTCTGTAGCTCCTGCCTCGCACTCGTGAGGACAAGAGGGGAGGAAAACAAAGAGGAAAACACAAATCAAGCCAACCTTGTCTTGAACAGTGCTCTGTTTTGACATGCCTCATGTTCCTGGTTTTCCTGCAGCGCAGATTCCATCAAAATGTAATCACTGGGCAGTGAGGTTCCTTTTTGGGCAAGTTCTTACCGAAAAGGCTTTAAAATATATTGGTTTGTGTTTAGATTCCAGTTACACTTATCTAAAGTGTAGTATTGAAAGTATTTAAAATGCATTTGCTTTCCTTCTTTGGCATGAGATCCACACTGTAGTGTATTTTTAATGGTTGTGCTTTGGCTGTCTCTCATTTTACCTCTCCAGTGGCACTGGGACACGGTTATCAGAGGAAGACAAGCCAGAAAGTTCAGCTGCTGAGGGGTTTGACATGGCTGGGTCTTCAGTTTTTCCAAAGCCTACTACCAGCCTGACCCAGGGACCAGTTAAAGAAACTCTGGAAAGTGCCCTGATTGCCCTGGACTCCGAAAAGTAAGAAAAAAACCCACTGGGTCTCTCCAGTTCCCAATAAAGTTACTTAACTAGAGAAAATGGGATTTAGCTCCTCTGGATTTTGGTCCCACTCAGAGCTTCTTTTGTTCACTCATTTGTCACCCCCAAGAGATTTGGGAGAACTGTTACAGCTCTAAAGGTCTTATTGATTTCTGTGGAGGATTTAGTTTTTCCCTGGCATCTGTAACTGCTGGAAGTTCCTGTTCACAGCAGTGAGACCCAGAATTTGTTGTTGGGTGGCACGGAGTAGATCAGGCCCTCACTGAAAACAAGGCTGGCTGGGGTCAGAACTGGAAGTTTTAAGATCTCCTTCTGGAGACTTGTTCTTCTGTTTTGCTGGTGCTCTGGAGCTGTATCATGGAATCACAGAGTGGTTTGGGTTGGAAGGACCATAAAGACCATCCAGTTCTACCCCCTGCCGTGGGCAGGGACACCTTCCACCAGCCCAGGTTGCTCCAAGCCCTGTCGAACCTGGCCTTGGACACTTCCAGGGATGGGGCAGCCACAGCTTCTCTGGGCAACCTGTGCCAGGGCCTCCCCACCCGCACAGGGAAGGATTTTTTCCTTACATCTCACTTAAATTTGCCCTCTGCCAGTGTGAAGCCATTTCCCCTTTTCCTGTCCCTCCATCCCTTGTCCCCAGTCCCTCTCCAGCTCTCCTGGAGCCCCTTTAGGCCCTGGAAGGGGCTCTCAGGTCTCCCTGGAGCTTTCTCTTCTCCAGGTGAACCCCCCCCAGCTCTCCCAGCCTGGCTCCAGAGCAGAGGGGCTCCAACCCTGGGAGCATCTCCATGGCCTCCTGTGGACTCTCTCCAGCAGCTCCACATCCTTCTGCTGTTGTTCCCAGAGCTGGAGCAGCTCTTCAGGGGGGTCTCACCTGAGGGGGCAGAGGGGCAGAATCCCCCCTGCCCTGCTGCCCACACTGTGGGATCAGCCCAGGACACTGTAGGACAGCCTTTGTCATGCACATGGGGTGGCAGTGAGGGGGTTACATGCCTGCTGTGCCCTTCACTGAGAACTAACTGCTCCTCTTTTCCCCCCTCCTGCAGGCCCAAGAAGTTACGGTTCCATCCGAAGCAGTTGTACTTCTCTGCCAGGCAAGGGGAGCTGCAAAAGGTCCTGCTGATGTTGGGTAGGTGCCTCCTTCCCAGGGCAGGGCCTGGCTGGCAGCACTCCCAGCTCCTGCCAGGCAGCTGCCAGTGTCCAGTTCCCAGCATGGCCCCATATCACATTCCCCACTGCCCCCTGGGAGTGGAGCTGGAGGAGAAATCCACTTGTACAAGTGATGTGTCATTGGGAATGGCTTCATCTCTCTGTGAAATGTGGACTGTTCCCAACTTCCTTCTGTATTTGAGCACTGTTTTATCCAGAGAAGCTGGTTATGTCCCCAGAATGACCTACATGTGATTGTTCCAGTCCAGCAGAACTTTTCCTCTCCATGCAATGGGATAGATGGATATTTGCATCCAGTGGGGAGGTAAAAAGAGAGTAGTCAGCTTAAGGTGAGACCCATCTGCAGGAGAGCAAAAAGGAAGAGCCTGCAGTTCTAGGGCTTCATAGTTGTCTGTCACCAGATGACTTTGAGCTGCTGAGCTTGTTTTTACCAACAAATATCCCTGAGGAATCTCCCTCTTTGAAGGACACAATGTTTCCTCAGGATCATTTCCTTTCCACTGCTGTACTTTGCTGTACATTTTTGGACACTTCCTGTTCCTGTCATTTATCAGTTCCTACCTTTTTTTTTTTTTTTTTGGTCTAGCAAGTGTTTGCTCCATTGTTCCTTTCTTCAATAGGACAAAAATGTTATTCACTGATATTTAGCTGTGGCCTCATCATGTGCAACATGTTATCATGCCCAGACATCTTTGTCTGCCTGTCAGCATCATCTCTCAGTCTTTGCACAGCTGTGAGAATCTCTGGCCAGATCCCAAGCTTGTGTTAGCTGGAGAAGCTCCATCCATGTTGTAGCCCTGTGTTTGCAGGGATGCAACAACAATCACTAATATTAATTGCAGTTAATAGCACTGAGGCAAAAAGTCCAGGTAGCACCAACTCTTTCTTTGCAACTTCTGTGTTGCTTTAAACAAAACAGCATTTTTTTCTTTTCTTTTTATCCCTGTGTAGTGTTGGTTTTGAGATGTACTGAGAGTCTGAGGGACATGTCCTATGTAGATATTGTTATGCCTTAAAGGTCTTGAGTTCCAGGGTGTTTCTGAAGCTCTTGGCATGAGGGTTCACATAGTCACAGAATGTGCTGAGTTGGAAGGGACCCACAAGGATCATGGAGTCCAACCCTCAGCCCTGCACAGGCCCAGCCCCAAGGGTCACACCCTGTGCCCCAGAGGATCATCCAAACCCTCCTGGAGCTCTGGCAGCCTTGGGGCTGTGCCCACTGCCCTGGGGAGCCTGGTCAGTGCCAACCACCCTCTGGGGGAAGAAGCTTTCCTGAGATCCAACCTGACCCTGCCCTGACACAGCTCCAGCCCTTCCCTGGCTGCTGTCCCTGGTCCCCCCAGAGCAGAGCTCAGTCCTGCCCCTCCTGTGCCTCTCACAGGGTTGTTGCATGTCAGATGTTCCTGGGACTGCCCTGAAAGCTTTCTGGTTTCAGTGTGCAGTGAGATGTGAGGAGGGCTGAGGTTGGGCTGGGAACCCAACCTTTAAAAGCCTTTAGCTGAGATGTGATTCTCCTGTTACACTTTAATGTCTGAACTGTGGTTGAAAGTGTCTCTGCTCTGTTTTTCAGTGGATGGAATTGACCCTAATTTTAAAATGGAGCATCAGAGTAAGAGAACCCCTCTCCATGCTGCTGCTGAGTCTGGCCACGTGGACATCTGCCATATGCTGATTCAGGTCTGTCTCCATTTACATTCTTCTCTACAAACAATTTGCTGTAGTTTTCGATCTCCTGCCCCACGTGGCTGGAACACACTTGGCAATCAGCACTGAAACATCCCTTCCTGCAAAAAACCTCCTCAGACCCAGGGTTTGCTGAGGGAGGAGTGGTGGAGATGAACGTGAGGTGTGGAGGACACCACTGGAGCTCTTCTTCCAGGCTCTTCTCCAGGCAAGGAGCATTGAAGCTTTGGTGCAGGGCAGTGGGAAACAGGTGGGAATCTGTGCCTGGGCACAGCCAGAGCAGTGCCAGCCCAGGCACATCTCCTGCTGTCAGACTGCAGGAGATCTCCAGGCTGTGCCAGGTTGCTCTTTGTGGTGAGGGCAGTGAGGCTCTGGAACCTGGAAGCTCAGAGATCCTTGTCCTCCCTTCCATCAAAACTTGAATAACTCCATCAGGATTTTCCTCCACAGTATAAATATCTCACAAGTGGAAAGGAGTAAAGGAAAGATGCAAATTTGGTTTATTGTCTGAGATTTGGATTTTAATTAAGGGAAGATGGTCGAAGCCATAGGGGTGCTGTCATTGAACCCGCTCCAAAATGATGTAAAGAAGAAAAAGAAGGATTAAAAAAGTTATATAATTTCTTTTTTGTACTGGCATAAATGCTCTGGAGTGACTGGAAGCATGTTTTATTTATCCTGTGGGATTGGGAAACCTTGATAGCAGTGCTGTGTCTTTGGGAATGAGCTGCTGGGATGGTGCATTTCAGCACCTGCAGTCAGAGCTCTTGAGTTCTCCTTGAAGGCAGCTATGGGCCTGCCTGGCTGCTCTCACTCACTGAAATTGCTGCACAGGAAGACAACAGAATGAGTAAAAGGAGCAAAATTTGCCAGATACTACAAACAATTTAATTATCAGTAGGGTTGGGTTCTTTCCAAAGCGCTTCATCGTCTTGTCTCTTCCCTGCAGCAGCGCAGGACTTGGCTGGGAATGGCCCCAGCTTGTTAAACTTGAAATGCCTCTTCTCTGCTCTGGTTTAAATGGCTGTAGCTGTGTAAAAGGAGTCAAAATAAAGGAATTCAGTGGGAGGCACCTGGAAGCAACAGGGCCAGCTCTTTGTGCCAGGTGAAGCTGAGTCAGCGTGTCGCTGCTGTGAGCAGGTCTGAGGTTCACACACACACACATATGTGCATGGCCTGCCAAGAGTTATGTGTGTCTGAGATCCTTTGCTTTTAAGTATTTGGTGCTTCCTGAGCTCAGCCCAAGAGTTCAAGCAGGCAGGATGCAGGACACAGGGTTTTGGGACAGAGTGAGGTTTTGGTTGAACTCCGTGTTGAGCTGAACATGGAGTTGTTGCTCAGAGACCTCTGTGGAAATGGTACTCTTGCCTTCTACAGGAAGACTTATCCAATCCCCAGGATATTTTTTACAGCTCCCATTTCTGTTGCAATCAGCAAGTGGCTCCTTACTGCTCGTCACATTGGGAAGAGCTGGTTGTTTTACTCTAAGGGATGCACCAGGGAAAACAAAGCTGCTGGAAAAAAGGAGGAGGCCGATTTTTCCAAATTGTGCACAAGCAATATCTGGAAAGTAGGAGTACAAAATCCATTAGTACAGGAGTTATTTAATACCAGCTGTTGGTTTCCTGACAGCTCCTGGCTGTGGAAAGCAGGAGAGAGGGCAGGCAGTGTGTGCTGCTCTCCAAAGCACATGAAGTTGCACTGCCTTCTTTCCTGCTTTTATTGCTTCTTTTTTTTTTTGTCTTTTAATTTTTTCCTGTGCTTAATATGGCTGAATTTCAGGAACAATCTTGCTACTGAATCTCTACTCCCACATTCTTCCTCTTCTAACCAGCAATGACTCTAATTATCCTTTGCCTTGGCCTCCCAACAGGCTGGGGCCAACATAGACACCTGCTCCGAGGACCAGAGGACCCCACTGATGGAAGCAGCAGAAAACAACCACCTGGAAACTGTGAAATACCTTATCAAGGCTGGAGCACTAGTGGATCCTAAGGTAGTTTATTCCTTACGTTTTTCCCCTGAAGAAGCCTCTGTCCAACACACCTTTCTTGGTAGGTTTGAAGTTTTGGGTGGAAGTGCACAGGCCAGGGGGAATGGGCTGGTTTGTCTTGGAGAAAAGGCTGAGGGTGCCACAGGCTCATTTTACTGCTGCAGGGTCCTGGCCATGAGCTGTTTGGGGCAAGTGCTGCCACTTGCTCTGTTAGTTTGTGGCACCAAATCTCAGGGGTATTTGATTTCATATGAGGCCACTGAATCTTGGTGTCACAAATCCATTGCAGTGAATTTAGAGTTTGGTTTCAGAGTTTCCTTCTCTATAGATTCTAATAATGAGGATTTTGGGGTGATATTTTAAAGTGGGCTGGTAATTAGGTGCTTGCCAAGGCAGCAAAAAAGACAGAGGAAGCTTTCATTTCCAAAGGACTGACGTGTGGTTTCTCACAGTCACGCTGCTGTGGCGAAATTGAACCCCATCTTCAAACTCCACCCTCTAATTTAAACCAATACAATAAAATGCAGCTGTCTGTTTGCCTTTAGCATGCTCTGGTTGCTTTGCAGTCTTCAAAAATATACAGATTGTTTATTAGTCCCATAAATCAGAATCTATTTGGAGCACAGGAACCTTCCTCATGTGAACTTCTTGTCACAACCTGGTTTTGTGAAGGAACTGGCAGGATTGCACGAGGCATCAAGTGCTACCCACCCCAAATGGATCCTTGAGAGCCTGGTCCTGAGCTGGGAAAGGGAAAAGGGCAGGACAGGCACTTGTGGGTTCGTGCTGGCCACTGTCCCAAGTGTCTCAGAGCAGTCCCATCATCTCTCACCTGGTTTATTCCTGTGGAAAAGAGGGGAGTTTGTGATTCAAAAGGCAGAGGGAAGGAAAAGAATCCTGAGCTTGCAGAAGCAAATCAGAAGCCTGAGATCACATCTGAAGTCTAGACTAGTTTATTATGTTAATTAGTTTCTTGCACCAAATTACTCATCTGTTTGAGAGCAGCAACATTGGAATTTTGGAATCGGCTCCAGCCGTTTCCATGAGAAATGCGGCTGGTTCCTGGTGAGGGTTTGCAGAGCCCACCCAGCCCTGGCACTGCAGTGGAGGGGGTGCTGAGGGCAGGGCAGGGCTGGGTGGAGGCTTCTCAGACCCCAGAGTCATCCAGTTAATTGTTGATGCAGTGCACAGGATGTAAAATCCAGTCAAAACCTGAAGAAACTGTTAAAATCTGCCTGCTCTCCATGGAGCTGAGGAGCTGCACTTGGCTCTTGCCAATCCAAGAGAAAGCTGTGGCATTATTATGCAGGCACTTCTGGGGATGTAGAAACCCCTTGTGCATCCCAAGAAGCCCACATGGTGCAATCCCTCACCTGAGATGTCCCATCCTCACTCCCTCATCCTGCACCACTGAGTCCACTCAGCTCCATCCCAAAACTCTCACCTCCAGTGTTGCTTCCAGGGGATAAACCAGAAGGAGTAATTTGGTTATCAGTCTTTCATTTCCTCCTTCTTATTTCCTGCTCTCTGGGCCTTGTTATGTGCTAAGCTCTTGGGATATAAAGGCCTGATAAAAATCAGGCTCCAGCCAGTGAGATCTTTGGTGTGAGTGTGGGAGCATCTCCGTCATGACTCACAGCCTGTCCATCTCCGCCAGACCCTGCATTCCCAGCTCCCAAAGGCATTTTTCCTTTCAGCCTTCAGGGTTGTTTTTTACCTCCTGTCTGGGCAGATGGCTGTGGGCACTTTGTCTCTCCAGAGCCTCCTAGCCCTGTGCAGGACACCCCTGTGCCCTGCTGCCAGGTGCTGGGGTAAAGCCTTGGGCTAATAAAACACAGCAATAAGTGGAGCATTTCAAGTTGAGACAAGGATACTTTTCTGATGTAAAGTTCAAAAATTGTAAGGGATTTCTGCCTGGCTTTGGCTGGTACCTTCCCTAAGCTTTGCAAAAGCATCTCTTTGCAGTCTCAGCCTCCTCCTCTGCACCTCTGAGATTTGAGTGAAGCTCCTGAGCTCTGCTCAGTGCTGGCTCTGGCTCCTGCTCTCTTCCCTCCTGGCAGTGGCCTGGGGGCTTTTGGAGTCCTCTGCTCCGTCTGTGAAGTTCTCCTGGTTTTCCTGAGCATCACTGTTGTCATGCAGAGCTGGAAAAAGCTGGGAAGGGATGTCCCTGAGTGCTTGTTCTGTGGTTGTGTGTCCAGGATGCAGAGGGCTCCACGTGTCTGCACTTGGCAGCCAAGAAGGGGCACTACGACGTCGTTCAGTACCTGCTCTCCAACGGGAAGATGGATGTCAACTGCCAGGTGAGGCCTGGCTCTGGGGCAGGAGCTGCTTTTCCCACAGCAGCTCCATAGCTCAGCACTGTGCTGTCTGGGCAATGGTCACCCAAGTGATGGGGGACACCTCAAAATCATTATAGGGTGACAATTCCATGGGCCTCCCCTCCACTGATCTCATGGAAACTTTACTTCCAACTGCTTTGGTTTGCAGTTTCTCCTTGACCCTGAATTTGCTGTGGATCCTGTTGCTCAAGGGTGTCACTGTGCTTTTCCTGGTGTGGAGGGGGTGGTGGGATCAGGGACATGCTGTGGGATGGGTCGAGTCTGGCACTTGCCATCATGGAGTTTATGCATTTCCATGGGGTAAGGCAGTGCTGCACTGGGGTTCCCCATTCTGGGGGAAAGGCAGGGCCCTCAGGCTTCTCAGGGAGTTTTTATAAGACCTTTGACACGAGCTGGGTGTTTGTTGTACCGTTTGGACAGTCAGCTTTGTGTGAAGCTCCCGAGCTCTGCTCAGTGCTGGCACTGGCTGGGGGCTTTTGTAGTCTTCTGCTCTGTATGTGAACTCCTCTGGTGGTCCTGAGCACCACTGTTGTCATGCAGAGCTGGAAAAAGCTGGGAAGGGATGTCCCTGAGTGCTTGTTCTGTGGTTGTGAATGACCTGGATGCATGCTGAGCTGGAACAAACTGCAGCTGGCTGAGGTGTGTTGGTTCCACTCACGCCTGGCTCTGCAGGACCCTGAGGGACCCGCAGCAGGGTAGACAAAATGAGTGTGATGAGACAGGGAAGGGGTCTGTGGCTCCTTGGGAAGGCAGCAGGAGCCTGTGGGGCCTGTGTTGTGTCTCACCCTGTCCTCCCTCCCCAGGATGATGGAGGCTGGACGCCCATGATCTGGGCCACGGAGTACAAGCACATCGAGCTGGTGAAGCTGCTGCTTGCGAAGGGCTCGGACATCAACATCCGTGACAACGTAAGGATCTGCTGGAATCTGCTCCAGAAATTACCCACAAGCTCTATTTACAAACCAAACCCACCTGAGGGGGCAGATTTTGGGCTCAGTGCAGTGGTGCCTTGACACAGGCAGTGTGAGAACAGTGTCTGGTGGGAGAATTTCCCACCATGATCTGGGAAGAAGTTTGCAAGCTGGCAAGATGTCCTTTAGCTCAGCTCTTGTGTCACAGCCTGTGAGGATGCTGTGTGGAATTCTCAGGCTGTAGTCAGCTCTGAGTCTTGCTGCTTCTCACCCACCTGGGTCCACCTTGCTGCCACTTGGGTGCTGCACCAGGCAGATTCCCTGGAGTCCAGACGTGCCAGCTCCACCTTGGTCACGGGCCAGCGAGCACTGGGCATGGATTAGGGGCACCCTGTGTGTTTTTGAGGGCCATAAGCTCGTACTTGTGTTTTCTGGATGGACTGGGCAGACATTCTGCCAGCAAGTATCACCAGTCTGTGCTGGAGCTGGCTCCTGGCCTGCTCCTCACCTCCATAAATCCTGCTCCAGTGGGTTGTACTGGGTGCTTGAGTCCCTGGGAGCTCCTGGGCCCAGTGTGGGGCTGTGCCAGTGGTTTTCCAGGGATTTCCAAGTAAATAGAGAAGACACAAAGGAGATACTGGCTCCCTTTTCCTCGGCTTTCCTCGGGAGACTCATTGTATCAGCACAACTCCTCTTCTTTTTTTCTTAATATTCTGCTTCTCTTTTTTTTTTTTCAGTCTCTAATGGTATTGAAACCCCAGAGATGCCTTCAAGGCACACTTGGGTGTGAACCAGGGTGTGAGGAGCTGCTCCAGGCTCTGGCCTGTAAATGTGAGAGAGTTTGATTAAGGAAGGGTAACTGGCCTCAGGGCAATGTGCACAGAGCTGTTACAGTGAAGTGCCTGCCCTGCCATCAGTTCATGCTCTAACATGTCTCCTGGCCCTGTATTTCCTTGTCCAGAGCTCCCAGTGCTTTTTTAATCCAAGGGATATGAATAGATAGTTTGTATTTCTCTCCCTAAATTCCTCATTTTGTGTCTTGGGTGCTGGCAGGGGAAGCTGATGGCACATTTGCCTCAGGGGGCTCAGAAAGGCTCCAGCCCTTCCTGAGGAGTTGCTGTCCCAGTCTGAAGGTCTCAGTTTCCTTGGTGGCTTTAATGTCACATCTTGCCCCATCCTTGGAAGTGTCCAAGGCCAGGCTGGACAGGGCTTGAAGCAGCCTGGGCTAGTGGAAGGTGTCCCTGCCCATGGCAGGGGGGTGGAATAAGGTGAGCTTTAAAGTCCCTTCCAACCCAGACCATTCTGTGTTTCTATGACTCTATGGTTTAATCTCTGCCAATCACCAGCCCCTCACAACCACTCATTCATTCCCCCCCCCCAGGACTGGGGAGAGAACTGGAAGGGAAAAAGGTAGAAAACTCATGGATTGAGAAAAAGACAGTTTAATAGGGAAAGGGAAGAGCAAAACCCACACACACAGGCAAAGCAAAGCAGGGAATTCATTCCCTGTTTCCCATGGGCAGCAGGTGTTCGTCCATCTCCAGGAGAGCAGGGCCCTGTCACATGTAAAGGTGACTTGGGGAAGATAAACCATCACTCAAAATGTCCCTCTTCCTTCTTTTTCCCCTGTTTTATACACTGAGCATGATGTCATGTGGTCTGGAATGTCCCTTGGGTCAGTTTGGGTCATCTGTCCTGGCTGTGTCTCCTCCCAACCTCCCCCACACCCCCAGCGTGGCCATAGCAGGGGCAGAACAGGCTCTGTGCAGGTGCTGCTCAGCAAGAACAAAAACATCTCCACATTATCACCCCTCTGCTCAGCACAGATCCCAAACACAGCCACATTCCAGCCACTGGGAAGAAAATTAACCCTACCCCAGCCAAACCAGCACACTGAGGGATTCCCAGGCAGGTCCAGATCCAGTACTGTTCCTAAAAGCAGAAGTCAAGGCAAGAAGTGGCTTTTTGGGCTGTTGCATCACTGCTGACTCTGAGCAAAAGTGACTCATTTGATCTGTCACAGAAGCCTTTTGCTACCAGCTCCAAGATCCCACATTAATGATGAAAATCAAATCGACCCAGCCAACAAGTTACTTGAAAGAAAATAAAGCTCTCAGCAGCTGTTTGTGTCACAGATCCATCCTGTCCCTGCAGTTAGTGTCTCCTGATGGACAGTCAGTAAGGAGCTATGTCACTTCTGCTGGAAAACATCATTCTCTGGGAGAAATGCTTTTGATTGGGATGATGCTGCTGTTAGGCAGGGGCAGAGCAGTGAGTCCAGGGGTCTGTAACCTGTCTGAGCAGCAGCACGTGGGTGCAATCCACAGGAGGAATTTTTTCTGTCATTTGGTGTGTGATGTGATCAGGTTTTTTTTCTAGATGGTGCCATAATGGGAGGCAGGAGCAGTGTAGAAAACGCTCTCCCCACTCCCTGGTGCAGCCAATACCTCCCCATTTAAGGGAAGGATCTTAACTTAAGTGGTAATGACTGAAACATGTGCTTTGTTTTTGCTCTAAAAAGAAAAAAAAAACAAAGAAGGAGAAAAGTGAAGGGATCATTACTATGATTGCACTGTTGTAATCGATGTCTTTAGAGCTTGTCATGGGGATGGGATCGACGTGTGCTGCAAATTGCACTGTAACAGAAAACAGAGTATCATTGCTTAAAATATCTGCCTCAGAAAGATGAGTGTTCAGCTATTTCTAGTGCTGCTAGTGAGAGATGAGTACATACAGTATTTAAGAGATGCCTGGAGTCAGATTGATTGCTTTCCCTGTGGCTCGTGCTTCTCTTTCCAGCACCTTCACATACCCTGCGTGCTCTTTTCCTCTTTAATTTTGTGCTGGGTTCTTTTTAATTTTGTAGCCCTGGGAGACACGCTGGCTTTCCTGTCTGTCTGTGCTGGGGAAGCTCAGCTTCCAGCCTTTTCCAGTGTGTTTGTTCATGTCTGGCACCTCTCATGGATTGATCCAGATTGGTTTGTGGCTCAGAGACAGACGAGTTGCCTGTGTGTGTGAGGAAGGTGACGGATCGCTGCGTGTGCAATCCTTGGTGTGTGAAGGCAGATGGAGTGACAGCTCCCTCCTTGGATACATGGAGGTTTCCCTGTCCACCCTGGCATTCCCAACCAGGAGGAGCAGTGTGGAGATGGAGGCTCCAAGCCCATGCTGAAGGCTGCAGGTGTAGAGCTGAGGAAGGTGACATCCCAAAGCGATGGGGTTTTCAGGCACTAAACAGCCTCTGCTCTGTGCTCCTTCCCCTCCAGGAGGAAAACATTTGTTTGCACTGGGCTGCTTTTTCTGGCTGTGTGGACATAGCAGAGATCCTGCTGGCAGCTAAATGTGACTTACATGCCGTGAACATCCACGGGGACTCCCCCCTGCACATCGCAGCCAGAGAGAACCGCTACGAGTGCGTGGTGTAAGTACAGCCCCAGCCCTGCCCTCCCTGCCCCTGCCTGCTCCTGGCTGCCTGGGTGCCTTCTGGCAAGCTCAGGAGAGCCTCTGAAGTGCCCTTGGTGTTTAAGCACAGACCAGGATTGGGATGGGTGGCTTATTTCTCCCCTGCTCCCAAGGGAGGTTGGTCTCAGGTACGACAGCTGCCTGAGCTGGTTGGAAAACGTGGAGTGTTCCTGGAGTGTTGGGCAGAGGGGCTGTGCTCAGCCTGGGCTTCCCAGCAG
Source organism: Pachyramphus minor (assembly GCA_013397135.1). Lineage (NCBI taxonomy): Eukaryota > Metazoa > Chordata > Aves > Passeriformes > Tyrannidae > Pachyramphus > Pachyramphus minor. The sequence continues at coordinate 218,751 of VYXB01007074.1, read as the reverse complement.
GAAGGTGTCAGACTTCCTTGATTAAAGCTTTTTTTTCCCCACAACTAGCCTGGCATGATATGGTAACAGGGCTTTTCCTTTGCTTCATCCCTGCTCTGAATAAAGCCATCATGTGTACTCACCAAAGGCTGGTGAGTATAAACGAGGGCCAACACCAGTTTCCTGTGGGACTCTTCCATTTCCAGCCTGCTCTTCCCACCCCATATCTTTCTCTGCCAGAGAGAGTTTCAAGCCTGGCTGAAGTTACCTACCCCCCAGCAGGGTACCTGTCATGCCTGAAGCAGGGCGAGGTTGGCCCAGAGCTCTCATGAGTGCCCAGAGCTCCAGTCTGTGGCTTCTGCCAGCGCCTTCACGTAGAAGGATTCCCTGAACCATGCTTAATACAGAACACTCAGGTGATTATTCACTACTACAGACTCTTCCTTGTCCCCTAAGGGCTGGCTGGAGGATGTGATTCAGCTTGTTTTCCCCTTGCATGGTTTCCCCTGGGGAATCCTGATCCTTCCTTGCTGTTTTGCAGTCTCTTTCTTTCCCGTGGCTCGGATGTCACTTTAAAGAACAAGGAGGGTGAGACTCCGCTCCAGTGCTCCAGCCTTAACTCTCAGGTCTGGGTGGCCCTACAGATGAACAAGACTCTCAAAGAATCATCCACTGAGAAGCCTGCCCAGATAGAGAAGGTGGTGAGCAGGTGAGAATAGGGCTGGCTTTGCTTGTGGGTCATGATATTGAGCCCTTGCACGGGGAAGGCCACGGCTCTGGTTTAAGAAAGGGCTGCCAGTGCAGGATTAGCTTTTTTAGCTGGTGTGAAGGTCAGTTTGAGCTTAGCAAGAACTAAGCACGTGCTGAGTCAGTGCATGGTTTGTAAATTCATCTTCTGAGTGGAAATATTCACAAGCACAAATAATAGTCTGTAAGGCTGTGGAAAAACATGAACCCTGTTCTGGTCTGGGTTGTTTTTAGGCTTAGTAATCCTGCCTCAGGATGGCTCTTAAATGGCCCCTTGCTGGGGAGGACTCTCTTGGGTGACAGTTCTCTCTCCCCCCCTGGCAGGGACATTGCCCGGGGTTACGAGCGGATCCCGATTCCCTGTGTGAATTCCGTGGACAGCGAGCCCTGTCCCAGCAACTACAAATATGTTTCACAGAACTGTGTCACCTCCCCGATGGACATTGACAGGAACATCACTCATTTACAGGTGAGGGATTGTGTGTCCCCCTGGCTTTGGGCCAGCTCTGGTGTGTGCATTCAGAGATACAGCTCTTCAGAGTGGGTTTGGAGCTTAAAATGAGAATGTCTAGTCCTAATATTGCCTAATATTGGCTGAAGTGAACTTCCCAAGCCCAGTCCCTGTTGTGCAGCAGCTGGTGGTGGGACTGTGCTGGCTTGGGGAGTGCTGGGGAAGCAGCCAGCTGGAGAGCCCGAGTGGGAAGCGGGAAGCAGCAGGGGAGGACTGAGACAGCATGTTGTGGTGCATCATCTCCCAGCTCTGGTCCCTCCTTGGAGCTCTCCTTGTCCTCAAGTGTGGAGAACAGCTCATAGGGTATGGAGGAGGGTTGGTGACAGGGGGACATCCTCTCCTGAGCCATGGAGCTGGCTCAGGATGAGATCCTTCCCTGTAGCCAGACCCCTTTGGCGCTCACTGCTCACAGAATAAATAATGGAGTCAAAATACCACTGGATGATGAAGCTGCTTGTCTTTCTGGCTAAGGGGAAGACCATGACTTGTGGTTTCCTCCCTAACCCAGTGACAGAAGCTGCTGTTTAGCTGTGGGAGTGGTGTGCAGTTAACCCTTTGCTTCTCTTGCAGTATTGTGTCTGCATAGACGACTGCTCCTCCAGCAACTGCATGTGTGGCCAGCTCAGCATGCGCTGCTGGTATGACAAGGTGAGCACACAGCCCCTCCTCCTGGGTCACCCCGGGGTCTGAGAGCTGAACTTGGCCTAATTCTGGGGTTATAATGGTTCCTTTATACCAATTCCTTGCACAGCTCAAGGCCAGGTTGGATGGGACTGGTGGAAGGGGTCCCTGCCCACAGCAGGGGGTTGTGATGAGATGAGTTCTAAGGTCCCCTCCAACCAAACCGTTCTGGGACTCTGTGATTCTATTTCTTCTTGACTTAAAATCCTTAAAGTGTAGTCTCAGCTCTGAGACCTGTGTGATAATACAAAATGTGTGCTCAGGGCAGCTTTTCCTGTGTTATTTATTTGTGTTACTCTCATGCCAACTGAGCCATTAATTACACCCATGTGATAGGGAGCATTTAATAATCCAGGCGTGAAATCAGCTTCCATTTGAGAGCAACATGGGAAGTGCTGGAATATGTAAACAAGGGGAGAGGAGTAGAAAGAAATTATTTTTATTTTTTTGGCCTGCTTTTATTTGTTGTGATCCTTCTGGATGAAGGCAAAGCAAAGATATTTTCCCTGCCACATTGCCAGAAGCCGGGTTTGTTTTGGGGAAGTGTGTTCAGCCCTCCTGGGAGGTTTTGAGGTTCATATTTGGGCAGGTGCTGCTCAGATCAGAAGTTCTATGAGTCTCTGCAGGTTTCTCCCAGGGGGAATGTTGGTTCTTTGCTTTGTAGCTGTTTTATCTACATGTTAATAGGTGATTACGTCTTTCAAGGCTTAAAAGGCAAATTAGTTAAAAATGATAAATCACATCTATCGCTTCCTTAATCCTGTATGTTGGTAAATAATTGAATTGTAGTTTTTTGGGGGAGTGTTACTTGGGAAGATAATGTGGTTCACAGAACTTGGGTGTACTGGCCTTGGACTCTGGAATTTTAGGCTTTATTCCAGAGACAGACTAACCATCCACTTCTCCCCTGCAGCACTGCAAAATGATAATAATGATGATTCTGCACACCAGTTTTCTGCACATCACTGTGAGATATTTTTTGGGTGGTGCACAGGGTGATGCCAGGCAGCAAAAATCTAGGCAGTCTCTTGCTGTTTGTCAGCTGTGGGTAATAAGGAAGAGCAAAATCACTGCAGGAGCTCAGGTCTGATGGTGGTTTTGGGGAGGTGACTCCACCTTGGGGTTCTCTGGCTTGTTTTTATACTCAGGGTATTTCTGCTCTTGTTTTTCTGATTTGGAGGGGTCCCAGGATTAACTAACCCAGTGTTGGCTGCCTCTCTCCCTCAGGATGGCCGACTCCTGCCTGAGTTCAACATGGCTGAGCCCCCCCTGATCTTCGAGTGTAACCACGCGTGCTCCTGCTGGAGAACCTGCAGGAACAGGGTGGTGCAGAACGGGCTCAGGTGAGAAGGAGGATCCAAACCCAGCTTATCTTGGCAGGGCTGACACCAAACCCATGAGCTTTCTGGCTCTCTAGTCTCGGCTCACCCATAAACCCACAAAAGCCAGCACTTGCTGAGGTGAGGCTGAAGTTGGGGCACGAGCCACCACACAGTGGTGTTCCCGTGTGCTGACAGTGGGAGTGAAGCAGCAGTGGGTTGATGAGCTCAATTAATATCTCAATTCATGTTTGCACCATGCCAGTGTCACCATCAGGTGGGAACTGTGGCCTTCTTTCATCAGCCTGACCATAAAACATAGAAATGGCTTGTGGGTTTTCATGAACAGCCCAGGTGTGATGTCTCAGGTGGAGAGCTGAGAAGAACATGAGAGCAACAGAACTGCAGAGCTGTAATTTAGAGGATCTTGCAAGTCAGCATTCTAGATTAGAAATACAGGCCAGTGTGCCTAAACTTGGCTGCTTAAAATTCCTAAGTTATTGGCATGACTGGCTCTGACTTGGACACCTGAATACCTGTTGGCCTCGGTGCTGCAGGTTAGACCACTGGGATTTTGGTGCCTGTTTTCGTTTGGACCTCTGCTATGGAAGAGTTTGCCACTGCACTGAGTTCAAAGGAATCCCACAGGGAAAAAAAAGGACTTTTGCAATTTTTCTGTAGTGCTGACAACACTCTTTTTGCAAGCTTTGTAGTTTCAATGACATTTTGCAACGTTAAAAATAAGTGAGGGAAAAGCTGGATGTATTTCCACAGAACTTTGCCTCTCTCTGGTTTTCCTTCCGAGCTCCTGAGCTCTGGTGCCTCCGTGGGTGTTTATTTAGGAGCTGCACAGCTAGAGCTGTTGCTTTTGCTTTTTTTTTTTTTTTTGCCTTGCTGAGGGGTTTTTCTGAAAGATGGGAAGGGTTGGAAACCCAACCATGAGCTGGGGAGAGCAGCTCTGCTGGGAAGCTGGGTCAGGAGCTGGGCAGAGCTGTGCTCACAACCCCTGGGGAGGCAGTAGGGAGAGCTCCTGCCTTGGGGCTGCAGCTGCCACAGGGGTGCTGCTGCTCTGTTTTCAGTGCTGCCTCGATCAGATGTGCTCCAGATCATCTCCGCTCGGCAGCGCACACGTATCCAGCTGGCAGCCCGGCCCAGCTCAGCTGGCAGGCTGGGAGCAGAGCCCTGGCCCTGCTGCTGCCCCACAGCAGAGCCTGAACCTGAGCTGGGCTCTGCTCTGCTCTGAGGGACGAGGCAAAACATGGGGGAGCTTCCCCAGCCCCAAACCCCAGTGTTTACACTGAGTTCCCCTGGGAGCAAGCACTGCCCTGAGGAGCATCACTGGCTGGGTGAGGGAGGGGATTGTCCCACTCTGCTCTGCCCTGGGACACCCTCACCTGGAATGTTGGGGCAGTTTGGGGCACTGCAATATAAGGAAGATCTGAAGCCATTCGGGAGTGTCCAAAGGAGGGCAAGGAAAATGGGGAAGGGCCTTGGTTGGAAGCTGTGTGAGGACACTGAGGGCACTTGGGGTGTTCAGCTGGAGGAGACTGAGGGGAGAGCTCAGTGCAGTTCCAGCTCCCTGGGCAGGGACAGAGGAGGGGCAGGACTGAGCTCTGCTCTGGGGAGACCAGGGACAGCNTGCAGGGCTGAAGGTTGGACTTGCTGATCTTTGTGGGTTCCTTCCAACTCAGCATATCTGTGATATTCTGTGATGGTTTGCCCTGCTGAAGCCTCCAGGAGCTGTGAGCAAATAGGAGTAAATTCAGCCCTTAGTTTGAGCTGACAGTGCAGGAGGGAATGGGTGGGGGGAAGGGAAGTACTGGAAAAAGCAACAGGGTGAACTTAAGGTGAGCATCAGATTTCACTTTATTCCGATAACAGCGTTGTTGAGAGTGGGTTCTGTTCCCTCAGGGACAGAGCAAACCTTCCCCAGCCCTGGAGACTGTTCATCCTGCACTTAACTCAAGTTCTGGCTGAGCACGAGGCAGAATGACTTACAGGATTGTTTCTCTGCCTATAAACTCCATCAGTAAAATTCCACAGAGCAGCTCTCACACCAAGAAGTTTCAAGTTGCAGCATTTCTTCCCTGTCTTTCAGCCAGGGCAGCTGGATATGATGGAATCACTAAATGTACTGGCCTGAGCAGAGGGCAGAAGGGTCAGAGCACAAGGTGTTCTGAAGTCCCTGTAAGCTCCCTGCCTTCCCCCTCAGCACCTCTCCCTGCACAGCTCTGCTGCCTGAAGTCCTTTTCCACCTCCCCTGTGGGATGTGGAAAGAAATGCTGTTGGTGGGATTCTGATTTCCTACATGTAAATCACTAAGGTGTAATCACACAGAGCATCCAACCCTGTCCCCTCTTCCCCAGTGTGCACCTGGGAAGGGGCAAGGGACTGGCTGGGCCCATCCCAGCATCTTCCCACAGCTCGGAGCAGAGTGGGAGTGGAACATCCCCACAGTGATGCCAGCGGAGGGTGACTGTGAAAACCCTCTGTGAGTGTGTGGTGATGAAGGGTGCTGGTTTTTTGCTCATCTTGATGAAAATTCAGTCTGTCTCTGTGGTGCTGCCTCAACGTGGCTTCGTTTCCTCTCTTTTCCAGGACTCGATTGCAGCTTTATCGGACACAAAAGATGGGCTGGGGAGTGCGAACGATGCAGGACATTCCGCTGGGAACCTTCGTGTGCGAGTGAGTTGTTCAGCTTCCACTGGCTCAGCAAAGCCATCCCTTCCCAAACCCACCCTTCCCAAACCCACCCCTTCCCAAATCCATCCCTTCCCAAGGGCCAGGATGTTTCTCTCCTCTTTGAGGAGAGGTTTTCAGACAAATAGAACTGGTATCAATTCAAGCTGCCTGCCCCTCACTCAGAGGGTTCTGACTCCACTCCCTGCTCTCTTTGTCCTTTTCCTCATAGTGTGGAGCTTTTCTTTCCCATCCCTCTCCAGCTCTGGGATCTGGGCTCAGCTCTTACCCCTCAGAAACACAAATGATGGGGGAAAAACACACTTGGGTTGCACTGCAAATGTGCTCAGCTCAAGTGTCACTGTGGATGTTCAGGGCAGTTTGGAACAACTTTTTTGTGTGGGATCTTCTTCTATTTCAGTCCTGCCTTCTGCAGAGGTTTTCCAGTGTCACAGCTCTGGCTTTAGTCTGATTCAGCAAAACACCTGGCATTAAGCACATGTTTCAACCCCAATTCACTTCAAAACAAAAATGTTCAGATTTTTGTCAAGTGAAAAACCTGCCACCAGACCCTACAGTTTTAGGCTCTAAAGTGGTATATGTACTTTCTTAAATATTTTGGGAAGTATTTTCTTCGTTGCAATACCACAGTGAGTTCAGACCTTCTCAATAAGGCTGGGCTTGTGCCCATCATGGAAGTAGGTGCTGGGGGCTTTAAGAACTATTTATTGATGTTTTGTGGTATTGGGGTGGGGGACTGAGGGAGATTATTGCAGTATTTAAAAGGAAAAATGAAGGATAAGATAAATCTGCAGTTAATTGGCCAAGTATTTCTTCCATGTTAGAAGCTGCCAGATCCTAAAATGTTTTTTTAGAGACAAAGCCAAAACCTGCTGTCTGTGGGGTGTGTCTCAGGTCTGACTTCATGCAGGGCTTTCTATAAGCACCAAAGGTCCCAGTGCCCTGGTTCAGTGCCCAGAGACAAGCCAGAGCCTGTGAGTGAACTGCTCCCAAAGAAAAAAGGCCCTGATTTTAGCAAATCCTGCTGGAATGCCAACACCCAGGAGGAACAGGCAGGGAACAGGCAGCCCAGAGGTGTAATGAGCACAGTCAGTGCTCTGTGGAGCACATGGAGCTGATGGGGTACAGATACCACAGCCTGGCTCTGCCCCCCACCCTTGCTGACACTCTTTCAGTGGTAGGCACTGTCTTCATTATCTAAATGAGCTGCATGCTAATAGCTGAGCTAATTTCTGTCTTGCCCAGGCACATTCCTGCTTGACTTCATCACTCTCATACTTAGTTTGTCACTCACCAACTCTATTGACTCACTCACCAACTCAAAGTCCTCTTCTCCTCAATCCAGCTGCACTGACGTCCTTCCTGTGATTCTTTATGAACAAAAACCTATAAATGTGGTTTCTTCTTTTCCTCCTCTCTGGCAAAGCTGCCAGCAGTGCTTGGGGGCTGCCTGCACATGGATTGGCTCCTCTGGAAGAGTGTTTTGTGTTAAACATCTGGATTAGAGCCCTGAGTTCCTTTGTGCAGTGGTTATGACTCTGCTTTGGAAGGATAATTGTATTGGTGTAAGGATGACCTTTGCTCGGTTACTTTTCATGTGTAGGGGGCAGATCTGGATGGTTCTCACCACACTTTTAGGGTTGGTCCTGACTGTTTCTGTGTGTAAGTGCCTTCCTTACACACATGTTGTTTTTCAGCCTGCTCTGTACTTCAGACACCTTTCAACTTTTCTCTGTAATCACTCCAAAAATGGTTTCCCTTTCCTGCTTGCAGACTGTCCCTCTGGGAGCAGTGAGCACAGCTCAGAGCACTTGGGCAGCTGGGAGCCAGGCACTGCCAGCACGGTGGCCCTGGTCCTCCCACCACCATCTCCAGGGCTCCCCAGACCCTCCAGCAGCTCCAGATCCCAACCAACATATGGGATTATGAAAGGCAGGTTCTGCTTGGCCACCCTGATCTCCTTCCATGACAAAGTGAGAGCTCAGGAGATGAGGGAAAGGCTGTTTAGGCTTAAAGTCTTTGGCACCATCTCCCACAGCATGTCCTGGACAAAGTGGCTGCTCGTGGCCTGGACAAGGGAACTGGTCAATGGGTGAAAAGCTGGCTGCTGGCTGGGCCCAGGGTAGGGAATGGAGCTGGATCCAGCTTGGACCAGTCCCCAGGGGGGTTCCCCAGGGCTCAGTAATGGGGCTGGCCCTGTTTATCATCTTTATTGATGAGATCTGGACAAGTGGATCAAGTGCACCCTCAGCAGGTTCACAGATGACATCAAGCAGGGTGGGAGTGTTGATCTGCTGGAGGGCAGGAAGGCTCTGCAGAGGGATCTGGACAGGCTGGATCCATGGGCTGAGGTTCAACAAGGCCAAGTGCTGGGCCCTGCCCTTGGGTCACAATAACCCCATGGAATGCTTCAGGCTGGAAAGCTGAAAAAGGCCCTGGGGTACTGGTCAATGGGTGGCATGAGCCCAGGTGTGCTCAGGTGGCCAAGAAGGGCAATGGCATCGACCTGTGTGAAAAATAATGTGTCCAGCAGGCCCAGGGCAGTGCCTGTCTCTGTGCTGGCACTGCTGAGGCACCTCGAGGGCTGTGTCTGGGACACTCATGACAACAAAGACACTGAGGGGCTGGAGTGTGTGCAGGGAGGGGAAGGGAGCTGGGAAGGGGCTGGAGCAGCAGGAGCAGCTGAGGGAGCTGGGGGGGCTCAGCCTGGAGAAAAGGAGGCTCAGGGGGGACCTTCTGGCTCTGCAGCTCCCTGACAGGAGGGGAGAGCTGGGGGGGGGTCAGTCCCTTCTGCCGGTATTCCAAAGGTGTCTGGATGGGGCACTTAGGGTCATGGTTTGGGGCTGCTGGTTGGACTAATTGATCTTGAAGGTCTCTTCCACCCTGGATGATTCTGTGATCCTGTAACAGCCTGGGGACCCTTCCGTGCATCCTGGAAGCATCAGCTCAGTGAGGGACACGTGGCAGTGTCACCTCCCAGCCCTGCTGGGCTCCCCTGGAGATGTGAAGCTCCACAGATGCTCAGGGGTGTGTTTGTGTGCACTTCTCCCTGGCCTCCAGATTTGTTGCTGCTCAGAAGCTGCTGTTGCTCACCCTGTGCTGATGTTGCTGTGGGTTGTGTTGAATATGTTCTGCTCATCCTTAGTTGGTGGGAACTGCTTGTTCTGGAAATGGCCCAGCTGGTGCTGGCTTTTGTTGGAGAGCCTGGGAATTAGTGGGATGCAGAAACCAGAGGTTTGTGAGGATCTGGTCTGTTCGTTTTGCATCTGTTGAGTGGGTTTTTTGGATATTTATTTTCTTTTACAGTGATGCTTTAGGAAGATCTGCATCAAACCAGGTATTTTAGCCACACCTTCAGCCAGAGAAGCCCCAGGTGTCCTGTCTCCCACATCCCATGGAAAACATCAGAGCCTGTGCTCTGAATTCCTGTTGCTCTTGATTTTTGCTTGGAGTGTGCTCTGATCACAGAATATTAAGGCTGGAAAAGACCTCCAGGATCATCAAGTGCAGCCTAAGTCAAGTCCAGCCTGACTGAGTGGTGATGAGTGCCCGTGTAAAGCTCTGGGATGGGGTTGTTTGCCATCACTGTGCTGAACATCTTGCTGGGAAGAAGGACTCTGGCTTGACCACAGGAGTTCTTAAATAAAGGGGCTGATGCTCCTGCTCTTTTTTGGGTACCTCTTGCATATCCTTCCCTAACCTTGGACCTGGAAAATCAGGGAACCATTTGTATCTGTAAACAATATTGGAAAGGAAATGACTCCCAGGAATAGTCTTTAAAGGAACATCAAACCAACAATTTTTAATTAGATTGTGGTATTTTATTTCATGGAATTCTAAACCTGCCATGGCTGTCCCTGAGCAGGGAGCCTCTCTGGCCAGCATTATTCAGCTCTTCTCAGCTGCTACTGGGCCAGGCCACTGCAATTTTCCTCCCTCTCTGGCCATCACCTTCCTGTGCTTCAGGTCACCAAGGAGTTTGTGATTTCCAGTAATGCTGCAGGAGTGCTTTATAAATAACAAGATGCAGGGAGGCTCATGTGTGGCTGCAGCCTCTGCTCTGGCAGAGCAGCTTGGCCACATCACTCTGGCTTGGGAAGTGCAGCCGAAGGATCCCTCAGCACAGAGCATGTGGGTCCTCTCCAGGGTCGTGTTTCGTGGCTCTGCTCCTCCCCAGCTCAGAGTTAAATGCTGCCTTGAGCCACAGGGGGATTGGAGATGGTTGGTTAACACTTGGAATGTGCCTTGGAGCTGCACATTGCAGAGTGTGAGTGGCTGCTGGTCATGGAATTCTGTTGATGCTGCAAAGAATGTTTATCTTCATATTAGATAATATTTATTCCTAGTGTGAATCCTTTGCTTATAATTAACTAGTGTTTCATTGCAGGATGGGAAGACTTACATGCCAAAATCATAGAATCCCAGGCTGATTTGGGTTGGAAGGGACCTTAAAACTCATCCAATTCTACCCACTGCCATGGGCAGGACACCTTCCTCTAGACCAGGTTGCTCCAAACCCTGTCCAACCTGGCCTTGGACACTTGAAAACCTGCTGTGCTGTTAATTCTTTGTTGTACCCTCCCTCAGCACATCTGCTCTGGGTCTCTCATTTTGAGCACAAGCAGGTCAGGGCAGGAAGGGTTGAACCTTGGCAGGCCAGAACTCTTTAAAATGGAGACAGGGAGACAGATGTGGGAACACCAGTGCAGAGGGGACCCCTGCAACAAGGGGGTTTGCACCAAACCCAGCAGCATTCTGGGTGTGAAAGGTGAGGGGTGTATTTAGTCCTTCTCAGCAAGCCCAGCCTAAGCAGCATCTGCTTCATGCTCCTTGGAGGACCTGCTTGTTGCTGCCTTGTAGCTGCTTTTACAGCAAGGTGGTTGTAGCTGGGATCACAGTTTGCATTTGTTCTGGTTCAAGAGGGACTGAGAAAGAAGCCAAAATCCCTCCAGGGATCTTACCAGCTTAGGTTAGACCTAAGGCTTTTAAAACAAACCTTTTTAAGGTATGAAACCTATGGAATTGGTCAAGATAGTCTGGAAATAACAGGAAGGGCAGACACAAACCTTTTGCTTGGGGATGTGAACAGGAGAAGCACTGCAGGGGTTTTGGGAGGGCCTGAGTCTGATCAGGAACATGAGGAGAATTGGACTCATGTGTTGATCTCGGCCAACAAAGAGATTTGCAAATGGAAACGTAGTCCTCAGGAAAAGTGTAAATTTTGTTGGAAGTAAGACTCCATTCTTAATACTGAAAGTGTTGCCCTGAGAAGCCGGAGTCTGGAGCCAGGTTTAAGCTGGCAGAGCTCTGTTTGCCAGGCTGGCTCAGGGCTGACCAGCACTGCTAAGGCTGTGGTTGCCATCTGTGGCTGGGCTGCATCCCTTTCTTTCCCTCTTCCCAGAAAGAGGTGTTTAAACCCAAGGTTTGAGCATCTACAGGTTGTGGGGGGGGTGTGAGAGGGCCAGGCAGGAAGGGAGCTGGGGGCTCTGACTGACAGCAGCTGAACATGAGCCAGGGGTGCCCAGGTGGCCAAGAGGGCCAATGGATCCTGGGCTGGCTCAGGAACAGGGTGGCAGCAGCAGCAGGGAGGTGATTGTGCCCCTGTGCTGGGCACTGCTGAGGCCACCCCTGGAGTGCTGTGCCCAGTTGTGGCCCCTCAGCTCAGGAAGGACATGGAGGGGCTGGAGCAGCTCCAGACAAGGGCAACGAGGCTGGGGAAGGGTCTGGAGCACAAGTGCTGGGAGGAGCAGCTGAGGGAGCTGGGGGGGCTCAGCCTGGAGAGGAGGAGGCTCAGGGGAGACCTTCTCCCTCTCTGCAACCCCCTGACAGGAGGGGGGAGCCGGGGGGGGTCGGGCTCTGCTGCCAGGAACCAGCAGTGGGACAAGAGGGCCCAGCCTTGAGCTGCCCCAGGGCAGGTTTAGGGTGGCCATTGGGAAGAAGTTGTTTGCAGAGAGAGGGATCAGCCCTTGGAATGGGCTGCCCAGGGAGGGGGTGGAGTCCCCGTCCCTGGAGGTGTTTGAGCAGAGCCTGGATGTGGCACCAGTGCCATGGGCTGGGTGACAAGGTGGGGTTGGGTCACAGGTTGGACTTGATGATCTCAGAGGTCTTTCCCAACCCAGCTGATCGTGGGATTCTGTGATCTTATTTCTGCCCCTGCTCTGTCTGCAGGTACGTGGGGGAGCTGATCTCCGACTCCGAGGCAGACGTCCGTGAGGAGGACTCCTACCTCTTCGACCTTGACAACAAGGTACTGTGTCTCAAGGTGTCCAGGGAGACAAACCCAAGGTCTTGCCTCTCCAAAAGAGCAAAGAGAATATTTCCCTCCATCTTGATGTACAGCATGGTCTGAAAGTCTGCAGAGAGCAGTAAAATGCTCAAAACAATAAACAGGCAAAATACAGTTGAGGTAAGACTTGGAACAGTAGTTGAGATCAGACTTAGGGCTGGTTAAAGTGGCAACAGAGCCCAGCAGCACTGGCCACAGTGACACGTGCTGCCCACACCACTTTTGGTGCAAGATGCTCTTCTGAGCAGCCCCTTTGAGCAGCCTGAGGTTGGTTGTTCTGTTTTTGGTACCCTGTGTGTGTGTGCAGGCTGGCACCTGTGTTGGTTGGCAGCTCTGTGATTAAATGATGTCCTCAAAGGCTGGAAAACCCCCCAATAAACCCTGTTCACTCCTAAGGGGATCCATCAGATACCTTGGTAGGGGCTTGAAGCTTGTCCTGCTGCTCTTTCCCCTTCACTGCTCTGTGAGGGCTCTTGGAACAGAAATATTGCTTTCACAAGTACAATCTAAAACTTTTAAGCAAGGCCATGACTTCAGACTTCCCTTTGGAAAGGAGAAAAGGAGAAGGGTGAGCTGGGGACTCAGAGGAGTGGGGTGGCTTCCAAGGAAGGCTGTAAAACACTCTGTGTCTTGTTTCTGTCACCAGCTCGTGGCACAGGAGCTTTGCGTTATTTTTTTTCCCCTTTTTTTTTTTAAAGTGACAAACATTCAGGTAAATAAAGAGTCTGGTGGTTGGTGTGAAAACAGTGGGGTCAAACTGTAATTAAGAAGTTGAAAAGCAGCAGGGACTTCAACCTGGTTTGTGCATTTATGAGCCCACCTGGGCCTTGCCTTGCCTTTGGGTTGGCCCTGACTCTCTGCCTGGAGGGAGAACCTGTGCTGGTTCTTGAGAAACTTCAGGGAAGCCAGGAGGGAGACCAAGGTGGAGCATCTGTAGACAACCAGGCACCAAGTCATTGAGGGATGGTTAAAAACCACCCATGGGGCTGGGCAGAGGAGCTCAGGGCAGAGCCAGCAGGTCCTGTGGCCTCTGGAGAGATGGGGGATTACCAAGGGTGTGAATCCCAACCCTGGAGGGGCCTTGGGGTCCTGGGGTTTGAAGGAATGGCCTGAATGGATTTGTGCTGGTGTGAAGGGGTGGTTGGGTGCTCATTTCTGTTGTCTCTGTTCCTTGAGTTGTCACTCACTGAGGCAGGGCTGGGAATTCTTGATTGATGCAATTGGAGCTGGTGACACCGTGTGTGATCCAGGCCCATGTGGGGTGATGTCCCCCCGTTGTTGGGATGTTTTCCCTGGGCTCCTGGTGGTGTGACCAGGCACAGCTCAGCCATTAACAATCCCAAGGTGCCTTCCCCAAAAGGGACTTCAAGCACCACTAATGGATCCTTTTGCTTTTGGCCTCTTTGCAACTGAAATTACCTTCTGTAATTAAAGTCTCTGCTTTGCACAGTCATTCTCTGCTGGAATAAAAAAAAAAAAGCCCTGAGGGGAGTTCTTTTATTTTCAAGGAAAACAAAGTATTGCTGCTCTCTGGGCTCGCTGGAAAGGGAATTTCTGTGTTCTCACTTTCACTCTTATCTGCAAAAACCTGTGTTTTCTTGAGGCTCTGGCTTTGTGTTTTCTGGCTGTCATGTTCAATTAGAAGACAGAACAGATGCCTGTTCCTCTATCCAGTGGCTGGTGACAGAGTGTCTGCACTGAACATCAATGCCCCTGTGCCAAACTGGTGCTTGGGCAGGGCAGGGCTGGGAGAACTGGTGTGCCAGGCAGTGTCATGGGCATTTTGATGGGTCTTGCAGCTTGTGGGGGCAGAGTGCTGTGCAGAAAACTGTGTTTTCAGGGTTCTGTTGCATATATAACTGTGTGTGTTGTGTTTGCAGCCCCTTTAAAGCCACATGAGTGTCCTGCTGTGGTTGTTCCTCTTGAAGTTCTCCAGGGGAACGACCAATAGTTTGATCATTTGTTTTTATTTATGGAATAGCAGTGATGAGCCCAAATTTAACCTCCTCTAATGCAAGGTGCTGCCTTTCTCCTGCAGGATGGAGAGGTTTACTGCATAGATGCCCGTTTCTATGGCAACATCAGCCGCTTCATAAACCACCTCTGCGAGCCCAACCTGATCCCGGTGCGGGTGTTCATGTCCCACCAGGACCTTCGCTTCCCCAGGATCGCCTTCTTCAGCACCAGGCACATAGAGGCTGGAGAGGAGATTGGGTAGGTGCTGCCAGGGCCTGCCACCCTGGGGAAGGGCACAGGGTGGAGGGGTGAGGGCTCTGCTGCCCCTGAGCTGGTTCACCCCATCCCTTTCCTCCAGCACCCTCAGGGATCCTGCAGGTGGATCCATCCCCTGGAGCTCTGCACAGCCCCAGGCTCAGTGTGACTTGGACACGTAGCCCTGAGACCCCCCAAGTGCTGATCCCACAGTGTGGGCAGCAGGGCAGGGGGGGATCCCAGTGATCCCACCTGCAGAGCTGCCTCCAACTCTGGGGTCCAACATCAGGAGGATGTGGAGCTGTTGGAGCAAATCCAGAGGAGGCTCCAGAGATGCTCCAAGGGCTGGAGCCCCTCTGCTCTGGAGCCAGACTGGGAGAGCTGGGGGGGTTCACCTGGAGAAGAGAAGAATCCAGGGAGACCTGAGAGCCCCTTGCAGGGCCTGAAGGGGCTCCAGGAGAGCTGGAGAGGGACTGGGGACAAGGGATGGAGGGACAGGACAAGGGGGAATGGGTTCACACTGCCAGAGGGCAGAGTTATATTACAGTAGATAGAAGGAAGAAGTCTTTTCCAATGAGGGTGGAGAGGCCCTGGCACAGGTTGCCCAGAACTAGCAACACTTCTTGGTTTGCTGGAGTTACTGCCACGAGATACCACTTGCTCTAGTGGAAGGTGCCTGTGCCCTTTGCAAGGGGGTTGGAACAAGATGAGCTTTCAGGTCCCTTCCCACCCAAACCATCCTATGAAAGAGAGGAAATTTAGATTAGATACAGAGAGAAATCCTTCCCTGGGAGGGTGGGGAGGCCCTGGCACAGGGTGCCCAGAGAAGCTGTGGCTGCCCCATCCCTGGAAGTGTCCAAGGCCAGGTTGGATGGCGCTTGGTACAACCTGGGCTGGTGGAAGGTGTCCCTGCCCATGGCAGGGGTGGAATGAGATGACCTTTAAGGTCCCTTCCAGTCCAGGCCGGTCTGGGATCCTCCGAGGTTGTCCCAGGCTGATCTCAGCCCCTCTTTGCTCCTTCTGCTGCTGTGCCCTGACCCCATCTCTGTCTCTCTCTTGCAGCTTTGACTACGGGGACAGGTTCTGGGACATCAAAGGCAAATTCTTCAGCTGTCAGTGTGGTTCACCCAAGTGCAAACACTCGAGCTCAGCGCTGGCCCAGCGGCAGGCGAGCACCTTGGCCCAGGACACGCAGGAGAACGGGCTCCCTGACACCAGCTCTGCCACAGCAGCCGGCCCCTTTTGAGGCTCTGCTCCCCAGAGACTGACTGCTTTTAACCCTATAGAGTCACATACTGTCTGAATTTCCATTTAAAAGAGAGNAAAAATTGAATAAAAAAGAAAGGGAGAAAAAAAAAAAAAAAAAAAAAAAAAGAGGAAGGAAGGAAAAAAAAAAAAAAAAGAAAACGTGACAAAAAAAAGAAAAAAAGAAAGAAAGAAAAAAAAAGAAGAAAAAAAAAAAGAAACCAAACCCGCTCAAGGAAAGCCGAGGGTTCGAGACGCTCTTAGGGCTGTGCCACCGACTGTTACTTGAGGAATAAGGCAAAGCAAAGCTCGCCTCAGTGATGTTGTTCTCCCCTCCCTGGTCCTGGGGAGCTGCTGTGGAGGGGTGGCTGGTGCAGCTCATTCCAGGGCAGCTGCCCCGGCTCCGTGTCTGCCCGTGCTGAGTGTTGGCAGAGCCGAGCAGAGCCGCCCGTCCTCCGATTCCTGGGTGGCTCCTCACCCCGAGTCACCTCCCGGTCACGTGTCACGGACTTGGAACACTTGATGGGACTGTGTTTCTGGGAGCGGGAGCTGCTGGCTCTGGGTTTGCACGGCACAGCCCCGGGGCAGGTTCTGCTGGTTGGTTTTTGTTGGTTTGGTTGGTTTTTTTGGTTGGCTGTTTTTTTTTTTAATTATTCTAATGAATAATCCCCTCCCCCCCATCTCGCAGGACGTTGTGGTGGGGCCTTTCCCGAGGAGCGACGGGGCCTTTCTAACAAATTCCCTCCTTCCTTCCCAAATCCCATGGATGTTCTCTCATCTGATGAGAAGAAACCTGCAGCCCTTGCAAGCCCTGGCTCTCTGCAGAGCCCACCCCGCTCCCTCCTGGGCCTTCTCCGTTCCAAACCAGCTCTGCCCACGACACTTGGCTGTGTTGCTGTCTCAGTGTTGGCTTCCTCCAGGAAGGATTTCCACCCTGTCCCATTAATGGTTTTTAGAGAAGGGAAGGTTGAAGAGGATTTTACAAGACACTAATTCCTTAAGGAAACGCAGTTTTTTTCCTTTTTTTAAAAGATAAATATGGATGATATATATATTACAGAGAACCTTGACTGGCTGGGGTGAAGAGCAGATGGGACATGTCACAGTGAGAAGATCCCAGATGCCACCAGCTCGTCTGTTCCCATCACTTTGCCCAACCCTGGGCACCTTCAATTGATTTTTAAGTCACACGCTCTGAAGTTTCAATGGACTGATTTATTTTTTACCATTATTGAAACATTGGGGACAAGCATTAAAAGACTAAAATAAATTAAAAAAAATAATAATAATAACGATGAAAAAAAAAATAAAAACATCACAAAAAAAAAAAAAAAAAACAAAAAAACCAAAATGACAACAAAAAGAAACCACAAAACAAAACGGTGCTGATTCTGGTGTGATTTTTGCTCACCACGTGAATATAAACTTATCAATTGTATAAAAAGAACAAAGTGATTTTAGTATAAAAATGCAGGAAAAAAAAAACAAAACTTTTTTTAAATTGTTAGTATTGTAGTGTGAATAAATTTGCCATCACCTTTTGTGTGGTGGCTGGGCAGGTCATTATCTTAATTTTTTTTTTTTTGCATATATCTTTAAATACTGTAATTAGTGCAGTAACAAGTTTTTTTTTTTTTTGTTCATCTCTTCTAGAACATTCATAATGCCATCATGTTTATTATTATTATTTTTTTTCTGTTAATGTTTTTGACAGTTTTAAAGGAGCAGCCTTTTGGCTCTGATCATTTTCTTGTTCTGTTTTCAATGAAATCAATAAAAAAAAGAAAAAAAAAGTGCTTTAAAAGGAGTTTGGGGGTTTNTTTTTTAGAATTTATAATCCTTTAGTCCTAAAGTTTGGGAGCCTGGATTCCACTTGCTGGGTGGGCAGTGGCTGTGCTGAGCTTGGCACAGGTTTTGGGGGACCCAAGATGCCTCTTCATCCCCTGCCAGAGGCAAATCAAATAAAATTAAATCTAAAATACCAGGGAAAGAGGTGGGGGGAGAATTTACCTGTGAACAATCCCTGGGGATATTTCCCATCATTGGAAGAGGAGCTGGGGATGGAGCACAAGGCTCTGGGGGTGCTGTGGGTGCAGGTCCTGGTTGGAAAGGCTATAAATTCCATATACTGGAATGACACAACTTCCCTGAATTGTTAATTAATGCCAGCCAGTGATTGGGGTTCTCCTCACAGTCTTTTCAGTTTGATCTTTAAACCACCAAAGCTTTGAGTTGCTCTGGACTGGCTCTGATGAGCTTCAGCAAACAAAACCTGAGGGAGATGAAGATTGGGCATCTCAAATTTATGGTCTTTCAGCGACGTGTTGGAGTCACCAGAAGATACAGAGAGGATTAATAAAGACATGAGAGGGAGACTCTCTAAGGGAGAATGGTAAGAGGACCAAAGAATGAGGACCAAATTAGTAGACCAGTAAATGATACAGTACTAATTAATTAAGAGAAATGTGTAACTTGGAGCCAATGAAAGTTAATTTCTTTGTTTGCTAAAATGTATAAATATGTGAAAAGTCCTGAGAGGGACACGTGGCTGGAATGATTCTCTGGCCAGAATAAAGCAATGCCTGGCTCACCAGCACTTCAAAGGTGGGCTTGGAGGGTTTCATTTCTTGGAGGGTTTCATTTCTTGGAGGGTTTCATTTCTTGATGCTGTTTGGTGTCACCAGGGGTGTGGGTGGGGCTGCTGTGACTAAGCAGAGCCAGTGTGTGCCCTCCCCATCACCCAGCACCAGGAAAACCAGCCACTCTGAGTCACTGCCAGTCAATAGCTCATAAAAATAATTCATAAAGGGGAGGATGCCTGATGCCTGATGCCAGCAGGGATGGGGAGGGCAGCAGGGAGGGCTCTGCCTCACCCACTCCACTGCCTGGCAGAGCCCCGGGGGTGCCCTGATCCTCCTCACTCACAAGTCAGGCAGCTTGAGGTGGTCACTATATTATGGTGGCTGTAGGTTGGGGTTGTCTGGTGAGAAATGATGGATTTTTGCCCCTGGAGTTGCGAAGGTTTCCGTTCAGAACATGCAGAGCTGTCGGGGACACCAGGACCCTCAGAGGCCCCCACGTGCCCTCACACTTCAGGACGGTTTAACTACGGCCTAATTCTAATAGCACAGTTATATATTGTGTAATTAAACATTGTAATGAGGATAATGGGCTCTAATTGAAGGGGAGAAGTGGAAAACCCCCAGAGAAATCTGCTCTATGAGTGTAACTTCCGCGAAATCACTTGTTTCCCTGGGTGTTTTGGGTGGCATGTGGGGACCCACCTGATGGGGCTCCTGGATGCCAAACACAGTCCTGGGTAAACCCCAGCACCCCTGGGTGATGTCTTGCTCTTTCAGTGCAAATAACTGCAAACTGAATATCCACAGTTAATGCCCCAGCACTTTTCCACAGGGGAGGGTGAGCTGGGAAAGGGGGGAGTCTCTTTTAACAGGCATTTCTGCAGTGCTGGTGGGCTCCAGCTCAGTGGCTGCCCCAGGGATGGGGGGGCTAAAGGACCACTGCTGCCTCCTGTTCCCCCCTGTTGTGGATCTGAGAGGTCAGGGGAGGTGGGCAAAACCACTCCAGCCACTCTGCTGACCCTGTTTGACTGGGGGCTTGTTGAGCCACTTCATTCTAAAGCTGCACCAATTTTCATGTGAATATTTTACCCCTTCCCTGCCTGAGGGCTCCTTACCAAGGAGGGCACAGCCCGACTGTCCCAGGTGGCTGCAGCCCTGACTTTGCTTTTTTTTTTGAGATATTTCTCTCCCTTCAGTGCAGTGACAGCATCTGCTCCGGGCTTTGCTCTGGAGCAGCCAGGACTCCTCTGCTCGTGGCAGTGACCAGCATGCGGGGATTGCTTTTCCTTTTCTCCCCTCAGCACTGGGGAAGATGCAGAGAGACTTTCAGTCGCTCACTGGACTTTTCCCAGGGACTTTGGCACTCTTTGGGATGTCCCCATGGTCAGCCAGACACCCTGGTGAGTGGGACTGGATGCTGGAGATGGGTCTGAGCTCAGGTGGGGTGTGGGGCTGGGGGTACATCCCACAGCACCCCACCCTCACCCACACGGCTGGGAGGGGGGCACCAGGGCAACCCCCTGGTTTCACAGGGCTAGAGGAGATGCCCCTCTCCTGCCAGATGTGGAACATCCCTGCTCCTCTTCTTTTTTGCCCACTGGATGCCCCCAGGGAAAGTCAGGCCACGGTGGGTGGCACAGTGTGTCTGCACTGAGCTGTGGGACAGGGTGTGATGCCCTTTTTGGGGGGCTGCCCTCTCCTACAGTTGGCAATTTGGGGGGCATTGTTGGGGCTCAGGGGCTCCTTCAGGCCCAGCTCCCCACACACCCTGCTCCTGGTGGGCATTGGCTCCACTAAAGCATCACCCAGGGGCCTGACCCTGCTCCAAGAGGGTCACCAGCTCCAGCAGATGGGACATGGATGGGGCAGATCCAGCTGTGTGGGACCACAGGGCACTTCCCCTGCAAACCCTCTGCACACTGAGCAGGTCATGGAGCTGAGGAGCTCCCCTCTCTGGGGGCTGCTGGACATGGGGGTGTTAGAAAAGCACCCAAAGGCACCCAAAAAGCAGCTTCAATTGCCCTCAGCTGACCTGGGCCAGCAAAGCCACTCAATTATCCTGAAATACTGGAGCTTATCTGGCTTCTCTTTATAGACTCCATCTCTCCCTTTGTCCCTCAGCACTGACCTCTCTCCCCAAGGAAATGGGAGTGAGGGTGATGGTTATCCTGCAGCCCAGGTAAGAGTTATCAAACCTCTATAAATGTGGAATTTCACCCCATGTCTCATTCCTGAGCCTTCGCCAGAGCTGGAAGAAATATTAGTTTATCTCTCCTCTAGCACAGAATATTCCCTCGCTGCCAAAAGAGCTTCCTTATCACCCTTTTAATTTCCTTTTCAGTGCTATGGGCAGGATGAAAAGCCACTGCTATCACTGGGAAAGGCCTCTGTGTCCTGCCTGTGAGACTCACAGCAGGCTGAGGTTTAAGTTTAAAGGCTGCAGATGGGATGGGAGTGATGAAGCAGGAGAGGAGGGAGGTGCTGATGCCAGGGGAGGTCAGGCTCAGCCCTGTTGCCCCCTCCCCAGGTATTATTTTTAGTGGCCTAAATGCCCAGAAAAAGCAAATACTGCTTCCTGTGAGCAGAGGTGTGTTTCCATTGGGAGGGGGAGGTTGGATAAGCTCAGCTCCAGAGTTTTCCAGCTCAACTCTGCCTTTGAATTGCTGTTTAATCAATTTGAGGGTCATCAAAGAGGACTCAGCACCTCATGGCTGCCCTAAGCACCTGCTGGGGGTCCCACCTTGCTGGTGCCAGTGGGCAGAAGACACAGGGAGGTGGGAGCTCCACCAGCCCAGCTGAGGAGCAGCACCTTGGCCACCTCTGCTCTCACTGCAGCATCAGAGGGGCCTCAGCAGCCCCCACAGCAAGGAAACAGCCCTGGGCCTGGAAAGTCTGGATTTATAACCAATAAGTGCTCCCCAGCCCCTCTGGGATGGGTGGGGAAGGGGAAGGAAGGAAGGTCAGGCCCCAGGAGTGTCCCCTGATCAGCACGAGCTCAGCACCAAAGGTGGCCAAAGCACCTGGGGGTTGTGAAGCAGCTCCTCTCCATCCTTTCTCTTGGAGGCCCACAAGCTTTGCAGGCAGTAGGATGAAGGTTCTGGCCCCCTCCCCAGCCCTGCTGGCACTGGGGGATTCATACCAGTGCTTTATTGGAGCTGTCAGGGCCTGATGTTCCTCTGGGATTAAATTCCTCATTCCACGACGTTCCCGGGCTGACCTGGTGGGAGCAGGGCATGGGCACGGGGAGCCAAGGCTTTGTTTAAATCCTTGCAGCTCTGCTATCTAACAAGGATGACAAGAGATTACATTAGGGAAAGGCCTGGCTGTTTAAGAGGGATCCATTTGCTGACTTTCCTGGCTGCAGAGGCCTTTAATCCTCAGCAGGAACAGGCAGTGCTGGACACAGAGACCCCACAAGCCCCATTCCCCACTCAGGGGGGTTTCAAAGGCCATAAAACACCTCCAAGCCTGGACAGACCAAGTGCCTTTGGGCTGAGCTCATTGTAAGGAGGTGACTGGGGAGCAGGACAGGGAGCTCTGAGGGGATCAGAGATCACAGAATCCCAGAATCAATCGTGTTGGAAAAGACCTCTGAGGTCATCGAGTCCAACCTGTGCCCCAACCCCACCTTGTCACCCAGCCCAGGGCACTGGTGCCACATCCAGGCTCTGCTCAAACACCTCCAGGGACGGGGACTCCACCCCCTCCCTGGGCAGCCCATTCCAAGGGCTGATCCCTCTCTCTGCAAACAACTTCTTCCCAATGGCCACCCTAAACCTGCCCTGGGGCAGCTCAAGGCTGTGCCCTCTTGTCCCACTGCTGGTTCCTGGCAGCAGAGCCCGACCCCCCCCGGCTCCCCCCTCCTGTCAGGGGGTTGCAGAGAGGGAGAAGGTCTCCCCTGAGCCTCCTCCTCTCCAGGCTGAGCCCCCCCAGCTCCCTCAGCTGCTCCTCCCAGCACTTGTGCTCCAGACCCTTCCCCAGCCTCGTTGCCCTTGTCTGGAGCTGCTCCAGCCCCTCCATGTCCTTCCTGAGCTGAGGGGCCACAACTGGGCACAGCACTCCAGCAGCATTTTGCAGTTGGGATGCTTTTCCCTCTCCCAAGGAAAGGGGGACATGGTGAATGTCACCACCTGACCCTCTTCACAGACCAATTTCCCCCTTTTCCAGCTGCCCCTCCAGGCAATCCTTTAAACCCCAGTGCTGGGAGTTGGGTGCCGGTGCCTCTTTTGGACTCTGCTGTATGAACAGAGGGGTGAGAGGATGCTCTGTAACCAAATAAGCTGGAGCAGAGGTAAGATGAGGTTTTTGTGGTGTTGATAAGGTGGAAAACATTAAGATTTTTGGGCTAGGATTCTTCTCTGCTGGGGAGTTGCTTCTGCACTGTGCTAATCCCTTGGGATCCTGGGCATGTGGGTGTCTGGAGCCCACTGTGCTGAGGATCTAAAACACCTGGTTATGGAGAGCTCCCCCTCTGAAGGAGCTTCCATCTGTGTTTTCAGAATGGGGTTGATTTAAATGGTGATTTATTTGTCTGTGATGTGTAATAAGCTCAAAAAGAAAAAAAAATCAGCAATCCTTGTTTGAAAAGCAGAACGACACACAAGGAATCATTGAGGGTGTTCTTCCTTCTTTCAGAAAACATAGTGGCAATGAAATAGCAGTGATGGGTGAATAATAAAAACCTTCTGTGTGGCTCACTCGTGCTGGATAAAGGATAAAGCCCCACTGATGCAGAGCTCAGGGTGAGCAGAAAATATTCCACCTGAGCAGCAGCAATTAGTGCACTTGGCTTTGCCTTTGTTGTGCTCTGTAAATATAATTCTGAGCAGCAAACAAGCAGATAAGCTTTACCCAGACATAATAAAACAAATATCCTTTTCTTCTGCCTCTGCTGGGAAGAGAATTTCTCTCTTGTTGTGCAGCTGTTGGGGGAAAATAGGTGGAATAAATTGTCAGGGAGTTTGTGAGCAGCAAACTTGGCTTTCACCATTAGCAAAGTGACTTTACAAATGAGCCAAAAGGGGCTGGGGAGAAGATTCTCATTTCTAGTGAGAATATCCCTTTGACATGGGCAGAGAGGAGATGCTCAGCACCAGCAGGGACTGGAGCAGGGAAGTGCCAAACTGCTGGATTTGAAGGGGAGGCAAAACAGAATTCGGGCAAGTTTTGTGCTGCTGCACATTCCCTGCCTTTCACTGGGCTGTAAATCCTCCTCTTGGGCTCAAATGTTGTGGAACTGCTCAGCTGTGAGACCTGCACGTGCCCTGCTCTGCCCCAGGGCTCGGTGTCATCGGTGGTGGAGGAGAAATTCCCCCCCTTGCCCCTCAGTCACCCCCAGGAAGGCTTTGGATGTTCTAAGATAGTTCTAAGTATCCTGATGGATCCTCCTACCCACCCCTCTACCCAGCACATCTTGTCAGAAGCTGAAAGATCTCTTTGACTCCATTTCCCACCAGTAAAATGGGAACAAAACTTCCCAGTGGGTGCCCCTGGACTCCTGACTTGAAAACCTCCCCCCAAGTCATTAAGAACTAATGAGGGGCTGTTTTGTTGGATCCTGGATGTGGCTGTGAGAGGGGACCCCCTGCTTGCCTTTTCCATTCCACAAAAGGAACAGAAATCCAGGGATTTGGGGGTCAACTTGTGGAGATAAAGAAAGAGCCTGGTATAATATTGATTTGTAAGAGGACCAAGTGGTGCCCACACAGCTGGGAGGTGACAGTCCCTGCTCCTCACTGCCACTGCAGCTCTGTGCCTTGGAAAAGCTGTTTCCTGACCCTCTGCTGCTGTTTGCTGCCTCTGTACTATGTGTGGAAACCTCCCCTGAGGGTAAAAATCCACATTGGTTTGGATGGTGCCTCAATCTCCAGCTCTGCTGACCTGAGCAAAGTAATATTTTCCAGTTATTTGCAATAATTCTTCACAAGCTGCTTGCACAGAACAGCCAGACAAGGGCTGTGTGGCTTGGTTAAGCCTCAGGGGAGGTTTAGGCTGGATCTCAGGAAAAGCTTCTTCCCCCAGAGGGTGGTTGGCACTGACCAGGCTCCCCAGGGCAGTGGGCACAGCCCCAAGGCTGCCAGAGCTCCAGGAGGGTTTGGACAACGCTCTGAGGGACAGGGTGGGATTGTTGGGGTGTCTGTGCAGGGCCAGGGGTTGATCCTTGAGGGTCCCTTCCAGCTCAGGATGTTGTGTGGTTCTGTCAGCACAGATTTCCCTGGCCTGGCACGGGAAGGGAGATGCAGCTGCCCAAGGGAGCTCCTGGTGCTGAGCCCTCCCTGCAGCCCTGTGTGATCCCAGGGCTGTCACCTCCCATGGCCCTGGACAGCAGGAACCTCACTCTGCAGTGCTTGGTTCCTGCTGGTGCTGGGCAGGAGATGGGGACAGAAAAGGGGGCCCTGAGAGCCCCCAGGGGTGGGTCCATCAGCCAGACCCCCAAATGTTCCCTTTCCCCAGAACAACTGTTTTGCTGCATATTGGATTCTGTTAAAGGAATTCAATTTAGAAAACATTAGGCCATGGAGAGGAGGAGAAGGGCAAAACATTATGGCTAAATAATTCCAATTAACCATTCCAGACCTTTCTGGCTAATTCAGTTGAAACAAGTGTTGCCTGGTGTGCAGAGCTGCAGGGCTCAGATCCTCACGCAGCACCAGTGAGTGTGACATCCAGGATGACTTTTCCAGCTGAGGGCTGGAGCCCAGGAGATGCTGTTTTGATGTTACTGAGCCTTATTTCCTGAAGCAAAACAGAGAAAGGAATATCTGGACTGTGAGGCAGAGCTCGGACACCCCTCGTGCTGTCAGTCCCTGCTGCCCCTGCACTTGGCACTCACAATGATTTTCAAGCTAATTCTTAAATCAGTGTAAACATCAAAGTACTGCCTGGAATGAGGCAAATGATCTAACTCAGTTCTGCTTTGGCAAAACAACCCAAATGTGAAGCTTTAGCTGGGGTCTGGAGATCAACCATGTGTTTGGGAGCCAGCAGATATTCCTGCTAGGTAAAGTTAAATTCACTCTTCACATTATTCATTATTCTTCTAAGTAGTTGCCCTTGGTGTTGAGACCAACAATTGTCAAGCTCCTTCCCTTCCCCAGCTGCATTTCAGGCTGATTCCTGGATTTGGATGACAGAAATATTTCCCCATGGCTGAGTGCTGAAAATTCCTGGGATTTCAGCTCAAAATCGAAGGCAGCTCGAGCAGGTGGAGGTTTGGGAGGTGCTGCAAAGCCCTGACCAACCTGTCTGTCCTTGTGCCAGGAGTTTTATCCTCACCACCCCTCTGCCAGCTACAGTTTTA
Organism: Pachyramphus minor; assembly: GCA_013397135.1. Lineage (NCBI taxonomy): Eukaryota > Metazoa > Chordata > Aves > Passeriformes > Tyrannidae > Pachyramphus > Pachyramphus minor. The sequence goes on along the minus strand of VYXB01007074.1, from coordinate 193,190 downwards.
TGGGATCACAGAATATCCTGAGTTGGAAGTGACCCACAAGGACCATCCAAGTCCAACTCCTTGACTGCACAGGACACCCCAAAAATCCCACTGTGTTTCTTCAGGGAACATCTTCCCTGAGCTTTGTAGCCACCCCTAATTCTTTCAGTCCCCTTCTTGGTGTCCTAAAAAACGACAGTGAAGAGCTGAAAACAGTTGCAGGTTTGTTTGTTGGTTTTGTTTTATTCTTCCCCAAATATTTACATGCCTCCCTTGGTCACTTGTCTAAATACATTTTCCCTCTGATTGTTTTCCTTTCTGGTTGGAAGTTTTCATTTTGCTTATGAATTCTTCAGGTCAAAGCCCCCGTGTTTGTGTAAGTTCATGAAGTGGGTGGTCACTGATGCAAGAAACCTTCATAATGTGCTACAAACTCTCTTCTTTGTGCTGCAAAATCTTCTGGTGCCTTTGGCTTTGGGTATCATGGAAAAACCTGTTTTTCTGCTCAATACGTTGTCTTTTCTATTATTTCCCCTTTTTACATATTTTCATTCTCTAATTTGATATTTATCTCACTCCTCTCCCTGTTGAAGCTTTCTAGTTTTTGTAGGGGGAAACACAAAAGGGTTTGATTTTCCTCTTAGCAGGAAAAGCAGCTCCCACCCGGGGTGATCTGACCTTGTGCTGCTCAGGCTCTGCTGGTGCTCGACCTGTTTAAGGCCAACCTGTTGCTACTGTTTAACAAAACAAAAAGGACCAACAAGTGCCATTTTCTCGGGGGATTTTGCTGTTCTGAGCCCTCCAGCTCCCACCACCTCCCCAGCTGAGGGCACCCACGGGTTGGGTTTCTTTATGGGCCCTGCAGAGGCTTTTTTCCACCTCCTCCTTCAAAAGTAGCAGAGCTCTTGATGTCAGTTCATGCATCTCTGCTCTGCTGGAGAGATGCAGGTCTGGGAGCTGTCAAGGAGGCTCTTTTAGGAGCACTTGAAAGGTAAAAAAAATAAAGAAACCTGTGTTTGAAGAGTGGTGAGGACTAATGAAGCTGTTTCATCTTGGCCATTTGTACATACACAGGGTGGGGGGAAAGGGAATCCCACAGTGAACACACGCAGGGCAGAGCAGTTAATAGGATGGAAATGAAATCAGTACCCAGGACTTAATTGAGGAGCTGTTGTTATTCCCATCCCATGAAAAAGGCCCCCCAAGATCAGAGATGCCAAACACTTGCTGGATTGCAGCTCCCACAGGTTGTGTCCTGCAGGTCACTGACAACACCAGGGCCCCAGGAAAGGTTATTTTGGGCTGTTCCCTCAGTAAATAACAAGAGGAGACAAGGAGGGAAGAAATGAGGAGGCAGCCAAATGATCCTCCAGCTCTGGCTTCAAACTGAAGAGAGGAGGTTTAGGTTGGATCTTAGAAAAAAGCTCTTCCCTGGGAGAGTGGTGAGGGGCTGGGATGGAATTCCCAGAGGAGCTGTGGCTGCCCCTGGGTCCCTGGAAGTGTCCAAGGCCAGGTTGGACGGGGCTTGGAGCAACCTGGGCTGGTGGAAGGTGTCCCTGCCCATGGCAGGGGGGGGCACAGGATGAGCTTTAAAGCCCCTTCTAACCCAAAGCAGTCTGGGATTCTGTGATCCCATAACATTTGGGGTCAGTCCCAGGCCCCAAACTCTCCTGTGTGTGTTTGTTTGCAGCTTCATGCAGGGAGAGGATCCCCTTGTGAGCAGGGAGAAGGTTTGTAGGGTCCCAAGGCAGGGACCAACCCTTCACTGAGAAAACATGGAGCACTTTTCCTCTCAGGCCACTTGCACAACGAGCCTGATGTGTTTATTTCTCGGTGAAGTGGAAAATGCAGCTGTTCCCAAGAACTAATCCTTTAATAAACTGTCTGAAACAGGAACAGTAAAGACCCACTGAAGAGAAATATTCTAAACACTGAGCTGGGCTGCTCAGAAACTCTGTGCTATCAGAAGTTGTAGGACTAAAGCAAGCAATCAATTTCTAATTAAAATACTTACTTTAATTAGAATTAGAATTATTTTAATTTATTATTTTAATTAAACAAATGGGTTTGTTTGTTTTTTTTTTTTAGGGGGAGAATTTCTTGGTTTTTTATGGGGTCTTGGGTTTTTTGGGGGGTGGGTATTTTTGGAGTGTTCTTTTTTTTGGTGATTTTGTTTGGGTTTCTTCGTAGTTTGTTTATTATTATTATTATTATTATTGTGGGGTTTCGGTAATTTTTTTTGGTTTGGGTGTTTTTGGTAGTTTTGGTGGGTTTTGGGTTTTTTGTGGTTTTTTTTGCTTGGTTTGTTGGTTTGGTTTTTTGTTGTTGTTTTGTTTGGTTTTGGGTGGTTTTTTGTTGTCATTGTTTTGTGAGGTTTTGTTTGTTTGGGGTTTTTTTGTTATTTTGTTGTTGTTTTGGTGTTTTTGTGTTGGTTACACATAAAATGAACAAGACACTACTCAGCAAGGTTGGGAAATGGAGGGATGAAGACCATGCCTGGCCTGTGAACACGGTGCTGGTCCTGGTGTGTTTGAGAGGGATTTATATCCTTCCACCCTTGCAGTCAGATGCAGCTCCTGCCTGAAATGGCCATTCCAGCTGCTCCTGAGTCAGACCATTCAAACTGGCTTTAACACAGTTTCACTTTGTGAATTTTGGGGAGCACAAAGATCTGGTAGCAAAGGGCAGATGGGCAAAGGAGCTGCTGTTCCAGAGTGGGAATTAAAAACACCTTCATTTTAATTTAAACCTCTGGAATTTGTTCTCAGCTTTTGGCAGCACAAGGAGTCACGGGTGGGAATGTCACATATATTAACTGGGTTTGTTCTTGTCCTTCTAGGCTTTGAACACCAGTGAATCCCACATGTGTAGGGACATCCAGAGGGTAAATCAGTCACACAGAAGGTTGATATGACCTGTTTTGCTTGGACTTTCCTCTGCTCATGCCCTCTGGTAGGGCAGAAAAGCCAGACTTTATTGAGGTGCCTCATTGCTTTGAGAACCAGCTTTTCTACAAGGTGAACTGTTCCTCTGTGTGGTTTTTGGGTGGAAGTATCAACCTCTGTCCAGTGCTGTGTCCCCTCTCCCTCCCCAGAAAGGGCTGGCAGACCAGTCCCTGCTGTGTCCACCAGGGTGGTTCAGTGGGGCCCATCTGGGCTGTGACCCCTCCAAACCCACTACTAAGGGACTCTTTGGGAGCAGCTGGTGGTCCTGGCAGCTTTAGGAGCTCAAGGATGTGCCATTCCCTTTGCTCCCACTCAGCTCAGCCCACAAAACCAAGTGGTGGCTTGTCAGGGGTGTTCTGAGGACACTGCCAGGACCTTGCTGTCCATGCAGGAGGTGCCATCAACCTTGCTCAGCTCAGGCACCCAACAAGGCAATTGCTGCTCCCACAGCAGCTCCTGCTGCTCTTAACTCTGTCCTTATTGCCCTGAAGTGGAAAGAACTCCCTCTCCTGCACACCAAGCCCTTCTGGTGGTCCACTGACTCCTGGTCCTGGTGGTCTTGGCCTTCAGCCCTCACTGGACAAGTGGCCCTTGGGGAAGCAGGGTGGTAACAGCGCTGGGAGCTGAGCTGACCACCCTCACTGGCATTAATTCCCATTCCTATTCCACCCAAGTGATGATCCTTCTAATTTTCATGTCCCAGGAGACGATGTCAAGCGGATGCTGAAGGCCCCGTTCGCTGGCAGGGAAATGTGTTCCTCCCCTGAAGGCCTGAGAGCTGTAATTACTGTCTTGAACTTGCAGAGCTGCCAGTATTGAAAATCCTGGCTGTACATCTGTATTTCTCCAAGGAGGAGCTGGAATAACAAACCCCATCATTTGACAGGAACGTGAGGAGCTGCATCTTCCTGGGGCAGGCAGGGAATGAGCCCATCGTGCTCCAGCACTCATGGAAGGGAAGTGACCTGGGGAGGAAAGTCTTGGATGCACCTACAGGTCTTGGATTAGTTGCCTGAAGGAGCATTTGATCTGATGAACACACAGGGCTTCTTAGATCTGAAAGAAAACATCCAACAGCTGGGCATGAAATGCAGGCTGCCCATGGACAGCCTTGACTCCCCCTGCCCACCCTCCCCAGCTGGGCCTGGAGTACCAGTTGTCCCAAATTTTGCTGGTTCCTTTCCCCATGAAATGTCCAATTCCTGCAGCAGAATGAGATGGGATAACTGCCAAGGAGAGAGAGGCTGAGGGCTTTGGATTTTTTTGGTTCAGATGATAATATTCTGTTATTTTAAGACCACAGCCCATTTCTCTGTTCGCAGCAAACCAAGTGTTGTCTCACCAGGAATAATTCAACCATGGGCTTGAATTGAGCTTCTAAAACACGTGTGACCTCCCTTTGGATTCCCACAGGTTTTCTTACTTGTGTTCATTCTTGCCTTGCAAAAAAAGTGGTGTCAGGAGGAGAAAAACTCAGAGCTCCAAATGAGTCCTGGGGGAGGAGGAAACCAAGAAACCGTCAGCACATGAGGTTGTCGTCACCTCTGAGCTCTGTGTCATCTGGTGATGGGACATCACCTTTGGACTGGTCCAGACTGGAAACATAGTCCCTGTGCAGGTTGGGTGGTGCCTGTCACCATGTCTTTGGTGTCTCTGTCCCTTTGGAAACCACACCACCACCAGCAGATGTTCCCCACTCCACCTCCAGCTGCTCTTGGAGTTGAAAACCGTGTTGCACCAAGTGCTGACTTCCTCAGGAGTCGGGTGCCTCTTGCTGAGGTGCTTGTGAGAAACCCACAGGGCTATAAACACTTTTTGAACCTTTGCCTTAGAGTGATTTTTGAAGATGGAAATGCTTCAGAGATGTTTCCAGTGTGCTTGTTTTCCAGAAGCTGGCAATGGGCTTAGCGCTTGTGAAAAGCTGCCAGATACCTTCAAGGCCCCTCTTCTGACCACTTGCTGCCAAAGCTCAGACAAGAAAATGGGCTTCCTGGTCCTAAATCTACTTTGCTTTACTTTATTTATTGTTTTAACCCCTGTTCCTGCCAGTTCTTGGGATGTGAAATTGTTAGCTGCAGCTTCTTCCCCTAATTTCCCATTTGCTGGCGTTGCTGGGCCTCTTCTGCAGCACAACCCACCAAAAAGCTTGCTCAGCTTTGCTGCATTTGGGCAGTTTCCCTCATTTGTACTCGGGCTGTGCAGTTCAGGCACAAGCAGCTGTTTGAAACACCAACTTTTGAGCCACCTGACTTCCCTTGCAACGAACGTTTGGTCGTGGCGTGCGCTCTGTTTGCTGATTAAAATGATTTCTTCTGGGTAGTAGAAGCTCTCAGTGTCTCTGATGTGAGGAGGAATAATTAAGCCCTCTCAGTAATGCAGATAAATAATGCCTTTGGAGAGTCCTGAGTGCATCATAAATCAGCAGAGTCGTGTTCCTGAGGTGCCACCTCCTCGTGTCCCGGTGCTGAGTGATTGCAGCGGGGTTTTATCCCGTGCTGGGCAGGGATCCCCTGCTGGCCCCTAATGCCACCTGGAGTGACCCTACCTGAGGATTCTGCTGTCCATGGTGTCCCCAGTGCCTGCCTGGGACCTGCCATATAGTTTTATATAACCTGTTCCTAGACATGTTGGGATTTTGGGATGTCCCTCCTCCAAAGAGCACCTTCTGTCCCTGCATCAGAGCTGAGGCGGAACCACTCAAGTCCTGGCCTGGCAGAATCCAGTGCTGCACCACAAACACACCAATGTCCATTTATATTTCTATATCTACAGTTTTAATGTATCTATATATCCATGTATATAGTGACATTTGATTTTTTTGTGTTTTTTTTTTTTAGTTTTGTTGCTGTTGTTTGAACTTTGGGAGCCCACATCTACCAGGTATGAGGGAAGAGAGGAGTGCCTAACAAAGAGGTTCCCAAAGGAAATCCAGGGGAAATATGTAACTTTTCCACTGCCTACCCAGCAGGACATGGCTGTTGGATTCTGGACTGGTTTCTATCATGTTTATCCTTTGAGGTTGGTCTTTTCAGAAGACTTTCTGGGTCAGAGGAGGTGCTGGTGCCTCTTTTTTGCAGTGTCCCAGGGATAAGAGCTTCAGGATCTCCCATCAGAGTGCATCCCACGAGGAGGGAAGTCTCTGATCCATGACACTTGCTGGCTGTGAATGGGAGCACGTGGCTTGTTCTGCTGGCATTGCAAGGGCTTGGGGGAGTTAAACTCTTTCCTTAAAGGTTTTAGAAGTGTCTGGTGTGGCACACGGTGTCCCAGTTACCTACAAGCAAGTTCCAGAGCGGGAAACCAGAATCTGGATGAAAATCCTCCCTTCATCCCTATGAGTGACTGAAAGGACCCACCAGGGGGAAAAGTCACCCCCTGCTCTTCCAAGAGGGAACAGAGCAGGGGTGATTTGCTGCTTTGGGAGGCTCAGCTGTAACTTGTTCTGAAGGAGTGTGAGCAGCTTCCCTGTGCTGAGACAGACTGGTCTGTGTGGTGAGAGCTGCGGGAACGGCTCAGTGCTCCAGGAACATCCCTCTGTCATGAGGAGCAGCTTCTCAAAGTGCCCGACCCAGGGAAGGAGGAGGAGGAGGATCTCCCAGGCCGTGGAGGGGATGCTGGACCCCTCTGCAGGGATGGGAGTCCTGGCAGGGCAGTCCCCCGAGCAGCATCACAGGAGGGAGAGCTCATGGTGGACAGGGGGTGCCCTGAGCCTGCCTGTGCCCAGGGCTGGTGGGGATGGGCAAGAAGAGACCAATTATCCGTACAAACACCTGAAGGAGCCGCGAGTGGCCGTGCTGAGGTGGAGGAGCTGTCACAAGGCACTGGCAGCTGCCTCCAGTCCAGCACCACCCCTGGGGCTGCGTTCGGGTGGAACCATCGGACTGCAGAGATGCTCCTGGTGCCCAGGAGAGGCCGATGTCCCCGGGCTGGGGGGGACATCTCCCCGGGCAATCGCCCTTGCAAATCGTGCGGCTTTGGAATTCTAAGATAGAATCCTACAGACCTGATGGGGCCGCCCTGCTGAGTGCCAGGAGGCGACACCCGGGGTGACACCCGAGCTCAGAGCGGCACCCCCAGCCCCTGTCCCCGCTGCCCCTCGTGGGGTGAGCGGAGCTTCACTTCTGTCCGTGCCGGAGCAGAGGGCGCTGGAGCCCCAGAAAACTCCCGAGGATGCGGCGAGAGGCTCCGGACCCACCCGGCTCCTGCCGCCCGATCCCGCCCTGGGATCCATCCCCCCGCTCCTGCCGGTCCCACGGCTGCTGGGACTCCTGGGGAAAGGCTGCAGAGGGGCTTCTGTGGGATTCAGCCGCTCGCTGGGCTTGGGCAGTTTTCCCCTCGCAAGGGGCTCCCAGACCGGCGAGACGCGGAGGATGGAGGTGATGGTTTTCCTTCCCACCCTCTCCCAGCGGCTCCGGGCACTGCGAGGAGCCCAAAACCCTCTTTGTATTTCTGTCTCTCGGCCACCAGCTCAGTGCTCTTGACCCTCCACGCGATCCCTTGGGTTTCCAGTCTCTTTTCCTTGACATCCTGAGCCAGCTCTGAGCAGCTGCGACTTCTTGCCGAAGGAAAAAGCACCTTAAAATGCTGGTGATCCTCTGCTTTTGTACTTGGGATTGTCACTAATTAACACCCTCATAACCCCTCTGTGCTCTATGACCTGAAGAATCACTGAATCATTAATGTCGGAAAAGACCTCTGAGATCATCGAGTCCAACCCGTGACCCAACACCACAGAAGGTCCTCTGCTTGCTTATTTTCCTACTTTAATGCAGTAATCCTCGTCCACTGACTTTTTCACCCCAGTCCTGGGACCCTGGGGGTTGATTTTCAGGCTTTCCCACATTTCTCTTGAGCTGCGCTCTGCTCCCCGCTGATTTCTTGGTCAGAACAAGAGGAAATGGCCTCAAGTTGCTCCGGGGGAGGTTTAGATTGAATATTAGGGGAAATTGCTTCTCGCAAAGCGTTGTCAAGCACTGGAACAGGCTGCCCAGGGCAGTGGTGCAGTTACCATCTCCAGAGGGATTTAAAAGACCTGTGGATGTGGCACCTGGGGACACGGCGGGCTTGGCAGTGTTGTGTGAATGGTTGGACTCAATGATCCCAGAGGGATTTTCCAAACTCGGCGATTCTGTGATTCCATTTTCGGGGGAGCTCTGACTCCTTTACACTCTCCCCTGTGCAGCGAGTGGAAAGGTGGCCCCTGCCTGGGCTGCTGTTGCTGCTGCCCCTGGCTCATGGCACTGCCAGGCTCACAGGGGTCCCTGGGCATCGACCAGGGCAGTCTGGGGGGCTGTAGGGTTGTGACAAGGGGAGGCACAACCCTGAGAGCTCAGCACTTCTCCAGCCAAAGGTGGGGCAGGTCCCTCCTTCCCACGTGCACACAGCGAGTCCCTGAGCTCTGCCTCGTCCCCCGTGTGTGGCTGTGAGGGGTCTCCAGGGCAATGAGCTCATCACATCCTCAGAGGTTTTGCTGACTTGTAATCCCGACCTTCTCCCACCACTGAGAGAGAGCAGCTCCCCCTTCCCCCTTCCGTTTAAGGGCTGTGCGACGGGGATAAGTGAGGTGCTTAAAGGATTAACTCCTCCTGTTCCTCAGCCTCTCTTGCCTGTGCCATGTAAACCAACAGAGAGAGTGTGATAGAGATTGCTGTGACCACAAGAGATTAATTAAACAGTAAGCCCTAATTACGGAGGCTAAGGCTGACCGACTTACTGCGCCTGTAAAATAGCTGAATACTTAATTTAGACTAGAATGTGGACATAACTTTCACCATTAGCTGAATAAACAATGAGCACCCAAGCTAAACGGGTTGGTTGCCTGATGGATGTAGGGCTATAACTCTCCTGGCTCAGGTTTTGGGTGCTCTCCACCTCCCTCTGCCTGCCCACAGCATTTTTGGGAAGGGGGGAGCTGCTTCACAATGCACCACCCTCCCTCCAGCCTGGGGGATTCCCCGCCTGTCAATATTGTTCAGCTCTCAGGCTGCTCATCAAAGTCGTTGGCATTTGCATTTCACTGCAGGTTTGAAAGAAAAAAAAACAACGGGGAAAGACTCTGAAAGGCGTAAAACAAAAGCAAACCCCAAGTCCCAGCGCGAGGCAGTGGAAGTAGGGCATCCAGCTCCTATCCCTGCCTTTCAATACCTTCCTTAATAATAACAATAATAGGTTCTGAGAAGTGAAAGTTAATCTGTAGTTTTTTATTGTGTTTCTCCCTTTCCGCGTGCATTAAGCTTTCAGACCTCGGGAGGCTGTGAGGTGGGCATTGCTTTTTTTTTTGATATTCCTATTATTCCTCCTCCCTGCCTGGCTCCTGATCCAGCCCTAGACACGGGACCCATTATCTGTAGCTCACTGAGCACTTCATCAGACCTTCAGTCTGCCTCGGAGATTTGTCTCTGAGGTGGATTGGAGGTCCCGGGGGGGCGGTTTGAAGCTCTGCTGAGCTGAACACTTTGCAGAGGAGAAGAGAGAAACCCGGGATCGAGGAGATGATGACTGAAACAGGGAGAAGATAAGCAAAGGACATCTTGATTCCTCTTTCAAGATGGGGGAAATGTGGTGGTTTAAAAGCCTGGGGTGTGTCCGTGTGCCTGGGATTGTTGGAAGTGCTGGTAACAAAGCCCTGAGGGCTCCCAAATCTCCTGGTTCTAGTTCAGCACTTTTCCAGCAAACAATAACACTCACGATGGCACAAAAAACAGCATGTTGGCCACAGTAACTCCTGCATCTGCAGGGTTTGGGGAAGGGGGAGAACTTATCACTGCACTGGTTTTGTGTCTGTGCCTGTACGTGACATCTGAGTGAATGGATCTGCAATAAAAATGAGTAAAAATAAACAAAAATATATCTTCAGTAAAAAGGAGTTAAATGCCCAATGTTTAAGGCAAATCTGCCCCCATTTTTGCATGCATTATTTTGTCCATAATGGGAAACTCATCCTGGCTTTCTCTCACTGACCACATGGCACTAAACCCTATTCCTTTTTCCTGGGTTAAAAAGACCCAAACCATCTTAAAGCTGAGAAGACTTGGGAGGTGCTGGTGAACAGATCCAAAGATACCCTGAGGAACAATTCCCTGGGATGTTTTTCTGCAGAGGTGATGATGTGCAAGGTGGGGCCTCTCACCTGCCTCGAGCTGCACCAGCTTTTCCAGAGCATTTCCTTCATCACTCAGCATTCTGTGTTTAAGGGTGAAGGTGAACCCTCTCTTACTGCAACCACAGCAGCTTTGATACTGTCGTTGATGTTGTTCTCTGCCACGTTTTGACAGATGTTGGGTGCAGAAACACCCACGAGAGCTGCAGGTGTCCATTTTCTTCCTGAGTTTCACAGCAACAGCCATCCTACAACTGAGGAAGCAGAAGGTTTGGCAGTGGGTTGCTCTCCTCGTGTAATATTGTTCTTCAGTCCCCAAGTTCTTCAAAACCTGGAGGATTTTAAATTCTTCCAAACCAGCTTGAGGACTTTGGGAATCTGGGCCCTCCTACACCTTGTTGTTGGGAATCTCAGCCCAAAACATGTCAGGTGTGAACATGGAGCCATTTCCCTGGGTGTTCATTTCTCTGTGTTTGCTCTTTGTGCCTGAAGAGTTCCTCTTGCCCATCACTGGGAAGACAACAAGCTCTTGCTCTTTAGTCAATCTGTATTCAACAGTGATGCTGAAAATAATCCAGGCAGGGTGTGACTCCTTTTGCAGTGACATTTGACATGTCCCTGATGCACTGGGAGCTTTGCATGATGTACAGCAGAGCTCTGTGGGGGAAAGTACAGGTAGGGCTGGGTTTATGTGGAGAGGGAACTGTCTTCAACCTGCCTTAACCTTTGGGCAAGTGACTGATGAAATCCCCAAACTTCTCTGACTTTCCTCTGCCAACCCCTCTAAGTCCCAGTCTGGACCAGTAAAGTCCTGCTGCTCTGTCAGTTTTTATGAAGCTTCTCCCTCTTGGATTTCCAGAGTGATGCTCAAGTGGAGCTGAGCCCGTACATGACTCGAGTTTGGATGAAGTTGGATTTGAAAACGTGTTTTGACATCTTGATGTTGAGAAGCATCTTAGGCAGATGTTCTGAAGAGCCCAAGGAGAGGACAGACCTGAATCTTAAGGAGGATCAGGTGTCTAATCATTTTTGTACCACAGACAAATACGTGAAAGATGGGCTAAGGCTCCCCAAATCCCCCTCCCTGGTGATCTCAGTTGAACTGGGATTCATGGGAATGGAAGAGAAGGTGTGAACTTGTCTTTCCCTGCTGGCTGGTCAGCCTTGAAGACCAGTGGTGTAGAAATGATTTTGAAATGCCAAGGAGAATAAAAATATGAAGCCTGATGTACTTTGGAGTCATTTTAATCCATAATCTGGATGGGTGAAATCTGCACTGGCAGAGGTTGCCCAGTGAAGCTCTGGCTGCCCCATCCCTGGAAGTGCCCAAGGCCAGGCTGGACAGGGCAGCACAGAGAAGGTTCTTCTCTGTCTTCAACACTGGACAGCCTTCACTGTGTCCTGTGATTCCCCAGTCACCCACCCCTGTGAATTTTGCAGCTGTGGTGTTATTCAGGTCCTGCTCCTTGAAGAACTGTCTGAGCAACCTCCTGGGACATGAAGCAAAGATGCCAGACTTGATTCACATCACTCCTTCCACACCCAAGGAATGGCTGCTGGGTCTTATTCGTGGTCCATCCATAAAGGAATTGAGTTCAAGAGAAGCAGAACCGGTACAACCACTCTTGGTCTCCAGGGGTTCACTCAGGGTGGAGAGATGACCTGGAGAAGGTGCTGAGCTGGGACTGAGTCCCTGCTCTCCCTCCCTGACCTGTTGCATGGCTGGAAGCACCTCAGTGTCAGAGGCTGGAAGTGGCTCAGGTCCCCTCTCCTCAATTCTGATCATTCAGACCAAGCCTTGTACCCACTGCACTTGATCTGCTGTGTCCTGGGCTGGCAGAGCTGGGTGGTGCTGTGGGACTGGGAGGGGTTTATCTGGGAGGCCATGCAGGGATGGAATTGCTGTGCCAGCCAGGCTTTGCAGTCAGTGTTCCCAGAGCTGATGAGCTCTCAGGGAAAGCTCTCTCTTCTTCCACATCTGTGGAGCAGCTGAGAGTCTCTGAGCCCAGGGGTTTGGGTCACTGCAATACAGGTATTACAGACAACACCATGATCACAACACCTGTATAAGAAGAACTGCATCTTCAAGAGGCGTTTTTTCTCTTTATTCACTTTTATCTTCTTATCCTTGCTAAATTTATCAGAGCATCTCTCTCCCTGCCCTCCCCTCTCTGGCTTTTGCACGATGCCATTCTGCATCCTCTGGCAGACTTGAGCACAGTCTTGTAACAATTTTCTCTACCTGCATCTCAGCAGGATTTTCCTCCAGCACAGCTGGTGCAAAATGAGTGCATGGGAGTGAGGAGAGCAGGAATCACTGGCCAGGAACGCCTCAGTAAGCTGCTTTTCTTGGCCTGAAGCTCTGGTCCTTCCTGAGGGTTGGAAGGAGATGTGCACTTTGTGTTGTTTGTTTGTGTTTTTTTAAGGGAAATGTGCTCTTGGGAGCTGCTCTGCTTGGCAATAACCTGGGTCCAGAGCTTCCAAGATGGGATTGAAGTGGCTGCTCTGTTCCTCAGTTTTGCAAATTTTGAGAGCAAGTAATACAATTCTCTAACCCCTGAGCTCACCTGGACACAAGGAAACCTTCTCCTTCCCTCTGAGCTGCTCCAGGTGTAGGGCAGGACCCAGGGAAGTCAGGGCATGGTGGGGTTTCTCTCTCAAAGAAAGAAATCTGCTTTTCTGCTGCTGTTTCTGACCTGCTCAGAGGGGGATGACATCTGAGGGGATGATGGGTCCCTAAATTTTAGCCACTGTCCCTCACAGAGGAAGCCTGTGCTCCTGCCTCTGAGCTGAACCAGAAACACCCCCAGAGATGGATCTGGACTGTCCCAGGAGTCTCTGGGATCTGCTGTGCCAGGGCAAATAAACAGTCCCGTGGGTGCTTGTCGTGATCCAAGTGTCCCAACCATCTGACAGGATCACACCTGCAATATTGCACCATTTTCTCTGCCCTGTCTCTGCCTTGCCAGATGGAAGTGCTGCTCCATTAAGCCCAGTCACCTGTCCCAGGCTTGGGATGGAGGTGAAAGTCCAGGGAAATGCTTGGTTACCTGGCAAAGCCGCTCAGGGCAGACGAAGGTTCCTCTCAGCCAGTGCTGGAGAGCAGAGTGATTTGCTCACCTCTGTCTTTGGGGCTTACAAGGAGGAGTCACTCATGACTGAATCCATTTTTAGAATTTGCCAGGGGATGCTCTTTGCCCTCCTGTAATGGGAGATTATGGATGTCTGACCTGTTCCAGCTCTCTAAATTTTTTTGCTTTCTCTTCACTCCCCTGCTTTTCTCATAATCTTAAAAAGCCCAACTAAATCCCGACGCTTCCCCTCTCAAAGCTGAATAATCCATGCAATTGCAATCTCTTTTTCTTCTTTAAGGCTTTCAGTGCTTAAGATGTGTGTGATCTTCCTTGTGGTGTGGGAAAAAAAAAAAACAAACAACAAAAAAACACCCAGGAAAAAAAGCCCTGAGCACGCAGATTGAGGGAAGGGCAAACTGTGGTTTCAGAGAACATCCCCACGACAGGCTGGGATCATCTTCTCCTCCTTGTCACAAACACCCCCACCACCCTGGCTCTGACTTCACTGCAGTGCTGTGGTGGGGAGCTTGTTCCTGGGAGAAACAAGACGTTTTGGTGGCTGTAGGAGGAGAGGAGGGGATGGGGAGGTCAGAATTTCCCCTGATTCTCAATAAGACATGATGCAAAATATTATATTTTTTTTCTTTTTTCCCCCCACTTTTCAGAGCTGTTGTGTCATTCATCCACCCCACCGATCTTGTATCTTGATCTCAGTGGAAAATAACGTATTTATTTTTTTTCCAGATGCTTATTTCCATCAGAAGAGGGTGGGGGATTATTGAAAATGGCATTTCCTCTTCTAGTGTTTACTGAGAAAAAGAATCAGCTTTTTCCAGTGAAAAAGGCCACAGAATATATTAGATACAGTGGCCAGAAGCAGAGAAGTGAAAAATGTAGAGACTGAATAAATCAGATATGAGGGAAGCTTGATTTTCAGGTGAAAGATAAATTCATCATAGAAAGAAATACAGTGAGGATGAAAATGTTTTTGGGGAAAATTTTAAGAAAGGAAATAGTTCTCCTCCCCTGTGTGCTCCCTGCACCTCTGCAAAATAAGGAAACTTTCCCTGAAGACGCATTTGTGTGGAGCAGCTCAGCAGAGCTCGGGGGTGAAGAGCTACAGGAGGAAACACTCATTTTAACGTGTGCCCAGGGTCTGTTTGAGTGTAACAGGGATGCTGAAACACTTCAGCGTCTGTCTCTGTGCAAAGTTTTCCCCAAAGCCTCCAGCACTCGATTTAAGCTGCGAATTAACAAAAACGGGGGCTGAGAAAAGCTCTTATTTTATTGCACTCCCAGCAAACACACGGGAAGGGAAACTACAGACCAGAGCTGCTTCTTGCTGCCCTGGCGCCCTGGGCTGGCACAACCCGGGTGCCCGTGTCCCTGTGGGCGGGCGGGCGGCTCCTGCTGTGTCTGACCCTCGAGGCAGAGGATGCTTCGAGGTTGTACCTTCTTCCCTCTGTCTTTTCTGCCGTGTCTCGGTGAGTTAGAGCCGCTCCCGGCTCCCCTCGGCACCCGCTGCTGCCTCCGAGTGTGTTTGTGGCTGTGCTGCAGCGTGAGAGAGCCCTTCAGACACCAACCCCCGCCCCGGGTAAGGAGCCAGTTTCTTCCAGAGAGTCACCCTTTACCTCTTGCCAGACCTTATTTGTGTCACTTGTGGATGCTGCCAGCCCTGCCCCTGTCTCCCGAAGCCAGCAGATGTTATTGCTACAGCTCGCCTGGTCGGTGGGTTGGTTTTGAACTGAGACAGCTTGGATGACTAAGGCAAAAAACACATTAGCGGCGGAGTCCAGGGTTTCCTTGCTGTGGGGAGAGCGAAAATGCCCCCCTGTTGACAGCCCTGACTTCTCCGGAGGGTCCCTTCTAAAAAGTTAATAGTTTGTGCCCCAGATTTAGCCGAAATGCAAAAACATTTCCTCCCCAACCACTGCAGTGACTGTTGCCGTGCGGCGCTCCAGGAACGAGGAGGAGTTCTCTCTCTGACTTGTGCTGGAGGGAAGCAACAGAGGGTGTTGGAATAAACAGGATTAAAGGATTTCGCCCATAAATACAGGATTAAAGGTATCCAGTGCTCTGCAGGAGTCATTCAAACCAAGGAGAAACAAAGTAAGTTGTCCAGAAGGGCGCAGCTCTGTTTCAATCCAGCACATCCCCGCACCGCTTTGTCCCCGGGCGCTGCTGCGGGGGCTGCACCCCGCGCCCCCCGCATCCCACCCTGCCCCGGGGGCTGCAAGCTGAGCCCCTCCCTTGCCCCGCACCCCCAGTCACTGTCCCCCCCCAAAACTGAGCCTTCCCGGGGGCTTCTGATCGCACAGCCGGGGGTGCTGGGGGGCTGCGCGGCGGGGGCACCCCTGGGCGCGGCAGCTGGGCAGGGCACATCTGGGCAGGGCACATCTGGGCAGGGCGCGCAGGCGCGGGGGCCGCCCTGGTCCGTGCCCCCCGCCCTTTTGCAGCGGGCAGCACCCCCTCCCCAGCCTGCAGTACCCCCTCCCCA
>VYXB01007074.1:80510-177410 GCA_013397135.1 Pachyramphus minor | reverse complement strand
CCCCGGGGAGGGGCCGCGGCTCCGCCGTATTTACCGGGGTGGGCGGTGGCTGCCGGGCCGGGCCGGGCTCCATCCTCCCTCCTCCCGCCCCCCGGTGCCGGTGACTGGGGCGGGCGGAGCCGCGNCATGAGGTGGGGCCGGAGAGACGGCACCTGTGCGGGGAGGTGAGCGGAGCCCCGGCGCCTTCCTCCTACCCCCGGGCAGCCACCGCGGCGGGGGAAGCGCAGGGGGTGGAGGAAGGGAAAGGAATTTTTATTTTTATTTTTTTATTTTATTATTTTTTTTTTTATAATACATCAATATATTTTTGCTGCGATCAATCCCGATCCCGCGACTGGAGCCCCCGGAGGGAGAAGTGCTGCGCGCTGTGATGCGTCTTCCTCTCGCCTCGGCTGCCAGTTTGGATTGTAGCGCCCGGCTCCGTGCACTGCGAGGATGGCTCGGTTTGGGGATGATCTGCCGACCCGCTATGGAGGTGGAGGGCCGGCCGGGGCTGGAAGAGGGAGCAGCCGGCAAGGTGGCCCCCAAGCCGGCCAAAGGATGTATAAGCAGTCGATGGCTCAGAGGGCCAGGACTATGGCTCTCTACAACCCCATCCCTGTCAAACAGAACTGCTTCACAGTCAACAGATCCCTCTTCATCTTCAGTGAAGATAATGTTATACGGAAATACGCCAAGCGAATAACAGAATGGCCATATCCTTTCAGGGAGGCTGTGTGGGCACGGGGGGAAGGTGGGGAGGGGGAGAGGGAGGCTGAGGGGAAGAGACCCCTCTGGGCAGCGCAGGATGAGTGTCTGGGGCTAATGCAGACGTGCATGTGTGAGCCAGGGTGTGCGGTGGGTGTGTGTGCCATGGATCCCTGTGCCCGGCATAACACACGGCCATGGCCATGGGGAGCACAGGGAATTGCTCCTGTGGGCACAGCAGAGGGTGTTTTGGGGCTGCCTTATGCCAGGGCTGTGTGTCAGACATACGTGCACGCCAGTGTGGCTTTAGGTGTGAGCTGAGCATGTAGATTTACATTCCCTACAATTAAAGTCAGCTGCAAAGGGTTCTGTGAGGTTCATGCCTGTGAATCCTGATTCTTATTTCCATCTTGGAGCCTTCCAACTCTTCTGCCTCACTCTGAATAGCAGAAGGAATGTGGGATAAAAATGGTGACACCTTAGCATTAAAGCTGCATTGATAGTAGGGACATTGATAGCCCAGGTACCTGGCAAATCCCAGGAATACAATCGTTGCAGCTCAGGTTTAGCACATCCTCTCCTGAATCCATTAGAATCAACATGAATCATGGCACTCTGATTAGGTGCGTAGTCTGAGCTTAGGCTGGACTAAAAAAAAATAATATTGGCAAAGCCTGGAGGCAGAGGGAGGCAGTAAGTGGGGAGAGAGGTCGTCTGCTGTGTCGTGAAAGGGGCAGATGCCTTCTGCCCAAGCCCCAGCTCCCAGGCCGAGTGATGATCCTCAGAAGGGGGTTTTGCTGGGAATGCTGGTTGTAAGCCATGAGCAAAGGGGAGCAGAGTGTTTGAGGCACCAGGGAGTAGCTGGGGTGTGTGTACAGGAGTGCATCGCACTGGGGGTCTCAAGGGAGCCGGCTGTTTTCTTTTCATTTGATATCACACCCCTGTTAATCCCCAGCTAACAGCAGCCAGGCCTCCTCCCAGCCTCCTAGCAACACTTTCAGTTGCCACACAGGCCAGCTCCTGTTCAGGCTTCCCCAGTTTTCACTTCCTGAGGGGCTCACAGGAAAAATACACCCATGGAGCGAACGCACTTCCCTTCTCTCTGAACACACACACACACACGTATGGATCTTTCTGTCCGTGTTATACAATCCCAGGGATTGCTGTGCTTCCTTCCCTGCATTCCAGTGTGGATAAACAAGCCCCAAAGCCCCGGGCTACAGGCAGAGCATCGCCCTGCCCGCGGGGCCGGGTGCAGTCTGTCCCTCCCTCCCCTGCCTCTTGGGCCACTCGGCTGCGTCTTTCCCGGGGATGTGGGGAGGGGATCCACGGCGCTGCGGAGCCGGTGGGATCGGCAGAGCCACTGGGATGGGCAAAGCCACCGGGATCGGCAGAGCCACCGGGATGGGCAGAGCCACCGGGATCGGCGGAGCCACCGGGATCGGCAGAGCCACCGGGATGGGCAGAGCCACCGGGGTCGGCAGAGCCACCGGGATGGGCAGAGCCACCGGGATCGGCGGAGCCACCGGCCCTTTCCCGCGGGGCGGGCGGGGCCGGGCGCTGTCCGCGGTGCTGAGCCGAGCTTTAGGGGTGTTGAGCCGAGCTGACCGCGGTGCTGAGCCGAGCTTTACTGGGTGTTGAGCTGAGCTGACCGCGGTGTTGAGCTGAGCTGATCGCGGTGCTGAGCCGAGCTTTACTGGGTGTTGAGCCGAGCTGACCGCGGTGCTGAGCCGAGCTCTCCAAGGTGTTGAATTGAGCTCTCTGTGATGCTAAACCGAGCTCTGTGTGGTGCTGAGCTGAGCTCTGCTCGGTGCTGAGCCGAGCTTTATGGAGTGTTGAGCTGAGCTCTCCTCGGTGCTGAGCTGAGCTGACCGCGGTGCTGAGCCGAGCTCACCAAGGTGCTGAACCGAGCTCTGTGTGATGCTGAACCGAGCTCTATGTGGTGCTAAGCTGAGCTCTCCTCGGTGCTGAGCCGAGCTCTCTGTGATTTAGAACCGAGTTCCCCGCGGTGCTGAGCTGAGCTCCCTGCGATGTTGGACAGAGCTGTCCACGGTGCTGAGCCGAGCTCTCCACGGTGCCAATTGGTGCTGTCCTTGGTCCTAAGCCGAGCTCTCCATGGTGCTGAACCGACACTCCCTGGTGCTGAGCTGAGCTCTCCGTGGTGCCGAACAAATACTCCCTGGTGCTGAGCAGAGCTCCCTGCTGTGCTGGACTGATTTCTCTCCCTGGTGCTGAGCCTCTCCCCGTGGTTCTGAGTTTCTCCCCCTGGTTCTGAGTCTCTCCCTGGTGCTGAGCCTCTCCCCGTGGTGCTGAGCAGAACCATCTCCCACCTCAGGTCCCACTGCCATCCCTGTCACGGCTCCACCCTGGGAGAGCCGGCACAGCTCGGGGCTGGAGACAACAGCAAAAGGAGGGACCCAGTGCCTGGTTGGGATCCTTCCCCTGGGATTACTTCCCTCCTACATCCCGACAGGGCACTGGTGATTTTATTCTCACTGGGAGAATTGCAATCCAGCAGTAATTAATGTTTTGGACCTGTGTAGACACGCTGAATCAAACTTTTCCAGCCCATCACTTATTTGCACTATGTGTTGAAGGGAAATGTTTCTGAAGGACAATTCAGCAGATGGTGCTCAGCTGTATAATCTATTCTGAGGCAGTTTAGTTTATCAATCTCATTTTAAACCAATAATTATTAATAGGTTTGTGTTTCCTTTGGACCTTTTGCTTTCTTGCTCCCAAATTCCTTGAGCAGCTCTGACTCCGTGTAAAACTCCAACTCTCTCAAAGAAGAGAGCCAATTGCCTACTTTGCTTCCAAACACAACCCAGAAAGAGCTGAGAAAGTCAGGGAGACTAAATGTCTTCAGAAAGACAAGAAATCTTAGAATGCTCAATTAATGTGACTGTGGGGGTAGAAATGTGATTTGGATGAGGTTCTCCTTGTGTTGTCCAGTGTCTTCTTTAACTTTTTGGTCCTCACTCCATTTGAATACATGATTTTAGCTACAATCATAGCCAATTGTATCGTGCTGGCTCTGGAACAACATTTGCCGGATGGAGACAAGACGCCGATGTCGGAGAGATTGGTGAGCTGCATTTATTTATGTGCAGTTTTTGTTCTGCTCCAATACAGAAAACACTCAGCCCCCCAGTGCTGGGAGCGCTGGGATCTATTTTAAAGATCCACATGGGAACAAACAGGCATTGATCTGCCAATCAAAAAAAAAAAAAAGGAAAAGTCAGTCAGTGACAACGAGAATAACTGTCCCCTCCTGTGCCATCTGCACAAATGCTTCATCACTCCAGCCAGCCCTGCCCAGTTGCAGGAGAGGAGATGGAGCTTCTGTTCTGATCAGGAGAGCTTCAAACTTAGGCTGGCTCTAAACCAAGACAAGAAAGGACTGATGAATGCTCAGAATTATCTCTAGAATCAAATAAACTTCTGTGATATTTTCCCAGGGAATGGGAGAACAGAGTAACCTTTTAGGTTCATGTGTCTCTTCCTGCCACATGTGAAGGATCCTACAAAGTGAACTTTGGGTTTAGATGATTGCATTTCCCTTCCAAAAAAAAAAAAAAGGAAACCAACTTACAGAGGAAAATAATTTCCCTGCAGGCTTTATGGTAATGAGCCCAATTACCTTATTTCAAAAGAAAATAGAAGAATAGCTTCAAAACAATTCTTCCATTTATCATCACTGTAGGAAAAATGTGTAACACTTGGGTTGATTTTTCTCCTACTGTTAATAATCTGGAAAACCTTGCATGCCCAAATGCATTAATCCTGGTGCATGTTCAAAGGATGAATAAATATGGATGAATAAATAGGGATCCATATGTGTTTGCCATGTAGATATTATGTTATGCAAACAAAAATAATATTAGGCTTGCTGTCAGAAACTAGAGGCCCACTGGTTGCTGCAGTTTCCAAGGGTGGGCAACTCTCACAATCTCATCCTGCAGAAGCAGCAGGATCAGATACTTGATCCTAAATTGGAGATGGAGCTGCTCCTGCTGCCTGTCCACACCTCCATGGGGTTTGGTTACTGTCCCTGAATTACTTCTTCTTAACAAATGATGAGGATGAGATCAACACACGTGTTTCTGTTGATCTTGCTGTCATTTAACTTGCTCTGGGTGCTTTAGGAGTGGTCAGCAGGGCCAGCCTGGGGCTGTGACCAAAGCACAGGTTTAGACCCAGGGTAGTGACAGAGCTGGAAAATGCTTTCCATGGTTGTGAACATATGGACTAGTGAAGGGGAAAAGCAGTTTTGTGGGTGTTTTGGCCTGGTAACCCCTTGGTGATGTTTTAAGCAGCAGGAGTTATGGTTAACAAGTTGGTTTTATGGTTCTCTATATCCCCAGATTTATAAGGGGATCCCACAGGCATTTTATTGTCCTTTCCCCCACTGTATTGATGCCACTTGATGGCACAAACACCTAAATCATTCCAAAAGGGGCACTGGCACTACCACCAAATATTGTAAGATAACTGTGTGTATTGAATGCACAGTCTCTGCCTTGTTGGTTTTGCCTTGGTGAGGAAAGAGGAATTAACTCCTGATTTTTGTCCCTGTTGTGCACCATTGCCTTTGATCCTGGTTTTCTCAGGCCATTTTAGCTACAGCACATTCAGAACTCTGAAGTATAAAGGGCTTTATCATGGAATAACACTGAGACTCTCTACAAGTCATGAAATATTTTTTATTTTCAACACACACTGGAAAGGTTAAGCATTGTGAGTAAGAACAACTGTCTACTGGTTTCAAAATGAAACTGCTTTGGAATGTTCCTGCTGCTTCCACAAACTGGAAGTTGTTTCATTGAAAACGTTACAAATCCATGTGAAACCAGAGTGGGTGAACATTCCCATACATTTACAGGTTTGTTGAGCCAAATTCTAAGCCTCTGCAGAACAGCAGGTGATTTTTGGCTGTCTTTGGCAGGAATGGAACTGCCCTTTTTTTGGTTAAGGGTTGATGGGTATATATTTCCATCTCCTGGGTTCATTAAAATATTCAAATTGGAGTGAGGGCTCATCACTGAAGAGTAAATCAGATGTTAAGGGTGTGAGATGCACATCACGAGCCTTTGATGACTGGAGATGTAGGCAGAGTTGTTGAAGTAAAACCAGAGCTGCCTGGGCACTTCATTCCACAGATATAAAGACAAACATCTTAAGATTGTTTGTCAAAGCTGACGAGGGAGGAGCCCATGCAAACATTTTAATGATTTTTGTCTTCTAATCAACATTTTCTTCTGTTTATCTCCTCTGAGACCCAAGAGATGAACCTGCAGTGCAAAATCACTGGGCTGTGTTCTGTGCTCCTGATACTTGACAAACAGGGCTAATGAAGCACAAGTGATGCCTCAGTACCTCCAATATTTCAGGGTTTGGAATGGCTGAGTTAGGAGGAATCTTTCTCTGTCCATTTTCTGCACGTAGTTTGTAGTACAGAAAAGCCTTATTTGGCTCTGGGATGGAAATTTTGGTCAAAAGCTCTGAAAAACACCAGTTTGGTGCTCAGAGAACTTAGTGGTGAACTGGAGTATTGGTTTCATCCTGAGACAAGAGAAATAAGAGAAATAAGCCTGTTCTCCCACCAGCAGCACACTGACCTACCCCCGAGGTTCTTGCCTGCTCTGAGCTGGAGCTCTCAGGTGCTTTGGTTGCTGGAAGGGTTTAATTCACATCAGTAATTGTCCAGTGGAACAGAGATGCTGCAGATTTGCTCCTGCCCATCTCAGTGAGTGCCTCAGCCCGTGGTTGTAGAGTCAATCTCCCTGTGCCCCAATAAATATTGCATTGTTTGTACACACTGGAGTGCTGCCAATCTAAAAGATGCTGAGGGAGTTGTACTGAGTGGCCCAGAGCCTGGTGCTGAGAGCTCCAAATGTGGGAGTGTGAACTTCCCCTCCCAGCCCTGAAGGGCCTCGCTGGTGGATGCCCACGATGCTCTTGGCTGTGCAGGTCGAGTCACACTCCTTCTCTCTCTGGTTCCTTCCTGAGGGCTCAGTTTTCCAGGAGAAGCTTCAGGTGACTTTAGATTTGGCCCAGCCTGACACAGATGATTTCAGAACTGGCAGGACAGGAAATCTCTTTTCTGCCCCAGTCAGGGGCAGCCCCTGTTTGAAGACACCAGGGGGTCTGTAGGATGTTCTCTGCAGGGCTCAGGGTGGTTTTGATGTGAGGACAGATATGACTTTTCTCAGACATTCACCATGACAGCTCTTGCAATTTCCTAATGGATTTAATGCTTTATCCCATGCACAGGCACCTCCTGCAGCCATATGTGAGCTGTTCATAGTAACCTTTGCATGAGCAAAGCCCTTCACTCCCAAACCCATCAGGTCTGTCACATCCAAAGGCCAAGGAAAGGCACTAGGACATGGACTAGGAATAGTAATGACTTTCCAGACTCAGAAGTTGTTTCTGATCTGAAACATATTGATTAAATGTGTGTTTGGCCCAGCCTCAAGCTTTGCTGTGTCCACAGCAAACGACTTGCTGGCACAGCTCTGGCTGCTGCCCAAATTCTCCACCCTCCTTCCCAGCTCACACACTGACACTCATTATCACCTGCTTTCCCACTCCTGACCCCAAGCAGGGCACAGCCTCCTGTCTGGAGGGGGCTGCAGGACGTGCTGGCAGCAGGGATGCTGAGCCCACGGCAGTGCCATCCCAGTGCTGCCCAGGGCATCTCACCCATGTCCTTGCCCTCCTTCCATCACACACAAATCCTTTTTTGGAGCTCTACCCAAGGGGGACAAGTTTCAGTTTTCATCTCCTTATCACTGCCTTGATTCTTAGGCTGAGCCAGTGCAAATTTAGGCAGGCTTTAGGAAAGACCCTCTTTCCATCCCCTCTTATTTCCCCAGCTGACTGCCCATCTGACTGGTTTTCTTCATAATAAATACCCAAATCCATCTGTGAGCCTTCCTGCTTCCCTAGAAGCTCAGGACTTCTTTGACCCACTTCCTAAGTGCTCTGTGTAGTCCTAGCTTTGGGAAGAGCATATCCTATCAAACCCTGGAGTACCTGAAGCCTGGTTTTGAAAGCTGGGAGCTGTAATCACAAGGCACCTGACCCAGATTGAGCAAAGACTGGGAGCAGAGTAGATATGAGGCTTCAAGGAAGTGAGGGAGTAATGTGGAGGAGTGGATGTGGGTAAAGGTAGCTTTTTTTGTGTGTGTTAGAGGAGTTATTTTTAGAGGCACACTCGTAGTTGTGGGATGGAAATATGGGATGGGCTGGGAGGCCTTTGTTTCCACGGATTATCCATAGCTGTTGAACTGGGAGGTGTTGTGGGGCTGAAGAGCAGTCCCTCTGGGCATGAGGGAAAGTAGAGGCAACTTCTGAAACCACAGAGGATGATTTCTGACCCCCTCTTCCTTCTTCCCTCTTTTCTGTATTGGGTTGGAGCCCTGGGATTCCTCCAGCTCTTGCTGTGAAGCAACTGCTGGAAGAAGGCGCTTGTTGTAGGATTTCTGTTGAAGGTTATAAAAGGTCTGATGGCCTTTGTGGCTGTTTCTCTGGGTGAACAGCACTGGGATGGGCAGCTGGAGGTCTGTCAGTGATGGTTTGTGTCCTCTGAGCAGCAGCAGGGAGGCTCTGTGGGGGCACAGAGGGTGCTGCTGCTGGTGGGAGCATCTTGACTGGAGGAGAAGTTAATTTGGGGGTGGGTTTTTATTTTCTCCTCTCTGTTTCAGCCAAAGGCCTGCAGTGAGAGCTCAACTTTGCCTTTGTTCTTCTGTCTGGCCAGTCAGACAGAAGATCTGTGTGTGTGATCTGCAGGTGACTGTCACCTTGCCAGGCCACCAGGGAGTGGGAGGGGGAGTTGCTGAGGCAGAAAAGGTGGAGGGAATGGAGATAATACAGGGTGAAGGATGAAGTGTGTGGAAGAGCTGGGCTCTCCGAGGTGTGTAGGGATGTAGGGTGTTGATTTGTAGGAATAAAACCTTAATTCAGCCTCTGATGGAAAAGCCTGTCCAGAGGGAGTATTTTCCAACAGCTTGGAGTGATTGGTGCTCTCTGGTGGACTTGCTGAGTGGGATGTGCCCCCAGCCAACCCCCTCTGGGGGGGATGTGCTGTTTTGTTACACAACCACTGACCAGGTCAGGTGGAAGGGACCACAGTGGCTCATCTGGTGCCACCTCCCTGCTCCAGCAGGGCCATCCCAGAGCTCATGGCACAGGATGGCATCCAGGTTCTGGAATATCCCCAGTGAGGAGACTCCACCCCCTCTCTGGTCTCTGTTCAGTCACTGCCCAGCAAAGAAGTTCTTCCTCATGTCCAGGTGGAACTTCCCAGGCATCAGTTCCTGTTCCTGTTGTGCCATTGCTGGGCCCCTCTGAGCAGAGCCTGGTCCATCCTCTGCCCCCTCCCTGCAGCCCCTGATGGACATGGATGAGATCCCCTCTCAGTCTTCTCTTTTGAGGCTGAACAGGCCCAAATTTAGGGATGAAAACCCCAGTTTTCTGTAACAAGTTCTCTGCCCAAAGCGTGGGTCTGGGTCAGAGCTGAGCAGCAGCTGCTGTGCTGGTCAAGTGTGTCAAACCTGCTTCTTCCTCCTGGGTCCACAAGCCTTGACATTCCTGCTCCTTTTGCAGGAGAGAACAAACAATCCCCTTTTGTCATCAGTAGAATCGCAAAATGGAAACAAATGTTTCTGGCTCTGATGGCCAGAAATGCCACTGGAAAATAAAAAATAAAGATTTCTAATCTCTTAATTTAGAAGTTTGCTTCTCTTTGGGTAGGGTTGCTTTACTTGCATTGACTTCAGCTGAAAACAGGGATCTAAGGCACATTTGGAAAACGGTTACTGGTGCCAAAGCCAATTAATGTGGTCTTGAATTGATCTCCTTGGCTTTCACCTCTTGGTTCCCATTTTTTGCCTGTGCCTTTGACTTCCAAATGTACATGTTTGCATTTGGCAATGGATTTGTATCGAAACACCTGTCAATAATATATAATAAATAAATAATTATTAGGTTTAATATAGTATAATATAATATAATGTAGAGATCTGTGCCCATTCAGGGTGTGTGGTCTGCAGGTGACTGTCACCTTGCCAGGCCACAGGGGAATGGGAGGGGGAGTTGCTGAAATAAATGGTTTAGATGAAATAAACATATAACATAAATAACAAACACAAATATATAATATATGAACAATATAGACATTTATATAGAAATATCTAAATAATAAATATTACATAATAAATATGAAATAAATATATAGAAATGGATGAAATAAATGGTTTAGTAAAACAGTGGAGACTAAGTTTAATTTCTTTCTTGGAGGTAAGACATGAAGCTGGGATCCCAAAATCTGCCCCATGGACCTGAGGCACAAATCTTGTTGTTCCTGCTGGGAGGGAATGGGGTTTTCTCCCTGAATCAGACACACAGTGAAGGGAAAACAAATGAGACTGTGGCTGTGGAAATTGAGAAAACGAAGGAGAAAGAGTGAAGGAGGGACTGATGGAATAAATGATAAATAAATAATTTCCTGTCAGTGTTCACAAGCTTTCTGTGCTGACTGTTAATCCCCAAGACACCCTCTTGTCTCAGGTGCCTGGATGAATTGTGAAGCACTTCTTTTTCCATGTCAATAACTACTGGAACAGCGGATCTCAAGTTTAAATATGCCCTCAGAGCAAAATTTCAGCTTCAAAGTTCCTTCTGGAATAATTGTGTGGAAAGAAAGGGGTGAAAAAATCAGGATGAAGGCAAATAAAAGTCCCAAAAAAAACAAAACAAAACAAAAAAACCCAAACAAAAAAAATTAGTTCCAGAGAAATAATAATGAAATTCCTCTTGGAATAAAGTTTCAGCTCAGGGAGTGGAAAAGGGTGTGAAGTTGGTGCCTGTAGCTGTTCGTGTGACTTGTTGTCAGAGCAGCAACTCCTTGATTCCCCGGATTTTTGCTCTCTTGCAGGACGACACCGAGCCCTACTTTATTGGAATATTTTGTTTCGAGGCTGGGATAAAAATCATCGCTCTGGGGTTTGTTTTTCACAAAGGCTCTTACCTCCGGAACGGCTGGAACGTGATGGATTTTGTCGTGGTCCTCACGGGGTAAGTGACATTCCCCACCCCTGGGCTTTAGGGGGACTCTCGCTCTGATTTGTGTCGGTTTTCACCTCTGGGTTGGTTTGAGGGAAATATCACATCCCTGCATTTCTGACTGTAGGATTTGTTGTGCTGAACCAGTCGCTTTTAGAGTGTTGGAAGCAAGTAAAAAGTGGTTTTCCTTAAGGATATTTGTTTGTAGATATTGGTGTGTGCCTTACCCAGACTCTTGCTGACACTTCCCTGGCTTTGCAGGTTCTGGTTGCCACTGGAGGTTCTGGTTGCCACTGATGCTTGAACCTGATTTAAACCAGTCTATTTTCTGGCATTACAGGATGACTTAAAAAGTCAGCATGGAGTGTGCTAGCAAATTAAAAACATCCCATTTTTAAGCTATTACAACTCTGAAATAGGCAAAGTTTCTGCAGGAGTGGATTTATTCTGCTATAAAATAACTTTTCTAAACTGAAATCAAAGATGCTTGAAAAGAATTCAAAATGTCCTACTAAGGCAAATGTCACCCGTGTACTTTGTGCAGTGGTTTGAAATGATATCACTGGTTTCTTTCTTGGAAATGTTTATGATATTTACATTAGAAACTGTTGTAATATGTATCTATTTATATGAATGGAGGGCACAACAGAAACACAAATATTAAGTAACCCTTGTAGTCTACAAATTGTGCTTTGAAGCTCCCAAGGAAATGCTCCACGAGGTCCTGAGCTTTCAGCCTTCAGCTTGGAAGGATTTCAGTCCATTTTCCCCCAGCCTGGTATTAATGTGCTCCCCAAATCCTTCCTTTCCCACACCTTCTCTGCTCCTGTGTGTGAATGTGTCTGTATTTTCTGGTTGGTGGTGTAGAGTAGGGAAATGTTGGATACATATACAAATGTATTCATTAGCCACATTATCACTGCAATTCTCTTTACATTCAGGGCACCATGTGATCCAGCAACTGAGAGGCCAGAGGGAACTCTTTATGTATTGAGAGGGAGAGAATAAATATGTGGGGTTTGATTCTCCAGCTGCTGGGCTGGGGATTTAATCAATAGGAACTTCAGTGGAGTCATGAGGAGAATCAGATTTACATACTCAGGAGCACAGGGGGGACCAGGATGAGAAGAGAATTAGCACAGATGCTACAATTATTCACACCCATGGCATGTGCTGATTCCTAGTCAGTTCTATGCCCTTCTGTGAGTTGGAAAAAATAAAAAAATTTAAATCAAGGCCCTGATTCTGGAAGGCACTTTGGAATGTGTTTTAATTTATCCTTCAACAAAGCATTCAAGTACACCTTTGAATTCAGCTGACTCCAGTGGTTCTGTACTTAAAGGCTCTACAGAAAAGCTTTTCTGAACCCCAGCCATATTGTTTAGACATGGCTTTTTTATTCTTTTTTTTTTTTCCTCATAAACACACGCCAAGAATCAAGAAATATTTGGGTTTATTTTACAAGCAAGACACTCAAAGTTTTTCAGGAGCGGCTGAAGCGTCGCTCGTGGAATCACGGCGGAGCGCGAGAGGCTGAGCGCCGGTGTCTCAGGGTTTATTGTGGGAGCTGTTTGCAGCTCTGTTTGATCTGGGAGCGTAATTGTGGGCTATCAGCTGGATTAGGCAGCTGGAACGAGGAGCCCTGTTCCATCTGCAAACAGGAGTGTTCGGCTCCTGTCCACGTCAGAGCCGCTGGTTTCCAACGGTGACACCAACTGGGCTCTGCTGAAGCTGCTTCGTGCGTGGCCTTCCCACCAGTGCAAGGGTGGCAAAGGCTCAACTCAGCAGCATTAAGTCCAAGAATCATCTCCACAGACCTCTAATCCTCTAATTCAGGGGCTGGATTTAATGTTTTTTGGTGTTTGGGGGAAGGCTCCCCAAGAAAACCAACGTTCCTCGTGTGCTGGGTTTGATTCCTTCCTGAGCATGGGGCTGCATTTCCAGCCCAGTAATGAGCTGGAGGGACCTACAGTGGAGAAACAGCACTGCAAGATCTGCAGCCTCACACAGGGGACTGAATCAGTGTTTTCTCTGTAGCCTGTAGTGTTTTGCTCTGCATTTCCCAGATCCTTATTGTGTTCTTAGCTCGCTCCTGTGTTGCCATGGGGCTGTGCTGGGAAGCAGGAGCTCTTCTTCCTTGGGCTTCCTTCACTGCCCAGAAACCTTTTCAACCCCCCTCTGCCCTCCTGGGCTTGGGGCCTTGATTCAGGGGCTTGGGGAAGCCAGAGCAAGGTGTTTGTTTGACACAAACATCCCCTTTTGGTTCATTTGAGACAATCCTCCTCGGTTCTGCATCAAGATGAAGGCAGGTTGTTGAGGAAGAACATTTGCTGCTGCCAAACCCAGCTGGTTCTCCAGGCAGGGACTGAGAGGTGGTGACACGAGTGGGACCTTAATTTTCACTTCTGTGGAAGGGAGACTCAGATCTGTGTGTTTCAAAAAATGATCAGGCTGTAATTTATTAGGGAATAATAAAAGAGGACAGTGCTAAGCCAGTACTTAATGTGTTCTTATAAATATAGATAGGTAGGACATCAGTTTTTGAAATACCATTTTACTACTCTATCAAAAGCTTTCCTTGGCCACATGTGCAAGGCTTCTACTTGGAAATGTTACTTCATGTTTCCCAGGCAGTGATCAGTGTTCAGCTCCCAAGCTCAGTTTCACATTGATCTTCGATATTACAGAAGGATTTTGATTTCTCTCTCTCTTCTATTTTTTTTTTTAATTTTATTTCTGTGTAAGCATGAAAGATCATGAAAACACGTTTCATGATACCACACTCCGAGCTCTGTACCCGCTAATCCCGTTGAGTGCCCATTTTTATTGAGGTAAATGCTGAATGTCAGAAAATCTGATCTCATTTTCAGCTTTTAGCTAAACCCCACAGAAGCAAAGAGCAGCTTTGCTCTCGTTATCTGTTTCCATAGGAAAAAGGGCAGAGTCTGGGTGTGTTTTGGAGGAGGCTGTGGGGGAAGGTTCTGCATTGATTGAACTCACCCTTATGTAAATACTACAGTGATCATGCAGAAATCCTTCCCACCTGTTTTTTCCAACCCCTTTTTCTTTTTTTTTTTGCCTGCACCCCAGAATTATCGACAAATATATATTTTTTTTAATCTCCCTGCAATGATAGAGATTTTGTTTGTCAAAAACCAGACAGCAGAAGTTGTTAAGCAGAAAATTCAGCAGGGCTGGGTTTTATGCAGCCAGGATCAATATCCTATTGAGCTAAAGCCGAGTCTAACACACAGTGGCCCAAAATGGCTCAGTTGTCTTTCCAGAAAACCCTCCCTCGGTTTCTTTCCACAGTGGTGCCTATTTCTCATTTGCTTCCAAGGAATCCTGCTGACTTGCTGTTAATAAAGGCCCTGAAAAAGAATAGATTGCTGCTTCTTGAAAAGATTTTGGTCCCTTTGTCATTTTTTTTTTAGTGATTTCTTGTGGACTCCTTCAGCTGTAGCCGAGCACCCAGGAAAGCTGCCCTGCTGGGATGTGCCTGTTGCTGTTGTGGAGAGAAATGCGTGTATTTTATAGCTCCTGCTCACTTCATTTTCACATTTTTAGGGGATTGGGTTCACTCCAGTGATGACATACCCATTAGCAGCTCTAAATTACCCCAAATTGCAGTTTCTCAGCTGGCCTGGGACTGGATGATCATAATGCACTTATTCCAAAGTAGAGCCAAAGGGACTTTTTAACTCTGTTGCTGCCACGTGTTTTGGGTTGTTGTTGTTCTGAACCCACCCAGCTGTGGGTTCAGAAACCCACACTTGTCTTGGGAACAAAGTTGTCCTATCCCCAAACTCCTCAGGTGGCAGTGGATGGACATGTGAGCCTGGAGAGGGGGCCTGGAGGGTTCAGGCCTGTTCCTCTCGGAGTTCCTGGGAAGTTTTCTCCAGGGCTTTGGATACAACAACCCAGAGAACTGCTGTGCTGGCTTTACCTACAAACATCCTCTCCAGCTCTCACAGGCTGACTGCTGAGGACAAGGCATGGCCAAAATGATCCTGATCTTTCTGGTTCCCAAAATTCAGGATTTTTGAGGTGGAAAAAAAAAAGGTCTTTTAAAAGGGCTTTTAAGCTGTGTGGTCCAAGGGGTCTGTCCTCCTTGCTTCTGTTTTGGACCTTGTTTATACTTTTGCTTTCGTTGTATGGTGGGTAATGGATCCTATGGTTTAATTACATATCACAATAAAGGTGCTGCTTATCCCTTTTGTTTTACCCCAGCACCAGCTACCTGAGATTTCCTTTGGTGCCTTCTAGATTGTGTACACTAGGGTTTGAAGAGGTGGAATTCAATTTTTCACATGTTTTTGGTTTTAACAAACTCCTGCATTTCCCCAGTCAGAGATTTACACTGCCCAACCTCCCCTGGCTTGAGTTTTCCATGCTCCTTTGCCCTGGTCCTTTCCCAGTTCCATCACATCCCCTCGGAGTGCCCACAACTGTGTTTGGTGTTCGTCCAACCCCAGGAGTTGCTAAAACTGCAGCGCTCGAAAGGATCCTGCCCTGTCCTTTCTGAGCAGAATTAATTCCTTTTGGCTTCCAGTCAGCCTGGATTAAACACTCTCGAAGAGTCCTGGTGGCTTCTTGAGCCAGTTGGATCATCTGCCTGGATCTCTGGGTGGGACTGGCAGAGGCAGCGTGTGCCAGGAGCTGCCAAATGATGTGCACAGAGTCTCGGTGCTCTTACGGGTGTCTCAGGCTGTCTGGAAGAGTTTGCAAAAGCTGGAATTACCCTGATTGCCTGAGCAATGTTCTCCCAGCTCCTGGTGATGCTGATAATTTGGAAGGTAACTCGTTTAGTAACATAATAGAGACCTGTTCAGCCTTGCTGTTCGCTTTGCTGGTTACCAGGATCATCCTGCTATGTGGGCAGTGGGAGCTGCTATTCCTGGTGCAGCGTATGAGGAGCAGCAGCCTGGGTTGCAGTGATGACTGTCAAAGTGGGAGGCAGAGGAACCACCCAGCCTGGTCTGTGCAGAGGGTTGTGGACCTCTGATATTCCCCTTAGAGGTGGATGGACCTCCTAGAGAGGGTGTGCGGGGGGAGATGGGGCTGGGGAATTATTGGAGAAGTAAATGGCTGATTAAGGGTTGGGATTTTTAAACTGCTAAATGTACACAGATGCTTAGGCTCCAGCTTTTTTTTATTTCCTTGTGCATGTTTCTGTGCATCAAGAAGCCCTCAAACTAAAATGTCCAGTATGTAGTGACAGGACAAGAGGGAATGACCTCAAACTGCAAGAGAGGCGGTTTAGATGGGATATTGGGAAGGAATTCTTCCCTCTGAGGGTGGGGAGGCCCTGGCACAGGTTGCCCAGAGAAGCTCTGGCTGCCCCTGGATCCCTGGAAGTGTCCAAGGTCAGGTTGGAGCAACCTGGGCTAGTGGAAGGTGTCCCTGCCCATGGGAGGGGTTGGAACAAAATGAGCTTTAAGGTCCTTCCAACCCAAACCATTCCAGGATTCTGTGACTCCCTATTTCACCTGCAAAAAAATGTGGAACATGCTAATTTAAAAAATGAAACTCCAATGAAATAACCCCCCTTGGATGCCCTGCAGCATCACTTTAGGTTGTATTCATTGCTTTGTTTATAAGCTCTAGATCCACAGACCTGGGGGAATAAAGGGGTTGGAGAGTGCAGGTTTCTCTCTGCTTTCCTGACGTGCAACTTTTGGCACCTCTGTGCTAAACAGCAACAGGAGTTGGGAAAAAGGATACTTTAAGAAGGTACAAGCTTCATCTTGATCAGTTATCCCCAGGAAAAAGAGTAAATCTCTGCATGGTTGTGCAGTCTGGGTGGTGATGGACTGAGGTGATTGCTGCTAGTGCCGTGCATGAGTCACACTAAGAGCAAAGCATTTATGGATTTTAATGGAGCTGATCCTTGTTTTCAATCTCTTTTATGCTCCAGTGGTGGATGGAGAGTTTCTGGCTCAGAAAAGCCAGGGGTCCCTTCTGAAATTAAATTGGATAAAACTGGACAAGACAAAGGGAGTTTACCTGTTTTCCTGAATGTCAGCTGGTGCTCTGGCTGGTGTGGGAGGGCAGGGAGGGAGGAGGGCAAGTCACCAAATTTGCTGTTTTGAAGCAGAAAAAGTTTGTAACTGGAAGGGAAGAGGGTGTGTGAGGTCTCAGTTTGAATAGGAAGTTCTTCTGTCTTCTGTCCCTTGGCTGTTTGGGCTCTTGGGGAGCTGAAGAAGCAATTTCCTTCAGACTCTGGACAAAGAGGAAGGATTTGGGGGTCTCTAAACCCATCTGGCCAATGTCCCTGTTTCCTTTTTGCACCATCACAGACAGGTTTGCCCAGTGGGGCTGCAGATTCTTTGGGACTGGAGCATGTTTTCCCTCTGGGCTTTTTTCACTTTGAAAGGGGCACCCAGGCCATGCTGGGCCTGTTGGAGTGTTAATTAGGGCTCCTGTCTGGTTTTTTTTGTCACTTGAGAGTGGCTTTTCTGCCCAGATTCGGGTGGGGGTGGGTAGAGGCAGGTGGAGTCAAGCAGGTGGAGGTGTAATTGTGTGGCTGCTGCTAAATTAGAAGGAGACTTTCCTGGGCAGAGGAGGACTCAGGGCTGTGCTTGGAGGATGCTGCAGATGGTCACAGTCCCCTCATGAGGGTGGGGCCAGCCCTTCCCTGGCAGGAGTTATCCTTGGAATGTGGCTCTGCTCTGGTGGTGGCAAACTGAATGTTTCAGGTCATGGTACTTCTCAAGGGCAGACAGATAATGAGATTGATGTGCTTCTCCCTTACTTTATTAGAAGTGACTGCAAGGTATTGAATACCTGGTAAGTGAGCTGAGAAATGATGGAGCTGCACAGTGGGAAGCCAGAAAGTTGAGGCAGGAACAAAGAGCCTTCCCCAAAGAGAGAGGAAACAAAATTATTTAGGTTTTTATCTTACAGTGCTTTCCATATTTTGTGCCTGTTTGTGCTTCTTTGAAGCTTTTTGCTCCCAAAGAGGGGACTGTCAGCCAATATTTGGGAGTGCTCAGATCTGCCTGAGGTTGGGCAGCTGTAAAGTACAAGTGACCATCCCAAGTGAAAAGGAGAGGTGCCTTCTCATCTCATCACAGCCAGGGCTTTGTCAAAGCCAGGCAGGATCATTAGTCCAGAGTCCAGAGAGTATTTTTAGCTTTTTATGGCTCTCAAAGGGAGGCTGGTGGCAGGGAAATATTGGCTCTTGTAGGGAACCAGCTGTACTGATTGCAAAGGCAATCGTGGGGACTGCAGGTGGGAAGAGAGCTCTGGACCTTGTGATCTGCTCCTAACGTGTGATCCTGCCCTGGGAATCATGTTGAGTGGGCATCTGCTTGGCTGCTCACTCTTCTCTAGAGGTGGAAAGCTGCTCTTGGAGCTGGGTGTGAATACTGGCAACTGAAAACCAAAACAGCAAATAAAACTGCAGCCACGAAGTGCTCTGATTTTTTTTTTTTTTAATGCTTCCTACCTTAAGAACAAGCAAAAAAAAAATCCCCAAGCCCAAAATACCCAAGTCCTGTGTGTGTGGTGTTGAGTGCTGTCCCATAATTAGACAAGGAGGAGTGTGCAGGTTATCTGAGACTCCTGTTTCTCAGATGCTGTTGCTGCTGCTGTGTCCCAGTTCCCAAGGGCCCAGCTTTTGATGGCAAAGTGCTGCTCCTCTGAGATGACAAGAGCCTGCCTGTGACTGTTGAAAAGGATGAGGATTTAGAAAACCAGCCTAGTTTTAATTATTATCTAACGCTGAGTGCCAGCAGTGTCATGTTTGCACTCAATTCTTGGATGCACATCCCACTCCAAAGGTTTTGGGTGCTCTGGGACCATTGACTTTCTCTGGGCTCTTTGTAAACATCAGGAAAACTTAGTGGATTTGGGAAACTGATTTTCCATTTTGTTCTTACTGAACCACTAACAAAGTGTGTGGGATGCTCTGGCCAGGGCAAGAATTCAGTGCTGGGAGCTGGAACCAGGAGGATTTGGGACTCCAGGTCTCTCTGTAGACAAGCCAAGCTCTGGAGTCAGCACCTGGCATTTGTGGGTACCTGGAGATGCTTTTCCACACCAAAGTTAGATTCTTTTCTTAACTTCAGCTGTCTTGGATCTTCTCTGTGCTGAGGGATCTGAGTGGATTGGGATGCAGGGAAGGGATCCATTGTCAGTGAGGTCAGTAACAGCAGTGGCTGCAGGATGACTCCATTGGATGGACTCCTGACTGCATGGAAAGGCCACTTTTCCTCCCTGGGGAAGCCTGGAAGCTCAGGCTGATGAAGTCCTGCTTCCTACCTGTAGCACACAGCAAACCTATTTGAGCTCAGAAGGTTTGGGAAGTTTCCTGATCCCCACAAAGGAGCTTGGCCACCCAAAAAGTGCTCTTCAAAAACCCAGGAGAGGTCTTTCCTCCCTGGCATGGTCACCACGAGTTAAACTGGTGGTTGACACAAAAAGTGTCTCCTCCCTCCTCCATTTTCCTCTATTTTGATGGTCAGAGAAATCACCTGCAATGTTTTTTTTTTGATTAATAAACAAAACAAACTCATTTTCTCAGTGATCTCAGGGTGGAGCACTCAGGAAGCAGGTCAGGATTTTTGGGTGGATATTCTTGTTCTGTCAGAGCTGGAGTTGTCTTGGTTTCAGGAGCTGGCTCAGGGATGGGGGGAAGTGTGTGTGTAGGTGGTTCTCGTGATCAGCTGTGGATTTTAAAAGCATCCCTCTGGAGCAAGAAGTTCAGGTCACTCCTGAGTTAAACCTGAGGTTTTAGACAATAATGGGTTTAGTGTTGGCTCAGTTCAAGTCAGTTCATGTCAGGCTGTGGAAGATTTAAGGACAGAAAGGTTCAGGAGTAGAAACTGGGAATAGAAATTGCACTTGTGGCTCTCAGAGGAAGAGAGGGCTTTCAGTGCATCACACCTGTGCCATAAATCTCTTTGCTGAAGGTTTTTCCCTGTGGATTTTTCTACAGAAAGGTTAAATTTGGCTCACCCTCCTTTGCCTCATCACATTGTAAAAATTCCCTGTAAGGGTCTGCAAAACAAGAAGCTCCCAAAGTCAAACTGAGGCTTTGGAAACCAGTTGATGGCCCATGGGATGATGTAAAAGTACAGAAGTGAAGGACAGAAATGTTTGGAGGATACTGGGACTTTTTCAGCTACAAAATGTCCCCTGTTGAAGAACTCTCAAACTAAACTGATAATCAGAAATACTTAATTGGACGTAGCTTGCTTCTGGTTCAAAGAGGACTTAAAAAAACTTAGATTGGAGTTCTCGGCTTATTTTCCAATTAAAAAGAAGACTGGAAAATTGAACTGTCTTTTGGCTTAGTTCCCCATCTCAAACGTCCTGAAGCAGCCTCCTTAAATAAAGTTTGGGAGCTTAGGACAAAGGCTGTGAAAATGATTAAAGGGTTGAAGAACTGTCCATTTAAGGAGAAATGAAAAGGCTGAGAGAGTTAAAATTAAGAGCAAAGTCTCATAAGGGCGAGATAGATAAAGCAAAGCAGAGAGGAAATCATGTTTCCCTATCTATTTTGGCAGGATTCAAACAGCATCAGTGAAGAAATTGAAGTTTTAGAACTTCTTTACTAATGGAAATGTAATTAACTCCTGGAAATCATCACAAGAATTTGCTTCAGCTGAAATGGTCTGGTTTGGGTCTTGAGACCAAAGGAGCCTTGAGATCATCTACAGATCCACCAGAGAGGAAATGGGTTTTTGAAGGAGGATGATTAGGCCCTTTTCCTGGTGCTCCCTGAAATGAGTTGGGTGGAAATGTGAACAGGCTGTTTCATAATTGTCCTTTTCTTTATCTTGTAATTTCTTCTGGATCACGCTGGAGCCACGACTCCGGAGCAGGAATCCGGCCTGTTACAGCCTGACCTGTGAAACACAGCAGGGGATGTCAAAGCTCAGCTTTGTGGCTTTAAACATGAAACAATATCAATAGGAGTGGTGGTATTTCAGTGCTTAATGTCTGATTTAAAGATCAAACATCTTCCTGCAAGCTCTGCTACAGCCTGGAGGGAAACTTCAGTACTCCAGTGCCAAGTGTGCCCTCAAAACCTGCAAGTTTAAGCTTCAGGAAAAGGTTTGGGGTTGAAAATTGTTGCTCATTTAAAGCGAATACAAGGTAGTTTCTAATATTGGAGATGAAGGAGTCTCAGTTTTGTGGAGAAGTGAGGTCTGGTGGAGCAGCACCTTGGCCTTGCTTTGGGAGGACAAGGCCCTCCTCAGCTCTGGTCTCCACCCTTTGCAGGATTTGGAACACGGAAGAAGGTTCTGGCAGGTGAAATTGTCTTATCAGAGGGTGGCCCTGTCCTCACTGAGGCTTCAGTCAGACCTGAAAGCACGTACAGCTGCCAGAAGTCAGGCATGAAAGCTCTCCTGCAGGGCAGGAGGATTAACAAACCTCCCTCCCAATGCCAAAGACAAATCTCTGCTGCTTTTCTGGCCTCCAGCGCTGGGGGAGGGATGGGAGCCAAAAGCTCTGGGAAGTTGCAGCGAGTTATTTGTGCACTGGATAAAAACAGGCAGTGATGGCTGGGGGGGAAAAGGGGCAACACCTCTCTTGGTGGTCATCAGAAGGAGGTCTGGAGAAAAGAGGAGATGAAATCTTGGCTTGATAAAGTCATGGCCCATTGCACCCTGGCTGCTGTGGCTGCAGGACAGGGATTGAAATCCAGCAAATTCCTCAAGTGTCTTTTTAATGCCATTCTTTTCAGAAGCTCATATCCAAGGAAGTGATGATGTATATTTAGCTGACAACATCTGTAACCTCATCACGGATCTGTTCAGATCATTTCTACCCTGAAAAATGTGCTGAAATGAAAAATTTTACCTTTCTTGTCTCCTGATGCC
This sequence comes from Pachyramphus minor, assembly GCA_013397135.1. Lineage (NCBI taxonomy): Eukaryota > Metazoa > Chordata > Aves > Passeriformes > Tyrannidae > Pachyramphus > Pachyramphus minor. The sequence continues at coordinate 155,820 of VYXB01007074.1, read as the reverse complement.
AAATCTCAGCCTTATTTACCCACTTCCTGGGCAGAAACACTACAAATTCCTGAAGGTCTGTGGTCAAACTTATCTCCTCGCCTGGACTGGCTGGGGGAATCCTGAGCTTGTGTAAATTTATTTTCCTATAATAATCAATAAAATACTTAATTTGGTTGGGTACAATATGAAAGGAGTTGGAAATGCTCAGCTTGGCTACCAGTTGTGGACAAGACAAGATCACTCCATAATCCCCCAAATCTATTATTAAAAGAATGTTGGTTTTTTTTTTTTCCCACTCCCAGGTTACAACATTAAAGTTAATTATGACAGGTACAAAATTATGGTAACCCCTGACTTTGACAAGAGGTGAGAAGGACAAAGGAAGCTCAGCATGATCCAATTTCCTTGCTTTAATTGGAAGGCAGGAAAGAACACAAGACTATGGTGGAAGTTATTGCTCCAGGACAGAACTAGGATAATAATAATAATAACAATAATAATAATAATAATGGTTCTCTTGTCCAGCACATTGAGCAATGGAGTGGGATTTTGGGGGTCATGTTTTTCATTTCTGCCCATATCATTGGATAATAAAGGACTTTAGGCCATGGCTTTTTCCCTTTGTGCTCACATTTCTACTTCTTCAAACAAGAAGGTGATGCTGGTCCCCGACTGTAACGTACTAGTGGAGGCTGGCTGACAGTATTGAAAAAATGGGTTTAAAACGTCTCAAAAGAAGCAAAAATAAGTCTTTAAAAACGCTGAAATGAAGCAGGAGGAGAATCTGAATCAGTTGGTGAAGGCACAATCCTTCTAGAAATGCAGCTGCTCCCTCAGAGTGAGTGGGAGACTCTTGCAGGGAGCTCAGTGTTCGTGTTCCGCGGGGAATGTGCTGAAGCGGCGCCGTGTCACACACGGGGAAACCACAGCTGGGGGTGTCTGTCACACCTGGACCCCAGCAGAGATGGGACCTCTGGGGGAGGTGACATGCTCTGAGCCAAAATGTCCACCAGTATCACCCCGGCCTGGCCAGGGTATAAAACGAGGGGCTCCAGCTTTGCTGGGGCAGAAGGGGCTGAGAGGAGGAAGAGGAATGTGCTCCATGGTGAGGTCAGGCTTCAGGATGATGTCCTGGCTTTGAAGTGGGGGAGATTTTGGAAAGCTGGTGAGTGCAGGGAATGAATGGAAGTGTTTTCCTGGTGCCTCTTTCCCCTGGGATGGTTTGATGCAGCACAAGCGTCCCCAGGAGAGCAGCTCTGCTGAAGCCACTGGTGGTAACCACGGGCCAGGTTCAGCTCTATGGGTTCCAAAGGCCACATCTGAGCAATCACCTGATGCCAACAGTGCCCACAGGAAAAAAAAAAATCAATCAGGACTTGCATTTTGTCTTTCTTTTTGAAACCTGGAAGATCCCCCAGCTCATCAAACAGTGCTTCTGCTTCTGATCCCTCCAGGGCTGCCCATCCTTGTGTGGGAGGGATAAGAAAACCTTCCCTTGTAACTACAAACCTCTGGTCTCTGGAAGGGTGGGAGCAGTGTGTGGGGTGGAAAATGGGGAATTACTGTCCCTTTTCCCCAGGTCATGGTAGTACCTCCTTGCCCTTCCATGCTCCCCTGGATCTTTTGAAAATTTTTTTCCTGGAGGGGAAAGGTTTAGGTGAGGCTTAATATCCACCTAATAGCCTGTTAAAATCTTCACATGGTTTCTTTGAGAATGCCATTAAAAATCAATTATATTAATGGGGCTCAGTTGGAGAAGGGCTGAAATATAGATGGGATCAAGCAAAGTGACTTTGCAAAACAGGGGCCTTGGAGCTGCAGCCATTTATTCCTCTTGATCCCCCCAGTCATTTGTAGGGACCAAGCCTGATCTTTGATGTTTTGAGCTCTGCAGACACTGAGCTCACTGTTTAGGGCCAGTGACACATCATGGTGTAAACCCACTTCCAAGGGGTTTGGGAGGGAGGAATTCTCTTGCCCTGGGATGGATGATGTTGTGCTCTGTGTGTAAAATTCCCCCAGCACCACTGGCAGCTCTGGGAGCTCTTTCAGGCCTCCCTCACCCAGCTCTGGCTGCACAGCAGGTTGTGCCACCTCAGCTGGTTGGCACTTGTGGCTGCTGGCATTGCAGTGTGTCCACAAACTTATCATGTGGCAAATGGGTTTCACACAGCTCTTCCCTTTCTATAAGCATTCCTGCAAAAAGAGATCCAGGAGTCCCAAATTATGATGGAAAATGCCCAGCAGACACACACCAAGGCCTTGTCTCTGCCCTGGAGGAGTTGCCCTGTTTCTCTCCTGAGCTTTCTTCACCACAAGGTGCTGTGGGCACGACGTCTCCTTCCCAACCCCCCTCAATCCATCCATCCATCCTAATACCGTGAGACTTCAGGTAGAGCTTTCCCAGCATATTCACTGCTATCCCAGCTCCAGTCTGCAATCCCAACTCCAGGGCTTGGGATACCAGAGGATCAAGAGAAAGAACTTTCTGTCCATGGCTGATAGGCTGTTAAGCTTCTGTGAAGGAGGATCCTTATCCATGGGAAAGAAGACAGTGACAGGCTTGGTGTCCTTGCAGGAGCGGTGCAGCAGTGGGAATGGCATGGAAAGGTGACCCACCTTGTTGTGAGACTGCTCAGGGCTTTGTTGAATGGTGGGATTGAGGGGACATTGTCCACAGCCCCTTCCCTGGGGTGTGATTTGATGGGTGCCCACACTACTCAGGGCTGTGCCAGGGGGCACAGAGCCACTTGCCTCCCCTTGTAGCTTGGGTGTGGCAGTGGTGGCATTGTTTTGGCCCTGCTGCTGGTGTAGGAAGCATGACTGGAGCTGGGATAGCAGTGAATATGCTGAGAAAGCTCTACCAGAAGCCTCATGGCATCAGAGAGGATGGGTGGATGGACTGAGGTGGGGTTGGGAAGCAGCCTGTAGTGCCCACAGTGCCCTGGGGTGAGGAAAGCACAGCAGAGGGACAGAACAACTTCTCCAGGGCAGAGACAAGGCCTTGGTGTGTCTCTGCTGGGTACTGCCCACCATACTTTGGGACTCCTGGCTCTCTTTTTGCAGGAATGTTTGTGGAGAGGGAAGAGCTGTGTGAAATGCAGCTGCCTCGTGCCAGTGTTTCCAAATGCTGCGTGGGCAGCTCAGCTGCAGGCAAGTGGCCTGAGGGACTCAGCCATGAGGCAGAACCCTGTGGTGATACATCCACTGATTCCAGTGTAGGGGTGCCTGGGAGGTGCAGGGAAAGCCTGCAAGTGTTGAGTTTTGCACCTTGTCCATAAGAAATTTGTGACTGTTCTGAGTGCTCATCACCACTAGGAACCATGGGTCATCCTTGGGGCTGCTTTCTCTTTAAAGAAGAGGGGCTTGAGCAAAACCAAAGCCACAAATAAGATCTCTAAAACACTGGAAGAAATCACAGAATCAGAGAATGTGCTGAGTTGGGAGGGACCCACAAGGATCATCCAGTTCAACCCTCAGCCCTGCACAGGCTCATCCCCAAGGGTCACACCCTGTGCCCCAGAGGATCATCCAAACCCTCCTGGAGCTCTGGCAGCCTTGGGGCTGTGCCCACTGCCCTGGGGAGCCTGGGCAGTGCCAACCACCCTCTGGGGGAAGAACCTTTCCCTGAGATCCAACCTGACCCTGCCCTGGCACAGCTCCAGCCCTTCCCTGGGTGCTGTCCCTGGTCCCCCCAGAGCAGAGCTCAGTCCTGCTCCTCCTCTGCCCCTGCCCAGGGAGTTGGAACTGCACTGAGCTCTCCCCTCAGTCTCCTCCAGCTGAACACACCAAGTGCCCTCAGTGTCCTCACACAGCTTCAAATCCAGGCCCTTCCCCATCCTAGTTGCCTCCTTTGGACACTCTGGAATGGCTTCAGATCTTCCTTATATTGCAGTGCCCCACACTGCCCCAATATTCCAGATAAGGCCACCCCAGGTCAGAGCACAGAGGGGCAGTTTTTGCTCTCTGTGCCTTGACTGAAGGACTTACAGGATGCAGCAGAAAAGAACCGTCCCGTGCCTGAGCCACGGCGCTGAGGGAGGGCGACAGGTACAAACCCCTCAATGGAGCTGCCTCCCAGGCAAGGGCTTCACTGGTGTGTTATCCCCCTGAGGAACCCAGGACTGAAGTGTGGGATGGCACCTGAGCTCCTGGGCTCCCTCCTCTCCCTTGGCACCGCCGCCCGTGTCCTCGCGCGGCCTGCGGAGCAGCCGGGGCTTGGCACACCTTGGCTACTGCAGCCCCTGGGAAGGTGACTCCATGGAAATCACCACGGGAACGCTCAGGCTTTGCCTTTTGCACCTTGAGGCTGCAGGGCTGTGCCTTTCCCGAGGTGTTGCTGGGCATTAGGGAACAGCTTCTGTGGCGTGGTTGGATGAGCTGAGCCTGTGCCGGGTGCGGATCCTCTTCCCTGTGCTGGGATTAACACACATTAAGCAGCACAAACCCCACCTCTTGCCACTTCCCACCTCACCCAGCCCCGAGCCACATCTGTGAGTGTCTGTGTGTGTCTGTGTGAGTGTGAGGAGGATCCCCAAACCCCGGAGCTCAGTGTGAGGGGTAACCTTGGAGCAGAGCGATGGGAAGGGCGTTGCTGGAGCCCAGCCCCAGCCAACCTTCCCAGAGCAGCATTCTTGGAAACGAGCTGTGTTTCAGGCAAATATCCGGGAGCTGGGGATTTTTTTAGCCTGTCTCTTGCTGTTCATTTTCTCCCTGGCACTGGGACTGCAATTCCAGGAACCCTGGCTATACTTGAAAGCGCCTCTCAGACAGGGATAAAAGTAATTAAACCTCTCAGCTTTCTCTCTCTCTCTCTCTTTTTTTTTTTTTTTTGACTTATTGTAGTTTTTCAAAGGTAGATTTAAGATGGGGACAAAATGTACCAGCTGGGATCTGCCATCCTGTTCCAGCAGGTGAATGAAAGGATGAAGGGACTGTTCAGAGGGCTCCAGTGCTGTTCCCAAAGCAAGGAGAGATGGTTGGTTGGTGCCAGGTGCAGCTTTTCTTACAGTTCCCCCCTTGCCCCCACATCATTAACTAGTTAAATTTAGCTGTCTTGATAGGTATGGAAATGTATGTGGCACAACTGCTTTGGTTGCGCAAATAACTCTTCTTTCAGCTCACTCACAGTGTTTAAAAATCAAGGAAATTGTTTCATGTCATGTAGCAGCACTGAAAGAAGTGAGTTTCAGATGAAAAGCAGATTAAAAAGGCAAAACAATTGGGTAAAATGAGGAGTAACATTTTTGTCTAATCTGGATTAAGGCGTTTCTGAGCTTCTAATGTTCTCAACTTCAATCTTTTAACTTCAGTTTTGTTTGGGAAATTAAACTCTGACATCCTTCCAAGTAGAAAAAAACCCCAGACTCTAAAGGTTTCAATTTAATAATGTTGGCATCCGAAATGTTCTCCATGTTCCCTTTCTTCAAGGAAAGGTTTAGGCAAAGTTGGCTTGAGTTGCTGAAGTGTTGTGGTTGACTGAACTCTGGGGGGAATGTGTGTGTGGGAATTGAGTAAAAACTATGCAGCAAAACATTTCTCTCATGCTGCTGAGCTCCTCCATTCCTGGGCAGATGGGGACCAGCTGAGAGTCAGAGCATCCTTAGAGACACAGTCTTTGGATGAAATGTTTTCTCTGTTGATGAGTCTCCCTCGTTGCTCTGTGCTTGCTGGTGTGGAGTGATGGTCCAGCCTGCAGAGGCTGGACTTGAACCTGCTCAGGCTAATTTTAGGGTTGCACCCAAAAGTTGTGGTCACTGGAGTTGCTTTGATATATCAGAGAATGATTTAGGTTGGAAAATACCTCCAAAATTGAGTCCACCCTGTGCCTGATCCTCACCTTGTCCCCCAGCCCAGGGCATTGAGTGCCACGTCCAGTCCTTCCTTGGACACCTCCAGGGGTGGGGACTCCACCACCTCCCTGGGCAGCCCCTTCCAATGCCTGACAACCCTTTCAAGGAAGAAAGAGAGAAAGAGAAGCTCCCTGAGCCTCCTTTTCTCCAGACAGAGCCCCCCCAGCTCCCTCAGCTGCTCCTCACAGGACTTACCCTGTATTCCCTTCCCCAGCTCCATTCCCTTCCCTGGACTCGCTCCAGCCCCTCGATGGCTTTGCCACAGTGAGAGGCCCAGAACTGGACACAGCCCTGGAGTTCAAGTACAGGGAGAATTCTATAGGTGTCCATCTCCTGAGGAGCTGGGCTGCTTGGAGCCACCCTGCTCTGTCCACCCCTGATGGAAAAACCCTGCTCGTGCTCATCCATGGAGAGGGTGAGAGGCCCACGATGGAGAGAAGGAACATCAGCCCAGGTGCCCGGTGGGATGGGACCTGCTGTGCTCCCAGGTGCAGGTGGTCTCCTCACTCTGTCAAATACTAACTTCCCCTCTCTAGCACAACTGTTCCTGGAGCCTTTTACAGCCTTTCCATCGTGGATCCATGAGAGGTCATGTCACAGCTCCCTTTGCTCCCAGGGCTTTGCTCCTGTGAGGTGCAGCAGAGCAGGGAGGAGTGTTCTGCCTCATCCTGTGCATGACTGGGGAGGAGATGACCTTTCTGGGATCAAGAAATGCTCAGTGGGGATAATCCCTGGAGCAGAGCCATCCCACCAGGCACCTGGGACATCCCCAGACTGACTCGTCCTGTTGCAAAGCAGACTCGGTGCCCCAAAACCGTTTTCTGCTGGGCTGGAGATGTGGTAACCCTGGCATTCCCTGGCTGGGCAGCAGATCTGCCCTGAGCTGCTCTTTGATCACCCCCACCCTTCTCCACCGGGCACCAGCTCTGTCTGAGGTGGCAGAAGGGGTGGTGTTAATCTCATTTGCCACTGTTGTTGTTCAGTGCTCAGCCCTGAGTCTTATTTACAGTGCTGGTCCAAGCCATGGGCTGACGATGGGAATCTTCATTTCCTTCCAGGCTTCCTGTTTTTATGGACCTCGTTGCCACAGTCTGAGAGCTACACAAACATTATTAACTCAATGTCACAACATCCCTGTGAGAGACACTTCCATGGTTCTTATTTTACAGGGCAAAGGGAGGTGTAGGAATACGACAGAGAAAAGTAACCGTGAATTTTCACTGGATGCTTTCAAAGCCTGGGTTTGGGAAGGATGAGAGGCTCGTTTCTCCTGGATGGGCTCATTCCTTGTCGGGTTTCAGGGATCCAATCCAAAATTAAAGATTTCTGGGGCTTCTCATGAATTCACTGGAGTTTTCTTACATTCTTACACTTCTTACATTCCCTCTTGGTTTAGGAGGGGGCTCTGCCAGTTCACCAGTTCCTGGAGAGCTCTCAGACACCTAAAAACTGGAAACTGAAAACCTAGAAAACCTCACCTAAAAGTAGAAAACTGCAAACAATAAAAAGAGGTGGGAGTGCTTGCCTTTAAGTCTGTTGGTAACTTCATGTACTTCTCATCTCACAATGCACACACAGGAAAGAAAAACCACGTAGGTGATGGTGGTGAGGAACATCTCAGTGGATGTTTCAGCTTGAAGATGACAGTTTATGCAACTTGCACTGAATGCTCATCTAAACCTTCCACCACCCATCCCATCATTTAGCCCTCTTTGCCATCTGTTAGTGAAAAGGCCTTTTTAAAGTTGGAGGAAAGAAACTTTGTGGCATTATTTCTTTCTGTGGTATGGGTGTGCTTTAGGAGGAAAATGTCCAAGAATAATTAAGATGAATCACATTTCTATATGTGGTGCTTTTTTTTTTTTTTGAATATTTAACACCTGAGATCTTGTGAAGCAAAAGGGGGCAAGGAACAAACGCAGTTTATTTTTAGGGCTCGGAAAGTGGATGAAGCTGCTGGCCTAGATCCTGCACTCCTTGCAGGAGGAGCAAGGGAGGAAACAACCACAAGCAGAGCATGTCTTTGTGTGATGGGGAGGATTTCTCGTGTCTCTTTAAGCTGACAAAAGCCAGCTGGTGTTCACGTGGAGTTTGAGTTGTGGAGGGAAAAAGAAAGGACTTGTATGAAAACTTTGAATGAAACCTCTTTGTGAAACTGGTTTTATCTCAGTTGCCCACTGAATAAAACATCTTCCCTCTTTGTGAAAGTGATTTTATTTTAGTTGTCCAAAGTGAGAATTGTCTAAATACTTAATGAGGACAAAAGTCAGTAGAGTAAGGGAAGATCTTCTCCCTCTCTCCACCTTCCTCATTCAACCCTGGGGTTACACCCCTGGTCAGGAGCTCTGAACTGCCTAAAAAAAAGGCCTCCCAGGGTCTCCTTTGGGTCAGAACTGGACTCAAAGGCCACTGGGGCCTTTTTTGGTTCCCCAGGACCAAAGTGGGTACGTGGCACCTGCGAGAGGAGATGGGCTGGGCTGGCATTGCCCCCTCCCTGCTCCCTGCAATGCTGCATGAGGTGCTGATCTTCATCAGCCTTTTGCTTTTCCAGCTTGGAAAGCTGGAAGTTGGAACTTTCCTGGGCTCTTTCTCTTGCCCTCCTCCTCCTCCCTGTGCCATTCCTGGCACTTTGCAGCGGTCACAGTGAAAGATGCACCTTTAAAGCTTCTGCCCTCCTCACAAAATTTCAACTGTTTGCCAGGTGGGTTATAAATACTCTCCAAATGAAGCCCTAGTTACAGGTGGGGAAGAAGCCTGTGTTTTCACTGCATTTCTTACTGGGAGATATTGCTGTTACTTTAAAATTAAAAATAGGGGCGAGATACACAGAAGAGATAGAAATAAGTGGGGAGAAAAAGTGTTTTTCAGCCCAGACCAAGAATGGAAAATTTCTACCCAAAAAGAAGAATATTTCTGGAAACAACAACTCAATAGAAACGTGGTTCTCTAATGCATTCACTGTTAAGTGAACATTATTTATATTGCAGGAAGGCAACACAATGTGACATAAGTTATTTGGCTGGAAAAAAAGGGGAAAAAAAAGCAAATCCATGAGCAGACATTCAAGTGGGGAGACTGGGATACAGATGAGATAAAGGATGAAGACTCCAGACTATTGCTCTTGTAATTTGCATTTTGTTGGTATATATAAAATGGAATTAGGTTTATATTTGTTTCAGGCTGAAGTGCTTAGCAGGCACAGGCAAAGCTGCCTGAAATGTTAAGTGTGTATATTCAAACAAGTTTTCTTGGAATGAAATCGTTAGGAATAAATAGCTCCTCTTTTTCTATTCTCGCTGAGGTGGGATCATGTTCTCTACATTGTTTTAATAGCAAGTCTAATGCTGGTTTTGAGACTTTTTTTTTTTGGAGAGGCAACACATTCTGAGCCATGTGATGCTGCAAACTGGGGTTATTTTGTGTTAACACCTGGATGCTTCTTTCTCCAAAGGGGAGATGCAAACCCTGGATGACCTGGGTGGACCTGTGTGACTGAGAGATGGATTTAATTCTGGTGCAAATCTACACAGATATTTTATTCTCCCTTCCCTTTACTCAGCCCTTCTGAAGTTGCAATGGTTTGGGCTCTGGGCTGGACCCACAGGTCTGAGGACTTGGGTGTGTCAAGTTCTGCACTCCAAAAAGGAGTTTTTTTCCAGCACATCCATCCTTCCTGCAGTTTCTGTGATGATCCACTGGTGACCCCCCTTCCAGCCCCCTGTGCAGCTGCTTTTCCAGGTGTCACCTGAATCTTGGGGAAGAGCTTTTCCTTTGGCCAGCAGGAAGGGCAGAGGTTCAGTGTTTATATTTTAGCAGCTCACTGGAGGTGGCAAACCCCAACCACTCTCATTGCTGACCTCAGTGGGTTTCAGATCAGCCCCAGAATCTTTTGCAGTGCAGAATTCCCAGCTTGGGACTGGTTTGGGTGGTGCAGTTGTTGGCAGAGGTGCCAGTGGCCGCTCAGGGGTCCCACAGTTGGTCCAAGTGGTGAAAATAGAAAGAATGTTGGGTTTCTAGAGTGCAAAGAGATGGTCCCTCCTGTCCCATGGCTCACCTTGGCCTTCCCCAGTGTCCTTCCCTGTTGTCACAGACTGATCCCAGCCAGGGCAAGGCTGTTCCCTTCATACATTCCATGGACAGGAGGTGGGAAGACAACATTACTGGTTACTGGGTGGGTCTGTAGGGCTCCTGCACCCTGCAGAATTATTCCCTCAGCAATAAAGACACCCAGATTGGCAGCTGAAATATTTGCTCTCTTTGTAATGACTTTTTTCCCCCTCAAAATTTATGCATCTCTTTATGCTCATCAAACAGAGCAAGTATATTCTCTGTCCCCTTCCAGCAGCACTTGGGAAAATTTGAATCCATCCCTTTCAAATGGCATCATTGCAAATGGGGTGCAGGGTGAATAATGAAATATCTTGAACCCTGGTAACTTCAAATTAATGCCCTTTGCTGCAAAGCAATTACTGTCCCATAACCTAATCCTTTGTACCTCTGGATAGGGCTTTCCAGTCCCTCATGCCCCAGAGTCCTTCAAACTGTCCCTTTCAAGCTGCTCTGAACCAAAAATACACCAGGACTCCAGGCCCTGATGAGTTTTCAGGTTTTTAATTGGTTTTGGAGAACTGTTGGAGCCTGAGAGTGTGGCTGGAGCACATCTCTGGGTGACTTTGTCCCGGGCACCAGTTGTGGTTTGGAAAAGCCACAGTTGCTTTTTAGGTCTCTGAACAGGCTCCCACTTGTGCAGCTCCTTCGTCTGGAGCAAATAACAGATTGTTGTGGTCATCTTTTGTTGCAAATATGTTCCACCCTGTTCTTCTGGCTGTGAAGAGGTGCTTCTAGGAACATCTCATGGGAGGATTTTGGCTGATGAAAGGAGAGGAAACACTCCAAACCCCAGGTATAGGCTGATGTACCTCTTGTGTGCCAGGTTTGCGGCTGTTTCTCAGTGCCTGGGGCACAATGGTGGAAAATCTGACCCCAGTTTTTTCTTGTGCAGCTGGAATTTTCAATCAACTCTCTTCCAGGAAAGGCTTTTCTCCCTCTCCACCAGTGTTTAGTGATTGATCTTGCTGAATTCTAAAATTGCTCTCTTGGTTATAGATGAGGGGCTGACTCCAGTGCCTGCAAGGAGCCTTAGCAACATGAATATATATCTCAACAATTTTTAGGATGATCCCTCTGTCTTACAGCTAACAATTAGATTATTCCCTTCTTCTCCTTTTGTGGCTGGCACTGTTATATTTTCAGTTTGTTAATTTTTATAGTACTATTCAATCTATTCTGTATAAATCTGAACTCCATCATGGGGCTTTTTACACCTTCTTAACATTTGAAACAGAAAGATTGTGAGCAGAAGGTCGTGCAGACAAGTTCTCTCCATCCCACCCCATCCTTAGGGCCTCTAAGGAAGTGCAGGGATGGAGAAGGTACTTGGAGAGACCTGAACCTCTTTGTGTTCTAATGAATCTGCCCCATAATTACCTCATTTCATAATGACTACTTGGTGCCAGAAGCTGCAAGAAAAATCAGCCCCAACCTGAATGACCATCAGTCTGTGTCATTAAAACAGGGCCGGACCCAATCAACCAGAGCTATTTAAAAATTTAAATGTAATCTCTCTGTGTCTGCCTCTGCATGAATATCTGGAGGCTGTGAGCCCTGTCTTAGTTCTTCTAAGAGAACTTTTCAGAAAGGGTTGAACTGCTCTCTCTCATGTTTGGGATCACAAGCAAGATGGCCCTGATGATCCAAGTAAATGGATGTACTGCTCTTGGGCCATTTCATCTTCGTAAGGGCCATTTAAAACTCTTCTATTTCTTCCCACTGGTGCAAGGGAGCTCTTCAAAGTGAAGGGTCAAGGAATTTGGTGCAGACAATCGGCTGCCATCCCCTGAGCTGTCCTTGCCAGCTTTAAATACCTCGGATGACACGGTGAAAGACTCCTTGCAGGGCTGTGAGAGCCCAGGATGAATGAGGATCCTTGGATTAAATGATGATTAAGTGCCTGATGGAATGGGATGAATGAGGTGCTGCAGGGAAAGAACTCCTCCATTATCACAGCTGACCTGGGGCCAAACTGCCTCTGTTTCCCCAGCTGTAAAAATGGAAGGTCATTACATCATGAGTTAAAGTTGGAGTTGGTGTCTTACAAACCCTCTTGCTCTGGAGGGCAGAGATCACCTTTCTGTTCACAGCACCAGCCCAAATAATCACAGAATCACAGAGGGGCCTGGGCTGGGAGGAACCTTAAAGGTCATCTCATTCCACCCCCTGCCACAGGCAGGGACAACTTCCACCAGCCCAGGTTGCTCCAACTTGGCCTTGGACACTTCCAGGGATGGGGCAGCCACAGCTTCTCTGGGCACCCTGTGCCAGGGCCTCTCCACCCTCCCAGGGAAGCATTTCTTCCCAGTATCCCACCTAACTCTGCCCCTTGGCAGTGGGAAGCCATTCCCTGTGCCCAGTCCCTCCAGACCCTTGCAAACAGCCTCTCTCCATGTTTTTTTAGGCTCCCTTCAGGTGCTGGGAGGCTGCAATCAGGTCACCCCAAAGCCTTTTCCGGGTTGCACAACCCCAGTTCTCCCAACCTTTCCTCACAGGGGGTTGCTCCACCCCTCTGATCATCTTGGAGGCCCAAAATGCTGCTCTGCTAATGACATTCCATAGAAACTTCCCTATAATGGCCTAAGGGATGTACATTTATCCCTGGACCGAATTCCTTTGTACCAAGTCCAAATGGCTGCATAAGGATGTCCCTCAGCAAGTCTGTGTTGGGTCTGATGGAGATGATCTTCTTCCAGCAAACTTTCATATCAAGGAGCTTGCAGCTGCTGGAAAACAGATGATTATTGAATATGTCCTGAAAGGTGAGGGGGGAACATGACTGTTCTCCATCTCCAGGAGAGGAGATGAAGGAGGGAGGTAGAATAGTAGATAACATAAACACAGTCACCTTCATGTTTGATTTAGGCAGCTGCCTGCTTTTGTAGGACCAGGGAGGGGAGGAGGTACAGAGAATGCTGAATTCCTCCTCCTCTGCTGTTTGGTGTGAAGTTCACTGCAGATCTTCCCAGTGCAGATTTAAAAGTGAAGCCCCAGCCCAGCAGGGTCACTGAGCCCACACAGCACTTGGAGCTGAAGTGGTTTTTTATAGTCCTGCCATGCTGGCAATGACACATCTTGGCATCTGCTTCCAAAAGCCTTCCTTGCACCTTTAAAATTGCATGTGCTTTCCTCCTGGTTCTCCTGGCTGGATCCTCAAAGCCCCACTTCATGTTGTGGAACAGCTCCCTGTCCTCCATCCCAGGGGTTGTGTCCATGTGCTCCCTGAAGTGACTGTCACAGCCTGTAGAACATCCTGGGATCATTTGCTGGACAAACTGGGGATCATTACTATTAAATCCAGGGTGAATCACCTGCATAGTTTGGTTTTACATCAAATCAATTACTATCTGAAGGAAGGATGAGAAAAATGATCCATTGCAGTCTGGGTGAAGAATCCCTGGCTCTTGGAAAAGCTCAGCGCTGTCACTGGGAGCTCCTTGACATGGAAATCTGGAAATCTGATACAAGTCAAGTCAAGAAACTGATTTCTCATGGAAAACAACTTTATTTCTTTGCTGTCACTGTGTGTTTGAACCGTGGTGTTATCTGGGGGTCTCAAACCCAGCAGGAAGCATCGCTGCTATTCCCTGACCGAGTTTGCTGATCCCTTCCTGGCTTGTCAAAAGGAAAAGAAAAAAAAAATGGGGACATAAAGAAGCATTTTTAAAATGGATTGATGACAATGACAAATACCAGTGGTGTTCTTCTGGAGGTTTTACATTTGCCTTCCTGGAAGTGACTGTTTCTTGCACAGTCAGTTGATTCATGTTCTCTTCCTGAATGATGGTATTTTCTTGAGTCTTAAATGTTGTCCTAGTCAGGCAGGAATATCAGAATCATTCTGGTCTTGATCCATGGTGGCAGCTGTGGGCATCAAGAGAAACTCATCACCCACCTGGCTGAGGGTAGAACCCCAAGAGCTTTGCTCTTCTGCTTTCCAATTGACTTGGGATGACTCTTTTCTTCAAAGAAAGTCAGAGATCTCCCTGAGATTGTTCTAAATGAGCTCCACAAGCTTCTTCATCCAGGTTTTATGCTTGGAGCAGTTCTTCTTGCAGCCTGGGTGGTACTTTCTGGCTCTTTGTGTGGACAGGCTGTAAAACAGACCCCCAGAAAAATCCCAGTGAGTCAAATGTTGACAAAAGGTAACCTGGAGTGTGGGACAGGGATAGAGAGATGGGCAGGACTTGCTCTGAAGCAAGACAGGGCCTGCCTGGAGAAAGAAAACCTTGTCTTTGCCAATTCAGGAGTATTTAGTAGGAAATCAGCTGGTTTTGCAAGTTCGTAGGTTTGGGTGCTTGGTGAGGTTGACAGGAGGGTGTTGGTCTCCTGGACTCTTACCAAGGAGAGGCAAAAAGTCTCTTAGATGTGGTCTGACCACGATTCAAGGGCTGGAACACACCAGGTCTTCTCCATCCTCACTTTCTAAGCTGTTTCTGATGTGTTTGTAAGAGCTGTTCCCATTTTGTTCCAGCGCCATCAATGTTCACCCCTCGTACTGAACAAAGGGCCAAAGAGACTGTTAAGAGCACACCCAGGGGAAGAAAAGTAATTCCATGAAGAAAACATGAGATTTCTTTTTTTTAATCTGTTAATACATTCATTGAAGGATGGATGTGTCCAGCCAAAAACGGGGAAGGAAGAAAATGTGAAAAGTTTCATTTTGGACACCCTGAAATATATTGCTTTTATGTACTTGAAGGGATTCTTTTGACTTTATGCTTTGAAACAGAACTGATCTAAACTGTAAATAAAAATTAATTAAATGACTCAGACATCATAAATCTTCTACCTTCTGGTCAGATGAAATATTTGGTTGACCTAACACGGCTTCTCTCAGATGCCTTTTCCCAAGGAAAGCACCTTGTCCTGCAAATGATCCTTCACTGGTGTGGTGGAAGGTGTCCCTGCCCATGACAGGGGGTTGGAATGAGATGATCTTTAAGTTCCCTTCCAATCCAAACCAATCTGTGAATCTATAAAATTTTCTGCTCCAGTTCATTTGGATCATCAAACTGAAAAGTTACTTTATGGCAACAATTTTTTCCTGTTGTTTCTACACTCAGAGATAGGATTTTTCCCACCCTGACCTGTCAGATATCAGAATTTTCCATTACCAGTCTCCTGTGGAATGCATTCCTCTGGAATTAGAAGGGACCTACTGCTGGTTTGGGAAATACTTAAACCTGACAGGGAAACAGAACAAAAGGAATAGAGGAGAATAAAGAAATGAAGATAATTTGTCTGATGGGTCCCTTGCACCAAGGCCTGAAAGGGATTTCCAGGGGGAAAAGGGGTCTAGGATGTGAAAAAGAAGAATTTATCATTTATCTGGACTGTTTTGTGACTTCTGTGGTCTGTAATGCCAGAAGAAATACATGGAAAAAACCCAGTGTAGCATTTGGGCATCGCAGGTCTTGGCTGTTAAATTGAGTTTAAAACATCTGAAGGGTCTACTGGAACAGTTCAGACCTCAGAAGGAAACAAAAAAAAAGAAATGCTGAGAGGTTATAAATCTCCCACCAGCATTTTCCTGGAAAACGTGGAGCGTTACAGGAGCTTTGTACAACAAAGAGGAGGTTGAGCAGCCTTCAAACACGGGTCAGCAGAAAGGGCAGCAGCCAAGGAGGAGACAAACCCAAGGCAGACAAGAGTCAGAAAGATGCAAAATTCCAAGCAAAATTCCCTGGAGATGGAAGCACAAGTGGCTCTTGCCCCGTAGGGACCAAAACCTTTTATTTCCTCTGTTTTCCTTGGGAAAATGTTTAAAAAAGCCTCAACCCTGCACTGATTATCTCAATTCTAAGAGGTTTGCAGAAAGGGCAGTTTATCAGACCCTCCTGTTCTTCCAAGGAGAGATGAATTGCTGAACTCAAAGATTTCATTCTGGTTTGGTTTTCCCTCATCACCTTCATGCTCTCTGTTGATGATGGGGGTTGGGGCATGGCAGTTTCCCAAGGGTTTTTTGGATTTCAAGTCATAAGGAGATCCCTTTTTTCATTTCATTCTTCACAAAGTGCTTTGAAGGTTCAGTGCCCTTTGACCAGCTGTGGGCTCATAAAGTGGGGTTTGGGTGAGCAAGGGGAGCAACAACCCTTGGGACAAAAAACCACTCAATAACCACCTTCTCTCTAAAGGAAGTGTCCCCTCTGCCTCTCCTGGAGAGAGAAAAGGAGCTGGAGCCGAGTGAAGAATGATCACAGAGTTTTTCAAACAAATTCCTGGATGGAGTTCTCCTGCCAATCAATGCCCTGAGCGCTGTGGGCTCCTCTCCTTTGGTCTGGGCTTTTTTGGGCTCCGAGCTGTGCACAGCCAGGATTGTCTTCCAGCCTGTTTGGACACTCCTCCACAAAACACTTTGCCTGAGATGGCCCTGGTCCAGTTGTAGCCAGTCCTGGAAGCCCTCAGGCAGGAGGGGAGCAGCTGGGCTGTCCCTCCTTCTCCAAGCACTCCCCTCTCTGCCTGGGATTTCTTCTGCCCTCACGTGTGTTCATACACACATTTACACTGTTGTTGTTGCTTTGAGCTGGGAGGTTTGATATGTTCATAGTCTCATTCCTCAGGGTCTTTTATCTCCTGGTGCTTGTCCCACCAGTTTCACTCCTCGTCTCAGCACAGCCCACAACAGGTTTTATCTAACTTAGGAGGAGAAAAATCTTGTTAAAATCTTGTTAAAATGATTTATTCAGTGGTTCTTTGTGAGGTTTAATCACTTTGTACCCCCTTCATGACCAAGTGCTTCTTTCTCTTCACATTGGATCTTCCCATGAGGAGTCATTTCTAAAGCTTTTAAGGTGCAAAAAGTATGGTTTTAATATTTTTAGTATGTAGAATTATAGATGGTTTGGGTTGAAAGGGACCTTAAAGACCATCTTGTTCCACCCCCTGCCATGGGCAGGGGCACCTTCCACTATCCCAGGTTTCTCCAAGCCCTGTCCAACCTGGCCTTGGACACTTCCACAGATGAGATTTCTCTGGGCAACCTGTGCCATCCCCCTCTCCCTGCCCACCCCAACATCATTGAAATGAAGTGATTTCTTCCAGTGTTCCTAAATTCAAAGCATCTGAAAAGTGCTTTTAATTTAAGTGGATTTCTTGTTGCAGTTCTTCAGCAGCAGCAGGGTTTTATCATGGGTGATCTCACCTTCCAATCATCACATCCCAAACATTTTAATTTAAGAAATTATTACATACCATTTCCTTTTATTAACCTATTTATCTCCCTTTGCAAGGAGCCCACAGATGATCCAGGACTGCATTACAGTAGGTCCTATACAAAGAGGAATTGGATGTGAAACCAATTAGAGGCTCCATTTCAACATGTGGGTCAGTCATTAATCTCAGGTTTGCCAGACAACAGAACTCCTTTCTCCAGTACAGTGGCCACACATCTGTATTTTGGGAGTGGGATTCAGAAGGAATTAAGCTCGTGTGGAAGGCTGCAATTGTTGCATCTCCTCCAGCAGGAAACACTGGCAGCATCTGTTCCAGCACTGCTGGAAAATGTGTTTGTTAATGGGTCAGAAAAGTGGGTTGTGAAGATGCAAAGGTCAAAGTCTCGTGTAATTAGGGGGATTAGCCAAGACTGGAGGATTTCAGGAGGCAGGGCCTGAGCCACGGGATGGGCAGGATGGTGGCAGGTGGAAATCAGGGCTGACAGCCAGGGAAAGACAGCTCAGGGCATGGGAGGGATAATTTGAGCTCCTGGTGTTAAAACTGAACCCTGAGGGTGGGAACTGTTGGGAAAGGGGGAGAGGTAGATCCGGGTGACACTGTGGAAAGTGAGTGGAAAATCTACTCAGAGCCTGGCAGTAGTGAAAATAGTAATAAACCTGTTAGAATTGCAGGGGGATAAAAAAATAAGTGTGTCAATATATGAGCAAAAGACCCTTTCCTGAGCTGCTCTCTGATCCGTGTATCTAATGGAGTATATGGAATAGAAATTAAACTTGTCAAGATGAAAAACAGCAGCACTGAAGCTATATTAATGGAAAATCCAGGGTCACTTGATATAAAGAGATGACTAAATGGGGACATGAGAGATGTAAAAAATAAGAAACAACAGGCCAGTGAATCAGTGGTTCCTTTTCTTACTTACGAAACATGAGCAGAAATTGCAGGTAACTACTGAAAATAGTCACAATAAAGAAACCCCACAGGAGGGGAAGCACCATGTTTGTACTTGGAGGAACAAAGCTGATTAAAGGGAGGGGGCACCTCTCCTAAGAGGAAAGGCTGGGAAAATTGGATTTATTTATTTTAGACTGAAAAAAAAGAGAAAGCTTTGGGGTGACCTAATTGTGGCCTTCCAGTGCCTGAAGGAGCCACCAAGAAAAATGGAGAGAGACAACTTGCAAGGGCCTGGAGTGACAGGACAAGGGGGAATGGCTTCCCACTGACAGAGTAGGGTTAGAAGGGACAGGGAAGGAATTCTGCCCTGTGAGGGTGGGGAGGCCCTGGCACAGGTTGCCCAGAGAAGCTGTGGCTGCCCCATCCCTGGAAGTGTCCAAGGCCAGGTTGGACAGGGTTTGGAGCAACCTGGGCTGGTGGAAGGTGTCCCTGCCCATGGCAGGGGGTGGGATGAGATGATCTTTATGGTCCCTTCCAACCCAGGCCATTCCATGATTCCAGGATTCTATGACACTATGACACAACCTGGGGTCTCAGTCTCTGGGTTTATCAAGGCTGAGGAGCTGCCTTTGTGATGTCTCAAGACAGTTCAGCATTGCTGGTGCTGCACTCAAGTCATGGTTGTGTTCCATGGCACCTGCAGGCCTGGAAGAGGGAGGGAAGGGGGGGAATGTGAAACATTCTGGGATTTCCTGCCTGTTCTCCAAGGCATTTGGTCCAGCCTGCAGTGGAAGATGGATTCTCTCAGGTATCTCCCTCTCCAGAAAAGGCTTTGGTGTGCAGGAGTTTGTCTCCAGTCAGGGGATGGGTTTCAGTTGTGCTGTAGGTAGAATGTTCAGGGCTCTGTGCTCTGCTCCCAGGCTGTTCACTGCCTCTACTGTTCAAATCATGGAGTCATAGTCATGCTGTGTTAGAAGAGACCCATCAGGATCACCCAGTCCAGCTCCTGGCCCTGCACAGACACCCCAACAATCCCACCCTGTCCCTCAGAGCATTGTCCAAACCCTCCTGGAGCTCTGGCAGCCTTGGGGCTGTGCCCACTGCCCTGGGGAGCCTGGGCAGTGCCAACCACCCTCTGGGGGAAGAACCTTTCCCTGAGATCCAACCTGACCCTGCCCTGACACAGCTCCAGCCCTTCCCTGGGTGCTGTCCCTGCTCACACAGAGCAGAGCTCAGTTCTTGCCCATTTGTTACCCCTCGTGAGGATGCTGAAGACCCCAGTGAGTCTCCCCTCAGTCTCACGTGCAGGTGAAAGGGCAAAGGGCTGTTGTGTCCCTGTTCATGCTCTGGAACCCTCGTGGAGTTCCCACCCCACACAGGGCTGGGCAGTCCCACAACACCATCCCAGGGCTGCTGTCACAGAGGGCAGTGGGTGGCTGGGGAGGAACCTGACTGGGGCTAAAAATAAAGCCCAGGGGGCGGGTGGGGGATCTCCCCACCTCACACATCTGCTCCCAGGGCTGGCAGTGCTCCAGGAATCCTCCTCTCCTACCCCACCCCATCGCAGAGTGGTTGGTCTCTCCGGTTGCTGTCACGTTGAAACGAGCTGGGGAGAGACACCTCACCCATTTCCTTGCCTAGTTTCTATGGTGATGTTCCACTCAACTGTTTTCAGCAGGTCTGGCTTTATTTCCCTGCAGATGAGGCAGCCTTTGCTGATATTCTGCAGCCTGGGCTCTACATCTTGGTAACAGGCCAAGGGTTTGAGCCACTGAAGTGAACTGGCCCTGGGTGGGACGTGTTTCACGCTGGCTTTGGCAATCGCTGCCATTATCTCCTGAAATAATATTGTGATTGTTTATTGCTGCTGTGTGATGCCCTGAGCTGGGAGCCACATGAAAATGTGCTTTCTCGTGTTCTTCCTCCGTGTTCCCTGGTGCAGAAAGCTCAGGGACCGGCAGCTCGGGCTTGGGGAAGGAAGGCTGAAATCCAGTGGGAGGAAAATGTGTGAGAGAAGGGTGTTGGAAGCAGTGGGAAAAGGGGCTGTGTGGGGATGTTCAGGCTGGTTGGATCTGTGTTGACTCCAGGTGAGTAATTCACACCCTTTCCCTCCATGAAGGAGTTGTTGCAGTTCCCATCCCCACTCCACCTCAGAGGCCTTTGGGAGTAGATCCACCTGTATTTTACTCCAAGGTGGCCTGAAATTTTTGCATGCTGGAGAGGGGAGGTGATGAAAGTCTCCCTGTGTGCATGGGGGATGATGGGGACCACTGTCCTGCTGCTCTTGGGGCCGAACATCTTCCCTTATTTTGGCTCTCAGGGCTCCAGCTCATCCATCCCCACAGAAACTGTCAGTCATGGAGATCCCAAAGGATCCTGTCCATCAGTCAGGCCTCAGAGAAGAAGGTTCAGTCCCACAGTTTGCTGCTCCAAGGGCTGCAGAGGGTTGTGAAGTGAAGCAGCTTAGCTTTGACTGGGTTTAGCTTTTTATTTGGGAATGGAGATGTTCTCTTTAGCCTCCTCCAAAGGAGACAGGGTTACAAACTTGCCTTCAGCCCTGCACTGTTGCTGTGACAGTGTTCTCTGTGTGCAGGGTTTGATCCTGCCAGACAACTCAAAGTCTTTTCTGAGGCTCTCCAACCCAAGTCATGTCAGTGTGTTTGGTGCAGAAGGAAGGCAAATAAACCTGGGGAGAAAATGGAATCCCCCAACCCAGCAAACCAGGCTGTGACCTCTGAAAGGACCTGAAAAGTGCAGTTATTTTAGTGATTTAAGAGACATTCCTGCAGGTGGGGGGAAAGGAAGACTGGGAATATTGCAGCAGAGCTCATGGCAAAGAGGGATGTTATCATCAGGGTTTTGCCCTGAGCAGGAAAAAGAGGATGGGCAATCCCAAATCCCTGGGGACCAGGGGCCCTGCAGTGCCTCATGGAGCTGGCAGTGCAGCTGAGTCCCTGTGAAGTGACAACACTTTGAGAGCCACCTCCCTTTGCCCTGGGGATTGTTGGACCCTCAGCTCAGGTCTTTCTCATTCCCTCTCCTTCCCCTCGGTGTCCCCGGGCCAAAGCCTGGCTTAGGGGCTGAGAAGTGCCTTGGAGTGTGGCTGCAGTGTGACAGGCAGGGAAGCAGGGAAGCAGGGAAGCAGCTCTGCTGTGGGCTCACACGGCATCTGTGCCTTCGCAGGAAATGTGGTGGCACCGTCGAGTCTCCCGCGATGTGACGCAGGGACTTGGCTCCTTCCCTGCTGCACTTCACACCCCTCCCAGGCACCGCTGATCTCACCAGTGGCATTTGAACAGATCCACCAGCCAAGCTCTGGGCTGAGGCTTCCAGCAAATTCCAGTCCTTCCCAAAGGAGACCTGTGAGAACAAAGGGAGCTTTGGCTCAGTGAGTTGTAGATTTAAGCTCATTCCAAGGCCCCCTCTGAAGATGTTGCCCTCACCTCCCACAGCTGGGGTGATGAGGGTGGAGCATCATCAAACCATGGGCTCAGGTCCAACCACCTGTGATCAACCCTCAGCTCCTTGGCCAGCTTTGGCTTTTTGTGGAAGGTGGGAGGTAATCCTGCCTTGGATTGGAGAAGGGATTGGGATAAACCCACCACTGTTTCTGAAGGGTTCAGAGCCCGTGGATTTTCTGGAGAAACCACAGCACACCTCCAGGAAACACTTGAACCCAGAGCAGCTCCCTGGATGTCCTGGATGTTCTGCGGGGAGTACAGGCATGATGAAGGTGGTGGGACCCAGAGAAGCTGTGGCTGCCCCATCCCTGGATGTGTCCAAGGCCAGGTTGGACAGGGCTTGGAGCAACCCGAGCTAGTGGAAGGTGTCCCAGCCCATGGCAGGGGAGTGGAATGGGATAATCTTCAAGGTTCCTTCCAACCCAAACCACTCTAGAATTCTATGAACTCTGTTTTTAAGAATAAAAACCTTTTCTTGCACCCAAGTAGAAGATATTGATGTAGCAGGTGGTGTTGGACAGTTCAGGAAACCTTTTAAATTAACTCCAAGTCTCCAGGACACTTATGGATCCAGAGCAGTGTCCAACTCCACGTTTCACAAGGAAAGTTCAGTGAGGTTACAGTTACAGCCAGGAAACAACTACAGACAAGTGACCTGTGGTGCAGCTAATTGTGCTGCTTCGGTTTATTTTCGTCCATCTCAGACTAACAGCTTGTATGTCTGACAGAAGCTTGCTTTTGCTTTTCCCCTTCCAGTGAAGGATTATTAATAGATGAGGCATCAACAAAGAAAAGACCATTTGAGAAATAAGATGGGACACTTGCTCTACAGTGGAAAAAAACAACAGCACACACCCACATGAAACATTCTTTTCTTTTTAAAGAACATCGACAAGAAAGGCCTCTTTCCTTCGGGAGCCGTTCGTATTCCCCAGAGTTCATGATTCAGCCAGCATTGCTGCTCTCTTCAAATAGATAAAAATCTGAAGGACTTTTTTTCTCCCTATTGTGCCTGAATGATTTTAACTCAGGTCAGATGCTGACTTGCAAAAGCCTGGGCTGGAGCATCATCTCCTTTTATCACTCCTATCTGAGACTTCATGGTCTCTCTTCAGGCTCTAAATAAAATGGGACTAAACATAATAAAATCTCAGGCTGCAGGGCAAAATATAATTACCTGGGGGGATCAGGAAGAAATTGTTTTTGGTTTGTGAATAGCCCTGATTAGTGCCCTGTGGGTCGATGATGGAATTTCTGAAGAGCAGTTCTGGGCTGACACTGCAAACAGGCTCCATGTGCCAAAGGCCTTGGCCTGGGATGTGCTGATGTCTTGTTTCATGGGGCTTGGAAGGGGCATTTTGAAAAGCAAAGAAACTTTATCTTTAGGTTCTGGAAGACTTTTGGATTCAGGGCTGAAGGAGGATTTCACAGCAGACTGTTATGGAGGAGCTGAAAGTATTTTTGGAGAAAGAATGTGCTGCCTCCATTCAGGTGCTAAACTGCTCCCAGGGTGCCACCACCCATGGGATGCTGCTGCCCTGGTGTGTGGCCTCCTGTGAAACTCAAGTGGTGTATTTGTCCTGAAATCTTGGCCCCTGTGGTGCTTCTTTCAGCTCAACAAGCACACTCCAAATGCAAAAATGGTTTCAGGGAAGAATTTCTTTGGTCAGTGCAGCACCTGCCCATTTCCCCAGGGATCCTGGGAAGATCCCATCCATTAGGTAAATCCTTGAGAGTGTGGGGAGCACTGATGGGAAGAAAAATCACTGAGTTTAGCAGGAGAGGTTTTGTTTTAAGGCACCTTTGGCCCAGCAACAGGTGGGTGATAACCTGGGGCTGATCTTTGCCAGGTGGCTCAAACCCTCATTGAATCCTGGGAGCAGAGGAGTGAGGGGAAGGTTGGAAAAGGCAGAGGAGGAGCAGCCTCTTCCCTGGTGCCAGAGAGAGAGATTGGTGCTGGCTGAGGCTCGGGCACAGAAGGCAGCTGAGCTGAAATTTGGGGTCTGGCATCACCTTTGGGGCTGAAGATGTTTGAATTCCTCCTCTCTGTGCAGAGCAGGAAACAACATGTGTGTGGTCGAGGTCTTTGGCTGTTGTGTCTCTTGAGAATGGAGGTTTCTTGGGTCAAGGTGTGTGGTTTTTGGATGAGGTGTGGTGAGTGTGGGCCAGGCTGGGTTTGCTGGGGCTGCTGTGGTGTCTCCTGATGTGCTGGTGGCCAGGTTTGAACTTCAAGCTGCTGTTCCAGTGGTGTTGCATCACTTTGAGACTCCCTGTTGTTTTCCCATAGGGACACAGGTCACAGAATGTGCTGAGCTGGAAGGACCCACAAGGATCATGGAGTCCAACCCTCAGCCCTGCACAGGCCCATCCCCACAGATCCCACCCTGTGCCCCAGAGGATCATCCAAACCCTCCTGGAGCTCTGGCAGCCTTGGGGCTGTGCCCACTGCCCTGGGGAGCCTGGGCAGTGCCAACCACCCTCTGGGGGAAGAACCTTTCCCTGAGATCCAACCTGACCCTGCCCTGACACAGCTCCAGCCCTTCCCTGGGTGCTGTCCCTGGTCCCCCCAGAGCAGAGCTCAGTCCTGCCCCTCCTCTGTCCCTCACGTAACTGTTTGATAGATAAACCTGGTGAAACCCCTTTGGAAAGAGAACCAAGCTCTGCTCTTTTCCTCAAGGGGGGCCATGAAAGTCCCGTGCCCTGGGATCCAGGGAAGGCAGCACAAGTGCCAGTCCTGCCTTCAGAACAGGGTGGCTGCCTTTGAGACCTTCTTAAAAACCTTCTCTGCTGGGTTAAACCAAACCAGAGCTGTATTTCCTCATAGAACCAGTTTTACTTGAGCCAGGACACAAATCCCCTGTAATTTTTCATGAATGTCAGAGAAGCCAAAACCAAACTCACATCTGTGTCTTGTACTTCTTGCTTTCCACCAGAGCTGCATGTTCAGTGATAACTCAGTGATCTGGGGTCATCCAGCCCTAATTTTCCTGTTTGTCTGATGCAAATGAAAATAAAGTTGCCACAGAGGCAGCATTTTTATATATCCCCTCTGGCCTGATGGGCTGTATTTCTTCTCTGTCCTGTTGGCTGCAGATAATTGGTGGCTCAGGTACCATTAAAATTTTAAAAAGCCTTTAACAGAGTGATATAAAGTGTTATAGTCTTGGAACTGATCTCTGAATTACACAGAAAATGAGAAATATTACATCTCCAGAAGTCCTGTTAGTTACCTACATGAAATATGGAGATCTGCTGAGCCTCCAACTGCTTTGCCAGAAGTACAGACACAAAAATTAATAACCTGTGGGCTTTATGAGGACCTGCACAAACAAGAAGGACACGTAACAGGGACCACACAATTCACAACTTGGCAAAGTGTGTTTTTTCTTGGAGCTAAATCCTTAATCTTATTAAAATTTTATTTATAAAGTACCTTCTTGGAGGCACTTTAGGTGTTGCACAAGCTATAAAAATGCACTAATAAAGAAAATAGCCTCATAAAAAAGTACAGAAATGAAAAGAAGTACTAAAAAGGTGCCCTCATGAAGACAGCAGCTATTACAAGTCATATATTGATGTCAAAATTGTCCCTCTTCATGCTGTAAAGATTAATAGTTTGCCACTGGGAGCTCAGATACCATGGTGACAGGACCAGGGTTAGACTTGGAGGAGAACAGAAGAGATGGAAAAGTCAAAGTCAAAAGACAAAAAAGGCTTTGTGGACCTTGGAAAGTGGGGAATGTCAGCCTGGATCAGAGCAGGCCCCGGGAACAGGGAGGGAACTGGGGCTCTGGGCAGCTCTTGGTTGGGTCCTGTCGTCCTCCCTGTGCTCTTTGGGGCTAAATTAGCACAACAACTGGTCTTTAGCCTGAGTAATTAATTACCAGAGCCTGGTCTAGTGGAAGGTGTCCCCACCCATGGCAAGGGGTGGAATGAGATGAGCTTTAAGGTCCCTTCCAACCCAAATCATCTGTGTTTGTCCAGCTCTGCCCAGTGAATGTAAAGGTGTCCTCTTGGGATTTGTGTTGAGCTGAGGATCTCATGGCTCTGTGCTTATTCAGAGGTAGCAAATCTGTGTCATCCCCTCATCTCTCCCTGTTCCTAATTGTTCCCACCCTGCAAAGTTTCTGGTCCAAGTATTTCCAGAGCTGTGGCTCTTGAGTACTGGTGGTCTCTTAGGCTGGGATAAAGGAAGATAAATCTTCCCTATGGGGACAGTTCTGGGTGATGATGGGGGTGTAAAGAGCTCAGAGACTGTGGAGAGGCACAAGAAGTGGCTGATCCAGCTCCCCCTCCTGAGCCTGGAGGCAGCCCCCACTATTGTACAACACTGGTGGCACACAAATCGTGCTTTTTGTAAAAAAAAAAAAGTGGGTTTTTAATCAGTGGCAATTGCTGCATGAGCTCTCAGAAAGAGGAGCAAAACATACCCCCACTCCCATCCCCACCTCCGTCTGCAGCCCCCAGTTTATTCTGCCTGCTCTATTTTTGACTTCCCAGAGTTACTGGGAGAACGAGATTAGCAACTGATCATTTATGCTGATTTCCTAAGCACCGAAAACGACTTTCATTAAAACTGTCATTCAAGGAAAAGCGTTAAATGGTGCGTTCACTTTCGCCACGTGCTGACACTACGGATGCGGCTCTGTCTCCGGGATGGAGACATTTGGCTGCTGCTGGTTGTGAATTTGCCTTGTCCTGAAGAGAAGGGGCGAGCAAAAGCAGCTGGAGGAGGCACTCAGTCCAAGCTGTGTCTGATTCCATCCCTCAGTTCTCCCTGGAAAGCTGCTGTGTGGCAGAATCAGCTGCACGAGCAGGACGTTGTGTGTGATCCCTGTTTTTAGGCGGCCACAGGTGAAGATGCTCTCGCAGCCTGAAGGAAGCAAGGGCTTGTTTATTGGCAGTATTGACAAGGAAAGTCTACTTTCTCCTCCCAGGGTTATGGAAAACGCTTCCCAGCTCTGTTCTAGAGGCATTGACGGGCTGGAGCTGAGGGTGTGGCTCTCTCCAGGGTGGAGGTGGGGTGGAAACACGCCGGTCCCATAAAAGCTTCCAGCAGGGCTCCCCAGGGGCAAGGGAGCAGGGCTGGCTCTGACTGGGCATGGGGGGCTGAGAAGGGCTCTGCCTCCAGCTCATTCCACTGGTAACCCCCCCGTGCCGGGTCAGGTGTCTGCTCCCACCCCCTGGCACCGCGGGCTTCTCTGGAGGTGGTGAAATCCCCGTCCCTGGAGGTGTTTAAGGACAGACTGGATGTGGCATCAGTGCCGTGGCCTGGGTGACAAGGTGGGGTTGGGTCAAAGGTTGGCCTGGATAATCTCAGAGGTCTTTTGCAGCCTGGTTGATTCTGGGATTCTCTGCCTGGCCCTGGAGCTGTGCATGGATTTTCTGATACCCTGCCAGGCTCCCAGCCAGCTCCTCCTGCCCTTCCAGGCTCCGACAAGAGCTTTGGGGTTGTACACAGCAAATAATTGGGCCCAGCCTGTGATCCCCTCCTTTGTTCCCCTTGTCACCACAGGCAGAATCCTCAGCCTTGAAAGCCTGCTGCAATTACCCACCTCACCACCCATTGCTTCTCCACGAGCTCCATTTTGATCCACGATCCTCCTGGCAACTTGTAGCGTTACCTACCAGCGCTTTGATGTTCAGAGACTGAAGTATGTCAGAGGCAGCATAAAAATTGCATGTAATTATCCCTGGTCTGGGTCCGTGGGAGCAGGCAAACATCAATATTGATGTGTGATAGCATTTATGTTTTATGTGCCAGCACATCTCTCCTCTCTCCGTGTTCAGCGGGGGTTTTTGATCACTGCCTGTGCGCTGCACCATTAGAGCAGCTCTCGTGCTGGTTCCTCTCCCCAGGGGCTGTGCCTGGGGCTGGGGATCGAGGCTGTGCTGCAGCCGGAGCTCGTTACAGAGGATGGAGCCCGGTCCCGGGGATCGGCGGCGGCTGCGCAGCCGGGAAAGGGGCGACAGCTTCCCAAAGTGTCTCTGCTCCGGGTGCCTTCCCTGTCGGTGCTTCTGCTCTGCTGCTGACATCCATGCATAATTCAGGGAGATGGAAGAGGGAGGATGAGTGCTCTCCTGGCTGGGAGAAGGAACAATCCTGGAACAGCCGTGGATTGGGGGAAAGAGGGGGTCAGGTGTGGTGTGTGGGTTGGGGGGGCTGATCCAGAGAGGGAAGTGCTGTTCCTGGAGGAGCTGGATCACTCCCTTCACCCTGAGGATTCAGGGACACCTATAGCAGGGTGCAGAGAGGGGCTGGTGATGCTCAGCAGCGTTTGGACACACAACACCTCGTGTGGGAGAGAATCCTCAGCAACTCTGGCTCTCCCTGACTTGGCCTAAAATCACAGCCAGAAACAGGCATTTCCCACCTCACTTTCCCCTCTGCACCCTACCTGTCCTCCTGCTCTTCTGTTTCCAATGCTGGTTGTGTCTGGACTTCAGGATTTTGTGTCCTGAACATCTTTAAAGGAACGTGCTGGGCAAACCCTCCCTGGGCAGGAGAGGGTGGGAGAGCACAGGGAAGTGTTTGGGCAGGAATGGGGTTATTGGGTGAGATGATACAGCCCTGATGGACTGTGGGCTGTGCAGGGGGGTTCCCAGTGGGACTTTGCCATGCCCAGGTGGGGTTTGCTCTGAGCCAGAGCTTAGGAGTGAGCCTGGACAAGGCTTTTAAGAGGGTTAAATAGCAAAGAGCCACAACAGAGTGAAACTGTGGGATAAGGACACCATCTCCTCTGGGACAGAGGCAGAGAGCAGCAGGGATGGAGGGGTCTGTCTGTCTGCTCACAGCAGCATCAGACACTCAGAGCAGTGCAGGCTCAGCAGTGCTCAACCCTGCCCCAAAATAAGTGTCCCTTCAGGCTTCCAAACTCCCTGCCTTTTGAAGGTTTGACCAACCTGGATCAGGAATCTGTGCACTGGAGTCTTGCTGTCACCCCCCCAGCACAGGGACAACAATTTGGTGGCTTTGTGGTGTGTGGGCCCCTGGACTGAGCTCCAGTTGCCACTTTGTGATGCTTTGGGACAAAGAAAACATCTAATCCACGCTGCAGAGATGTATTTCCCCGTGCAGAGGTCATGTTTACACCTTATTTCTGCCCCTTGAGTATCCATCCTGATGATTCCAGATTTGCCCAAGCCTTCAGGGAGCTGTGCCCGTTCTGCATGGATGGACCTGGGAGCAGTGTGTGCTCTGAGCACGATCCATGCAGGAGGTTCCTCGTTATTCCCGCTCCCAGCCCTCGGAGGAGTGATTTGATGGGAAATGTCACTGCCCTGGTGTTTGTAGCTGTGACTGGTTCCTCCCAGGGGAAGCTGCCATTTTGCTAAGGCTGCATCAAAATGGATTTCCTGCCCAGATATGGAGCAAACCACAGCAAGAGCAAAGAAAGGAAAATATTCCCTTCTGGTCACTATGAAAGTTATAATCCTGCAAATATATGGGAGAGAAATCACATCTTCTGTGCTGCTTTGCCTCTGTGGCCACTTAAACAAATATCCCTTGCGTGAGGTGCCTTAATAACTTTGCTCCTTTTAATAAATACTGTGTAGTACAGAATTACAGGATACATTGAGTGGGAAGGGATCCACAGGGATCATCCAGTCCAACTCCTTGCAACCCAACAATCCCAACATATCCCTGAGATACAGGGATATGTCCAGACCATGTTGCTGAACTTCAGGATTTTGTGTCCTGAACATCCATTTTTGTCCTGTCCAAACACTCCTTGACCTCTGTCAGCCTTGGAGTTGCCAATAGTAGGTATTATTGTAGTATCTACTACCTAGATACCAATATTGTAATATCTATTCTCTAGTAAATACAGAGTATATTATATATAGTACATGTAGAACTCAAGCCGTGGTACATTATCAGGTTGTCAGTGTCAGCTCCTCTTTATTTTTAATTTTTCCTAATTACAATCAAGGCACCCAAACCATTTTTTTTAGCAGTTTGCTCCCCTTCCCTAAAATTAGTTGCTTTGATGAAGAGACTCTATCATGCTTCAAAGTGAGGTTGGGTTGGTGGAAAGCTGTAAATTGAGTTCCACAGGGGCTGCTCACGTCAAGGGGGAACTGAGGAGAGACATTTTGCTCTGGAGTTAAACTGCAGTGCAGCCTCTGAGGCTTTCCTGGATGTGTTGGTTCACTGACATTTCCAAGAAAAATCAACCAGCTCACAGTTGTTTTGAAAATATTGAACTTTTAATGCTGTACTTTGGTTCAGTGTCCCCCACTGTTGTGCTGGGAGATTGGGGTGGGTGATCTCAAGAGCTTCTCTCTGCTGTCCCAGGTTTGGTGGATTTATTCCTGTACTCACCAATCTAATCTGATTGCAAACAGGCTGGCATTAAATAAATATTGGGGGTTTTTCATAAAGCCCCTTTCTTCACTAAAATGCATTATTTTAAAGAAGGTTACAGTTGATACCTGCCTGGATTGCTTAAATCTCTAAAGAAATAACTTTTTGCTTTAAGAACGAGAGACAGTTCCCAACAGCTTTTATTTCCAGCATATTTTAACTTCTCAGTGCAATTAGAAGGAGTCTCTGCTGCAACCACTCATTTAAACTCTGACCTAGGGCTGAGATTAAACAGTTCTTTTGCAGGTCTGTCCCTGTGTTGGCATCTTTGATGTATTGCTGATCCAATTAAGTTTTCACACAATGGCTGTATTGTTACTGCAGGACTTCTTTGTTTATTAACCTTTCCTAGTGAGAAATTCCCTCCCTAACCCTCACCAGATTGGACATATGTTCATCTCACACAATGGAGAAGGAAAAGTGCCAGAAGGAGGTGAAGGAGCTGCAGTTTTGGGGGGAAGGAGGTGACCACAGCTCTACCAGGACTCAGACTGGGGGGTTCTGCAGTTTGTAGGTGGCAGCTGCTGGTACAAAATTAAAGATTCCAGATGGCAATATAAATATCCTTCATCCATCCACCCTTCCATTAAAGCTTTAGAAGGTTTGCAACCTGGAATCCCCCACGTTTTTGTGGAAATAATTTTGATCTCTGTGCTGTCGCTGCTGTGATTTTAACCCAGTTGTGCCTGGTCTCTGTTACTGTGGAGTAATGGAATCAAAGAGTGGTTTGAAAGGGAAGGGACCTTAGACACCATCCAGTTCCACCCCCTGCCATGGGCAGGGACACCTTCCACCAGCCCAGGGTGCTCCAAGTTCCTTGGACACTTCCAGGGATCCAGGGGCAGCCACAGCTTCTCTGGGCACCCTGTGCCAGGGCCTCCCCACCCTCCCAGCCATTAATGTGTCACTTTGGACCTGTGATGTTGTTTCTGCTCCTTGACTGCCTCGTGTCTGATGTGTTGGAGGAACTGTGCTGTGGGGGAGCCCCTTGTCCCACCAGGACACCCCAGGTGGGTGTTACCTGTGTTTGCACCACGTTGGAAGCAGCAGGAGCTCCCCTGGGGACAGTTTGTAGGGTGGGAGCACCAGGGTGGGGGTGGCTGCTGTGGTTCTCTCTGCACAGACTGTGTGCAGAGCCAGCAAATTGATTCTGACTTGTCTCTGCTTCGTGCGTGATTTACAACGCACGTGATCTCCTCCTCCCTGTGCCCAGAACCTCTGGCTGGAGGTGCACAAACCACTGTGAGTCATCCTGCAGAGTCATCAGTGGCTCCACAGAGGGGAAAACTTCCCAAGTCTCTGTATCTTTTCCAGCCTCACTGGGGAAGAAGTTTCCCCATGGACTCAGATCAGCTGCTCCTCACCAAGCCTGACTGTGAATTTTTTGGCAGTCAATTAACCCTATTAAAAAAAGATCCCAGACTGCAGGCTGGCATCCATGTTATCTAGAATTATTGACCTAAATTGCACGTATAGGGTCTAATCTTTCCATGGAAATTAAACTCAATCTGACATCAAATCAGACAGATAGAATTTTATAGTCACTTTGCAGTGATACAATGACAGTGCCACAAGGAGGAAAGAATGGGATACAGCTGTCTGTGAGACCAGGTCCAGACACCTTCCCAAGCCACTTCTGCAGGCAGGTTGTACCTGTGGGAGGGCTGCAGGAGCAGGGATTTATAGCTAACAGTTTTCAAGCACATCCTGAGCCCCACTCCAAGCTTGAGAGATGATACCAGGACCTTGCCTTGCAGCATCACTGTGTCTGTGTGTTCTTTTAGCATCCAGCAACACAACTATAACAGTCCCTGTGAGTCCAGGCATCAAATCCTCTGATTTTGGGTTCCTGCCACTGTTTTTCCCATGCAAATTCTGGCAGAGAAAGAAGTAAACCTGTTGTAAAATATTAGCAAAGCAAACCTCCCTCTTCAGGTGGCACAGAAGCAGCAACAGGAGGGGATTTGAGGTAACCCAAGTGCCTCTTTATCATAATTCACTGTGCTCCACATCAGGTCTGTCACAAGTTCAAAGCTTGACTCCATCCCTAATCAGTGAAACATCAGTAACACACTTAAGCCAGCAGGATTTATTCCTGTGGTTAAATCCATGCTTACAGGCTTTGTTGGATCAGGGCCTGCACAAACATGATCAGTGAAACTTGTCCAGGTAGTTTGCTTTCCATAATTTTAAACTAAACCCACCTTTATTTCCTCTTGGTTTTGTAACCACAGTTTTCTGGCCCTTTTCCTTTGTTCTCCTGCATCTACCCTGGAGCAACTCACCACAGCCCAGACTCTGTGCAGCTGATTTCCCTGCTCAGATATTTCCCATCCTGTAGGAATTCTTTATTGGAGTAACAGCCTGAATCTGAGCAGACTGTGGACAGGGGGTGAAGGGTGTTTGACTCCCCAGGTGCTCCCTCTGACAAAGAACAGGAGTCAAAGCTTCTTTAGGCTTTGCTCCAGTGTCTGTTCTGCTCTGACTGCTCTCCTTTGGAAATGGCACCTGCAGTGTCCACAGCACCCCTTGAGAGCTTGCTGGGAGACCAAAAACATTGGAGGGCACTGGAAAAGAGCAGGGCTGGCTCCCAGACTCAACACACAGTGCTGTTACATCGGTTAAAGAGAATTTTCTTTCCTCTAGTTACTCCTTAAAGTATGGATTATTCATCCCAACACACCAGATACGTGGTGCATGCAAGGGAAGCTGAGTAAGAGGGAGAATGCTCCAAACACCTTGGGCATCCTTGGGAATTCCACAGTCTGGAGAGCAGACATGCAGCAGCTTCCCCTCTCCTCCCCTTTGCCTGTTGAGCAGCAGCAGCTCCTCTGGGCCATCCCAGCCCTAAAGCTGTGCAGCAACCTGGGCATGGCTGGGGCACAGTGAACCCCACCAAGGCTTGGAGGGGCTTTGTGCCTCTTAGGGACCTACAGTTCTCCCAGAACTGCCCTATTTTTTTTTTTTAATGTCTTAGATATTTTTAGATCTTGAGAGACAAATATAGTTAATGCATTCAGCACTGACGTCAAAGCCAGAGCCAGTGGGTAGCTGGAATAGCTAACATTTTATTTAATCATCTTGGTAAGCAATTTTTCCCCCCCTTCCTTTCTTTTTTGGTGAGAGAAAGAGGATCTAGAAAGGCAGTTCAAGCTGGGCCAGTCTGTGAGTATAGGGGAAGGTTTGTTTGTTTTGGTCTCTAAGAGGAAACTCATTCTCCACCTTGTTGCTCTTCAGGCAATAGTTTATGTTGGAAAAGTGAGGCTGAGGTGCTCTGCTGTGAATTTTGAATCATCAAGAGGTTACTTTTGCTAAATGGTCAGTTGTGTTTGTCCCTTTTTGTGCCTGGTCCATGGGGGATGTGAATCACAGAGCAACACAGAGCTCTTGGGGTTTGCTCTCAGTTCAGAGCCCGGTGTGTTGGGTACTGGCATCTCAGCCCTTTGTCACCACCTGAATCAGCCAGGGCTGGATTAAACCATAACCTGTGACCTTTCCCATGACATGAGACACATGGAGAGCTAGTGTGGGAATTAATCCAAGGTATAACTGTACAAAACCCACCACCACAAGCACCAAAAGCTTATTATTATTATTATTATTATTATTATATCTGTGTGCAGAGGCTCTGGCCAATGTAACATTATTGCTAAAAGAGATGGAATAAATAGATAAATAAACTAACAGAAATAAAGATCTCCAGCCATACAACTCCAGCGAGTTGTAACCCATCAGTTTAATGCTGGGAAACGTTGTGTCCATCTCTTTTTAATAAGTTTTCCCAGTTAAACTCTCTCTTGGGAGGGCAGGTTTGGGGGAGCAGCGTGTTTGATTGTTCCCTTCCACGGGCTGGGTGGGAGCAGCAGCAGCCTGTGCTTTGGCACTTGGCACCACTGTTGCTGTGCTAAAGTGCTTTTTTTCTCTTTTCCAACACATGCACTGAGAAAAGGGGAGTGTGAGCCTGCCCTTGTGGGAGGCTGGAGGACTGAGCAGCTGGGATGGAAAGGTGTGTTGTGTTCAGGGCTAAATCCCAACTTGCATCTCAACAGTCAGCTAAAGTCTGTGAGCACTTAACACTGTGAGCTAAAACTTGAGGATAATGCAAAAGGGATGTTCCTACAGGTAGCTTTAGAGCTGTTTAATTGTTTCTCCTTAAAGCAGCCTGGGGACTTGCTCAAATTTGGCTGTGCTGAGCATACAAACCTGTAAAGTTCTTGTAAGTTGTGTAACACTGTGAAATAACTGCAGAGCACTGAGGAATATCCATGGGGCTCCCTGCCCCAGCTCTTCCCATGGAGCCAGATGGTGACAAAAGCTCTCTGGTGGCTCCAGGTATTAGTCTGGGCCTGGCTAGTCCTGGTCTCTGTAGTCCCCTTTGCTTGTGGCTGTGCCCAGTCTCTCTCTGTGACCCAGCTTGTTGTTCTGCTTCATAACTCGAGCTGGTTTTACCTTCTGGGCCAGAGAAGCTCTTCTGTCCTTCTGGGGCACCTGCAGCCTGAAGGTGAAGCTGCTGAGCATCCCCACACCCTCCTGGGACCTGCACCTTGTTTCCCTGCTCTCTTTGCTGTGCTGCTGCAGGGCAAAGCTGAGACTTGCTGCACATGGCAGAGCCCACAAGGTTCTTTTATTGCCTAAGAATATTGGAAAAGTGACTCCAGGGCCCCTCACAAGCAGGTTCTGCCTGTGCCTGAGACTGTTTTGCCTCCTGTGAGCCATCCAGCCTGTCCCTCCCCTCCCACTGCCAGCAGATCCCATCATTCCAGCTCTTCCTCCAGGCTCATTCTCCAGGTAACAATGTTCTTTCTGTGCAACAGTAAACCCAAACATTTTGCTAAGCAGACAGGTCTCTTTGTGCTGTTATGTGATTTCATATCTTTTTGTTTTCCTAAATGAACATAGCAGCAATCCTCATTAGAGGAGATTTTGGGGGGGACTTAAAGGAATTAAAGCATTGGGGTCTGTCACACAGTGTGGCGATCCAGAAATGAGCTGCTCTTGTGATTTATGTGCAGCTCAGACTAGATTTGAGCCCTGACCAGCTCTGATTCAGCCACAGAGCAATGACTTTCTACCCTAAATTGATTCTGTGAAGGGTTCTGCTGGGATTCCTCTTTTCTCTTTGCCTGGTGAGCACATCAGGGAGGTGATCTCAGCTGGAGCCTGCCAAATATTTTAATCTTGCCCTGCTCTAGCTGTTGCAAAGCTCAGCACGTTCTGAAGCGAAGGTCAGCATTACCTGCACCAACTTTTCTCAGACCAGTGTAGACCCTGAATGCCTGGGGAAGGATTTTGGGTGGTGTGTTGTTATCTGGGACCTTAACAAGCAGAAGAGCTTCTAAGATTCCTTATAGAGCTGCAAAGTTTCTCCAGGGACTTCAGCCTGGAGAGGAGGAGGCTCAGGGGAGACCTTCTCCCTCTCTGCAACCCCCTGACAGGAGGGGGGAGCCGGGGGGGGTCGGGCTCTGCTGCCAGGAACCAGCAGTGGGACAAGAGGGCACAGCCTTGAGCTGCCCCAGGGCAGGTTTAGGGTGGCCATTGGGAAGAAGTTGTTTGCAGAGAGAGGGATCAGCCCTTGGAATGGGCTGCCCAGGGAGGGGGTGGAGTCCCCGTCCCTGGAGGTGTTTGAGCAGAGCCTGGATGTGGCACCAGTGCCCTGGGCTGGGTGACAAGGTGGGGTTGGGGCACAGGTTGGACTCGAGGATCTCAGAGGTCTTTTCCAACTTAGTGGATTCTGGGATGCCTGGAGGTACCACTGCAGTATAAATGCAACACTTTGCCTGTTCTCCAGGGAAAGGAATTGGGCTTGTCCATAGTTTTTCAGCTCTTGGTGTGCCAGGCCAGGCTGGTGCTGTTACCTCAGCCCTATGTGGCAAAGCCTCAGCAAAGTGCTCTACACGGTAATGAAGTCGGCTCCATGGAGTCAATACCTCCAGTTCCTCTGCAGACACCCCCTGCCAGGGTATTTATAGCCCACCTGCTGGTGGGTGGTGTGATTCTTTCTTGTATTACCTCTTTTTTTTCTATTTTTTTTTAAATTTTCATTCATGAAGGCTGAGGCTGCGCCACCCACTCGGAGCAATGCTGGATCCTGTGCTCCTGCAGCAGCTCCAGTTCCTCCCTGAGGTGCCCACTCTCTGCAGGGAGCTGGTCAAACTGGGGAGGATTTCTGCCTGGGGATGGACCAAATCCCAGTGACCCACATTTGTCTGGAGGGACTGTGGTCCTCATACAGAACTGCTTGGGGTTTGCCACACAGACCTGACTGTGTCTCCTCTGGGTTTGTCACCCTCTCCATCTGAAGTTCTCCTCCTCCTCTGGTGTTCTCAAATCAATCTGGTCTGGGCAGAGTGAGAGTTTTTTATGACCCTGAGATCAGCTCAGCTGGGCAGAGCATGGTGCTGATCATGCCAAGGTTGCAGGTTCTATCCCAACATGGACTATTTGCTTAAGAGCTGGACTTGATGATCCTTGTGGGTCATCAGAATATTCTGTGATTTTGTTCCCCAACTTGATTGTCCAAAGGCATTTACACCCCTTTCCCTTCTGAAAACCAGGCCTGCTTTACCAAGTCTCCACTTTTACACTCAGAATCCCTCCTTGTTTCATTTTTTTACATCATTCCACCCTTTCAGCAGCTTCCCCAGCATCTCCACACCCACCCCTGCTTACCTGCAGGGTCTGCCTCGCTGGTGTCTTCATCGCCCCCTTCTCCCTGACAGCTCCTCTCCTGCTCCTCATGAACCCTGATGCCTTCCCTGGTGCCTCAGGCCTAAACCACCTTCTTGCTTTTATTCCATGGTCTTCCCAGGGAAAAAAAAACCAAACCAACTTCTCTTTGCTCAAGACAAAGAGCTGTGCAAGCCCCAACTGCTTGAGAGCCCTTCTCCACCTCCCTGAGCCACCTGTGGGAAGGGAGCTGGGATGGTTTGGAGCTCTGTGCTGTGTGCTTGGGGTGTCCTATGGGCCTGGTGAGCAGGGAAAAGGGATCCCAGAATCCACTGGGTTGGGAAAGACCTCTGAGGTCATCGAGTCCAACCTGTGCCCCAACCCCACCTTGTCACCCAGCCCATGGCACTGGTGCCACATCCAGGCTCTGCTCAAACACCTCCAGGGACGGGGACTCCACCCCCTCCCTGGGCAGCCCATTCCAAGGGCTGATCCCTCTCTCTGCAAACAACTTCTTCCCAATGGCCACCCTAAACCTGCCCTGGGGCAGCTCAAGGCTGTGCCCTCTTGTCCCACTGCTGGTTCCTGGCAGCAGAGCCCGACCCCCCCCGGCTCCCCCCTCCTGTCAGGGGGTTGCAGAGAGGGATCAGGTCTCCCCTGAGCCTCCTCCTCTCCAGGCTGAGCCCCCCCAGCTCCCTCAGCTGCTCCTCCCAGCACTTGTGCTCCAGACCCTTCCCCAGCCTCGTTGCCCTTGTCTGGAGCTGCTCCAGCCCCTCCATGTCCTTCCTGAGCTGAGGGGCCACAACTGGGCACAGCACTCCAGGGGTGGATGGCACTGCACCCCCAGAGCTGGGCCTTTCTCAGCACAAGGTGCCAGACTTGGAGCACGGGGCAGGTGCCCGTGAGCCTCCCCGCCAGCAGAGACCTCAGAGGACCCCATCCTGCTCGTGCCTGGCTCCCACCCAGCCTTCTCCTGGCAGGCAGTGGGTCTGAGACACATGGACACCTGCCCACCAGGACCTGGATCCATCCCCCTGCCTCAGCCGTCAGATGGTGGTTGTGTCCCTGCCGGGCCGGGCTGGACTGGGACCAGCAGCTCTGGGCTGGGCACACGCTGTGCCAGCCCCTGAGCCGGGGGGACAGGCTGGCAGGGGTGTGCTGCATGTGGGCCTGCACAGCATGGGAGCATCCAGGTGGTATTTTTGGCCTTGTCCTCCCTTAGGGATAGGGAATGCAGGGAATGGCAATACCACAGAACTGGCTCTAAATGCCAAAGGGGAGGTGGAGCATCCTGGGAGGACTGAGGTATTTTGTTGCTTTTTTAACGAGCTGCTGAGCACACTGGGGGCCTCCAAGTGCAGTTTGGAGAAAGAGAGGATTTTTGGTGGAAGAATGTGACCCCTTGTTTTGAAGGATTAAACTAGATGCACATAACTACAAACCCTTTAAAGCAAACCCAGGGATCACCTCTTTACTTTTGCTCGTGATTTTGCACAGGACTGGTTTTTCCTCCCCCTCTACTGAAATCTAATAACCGAAAACATTTTTAAGAAATTAAGTCAATTTAAACAGTGAGCTGGAGAGAGAATGGTTCCTCCAACTCCCAATCCATCTCCATCTCCACCAGGGGAAAGCTGAATGGAAGTTCTAGTGAGACAAAGTGAGGACAAGGCTGGTGTCCTGCTCAGGGGGCAGCAGGGGCCCCTGGTTTTGAGCTCTGTGATATGGGATTGCAAATCTGAGCTTCCCTCCTTCTGGAGACCCTCCATGGTCCTGCTCCATTTCAGGGGAAAAACTTCCTCTTGTGTGAATGATTTTCTTTCCCAACAACCTCTGAGCACAAGGAATAAGGATGGTAAATAAGGATAATAAGAATAAGGATGCAAGGGATGGAGGTAGAGCTACAGCAGGAGAGATGAAGGGAAACTGTGGCTGAGCAGTTACAAAGCCAAGGCCCTGCCAGGGGCTTTTTTGGGCAAAAGATGTGAGGAATTGAGAACAAATTCTCCCAAATTTCCAAGAACTTGAACCATACCAAGTGGTTTCACCAGGATTCGTGGCCCTTACCAGGTCAAGGCAGCTGCTTCCAACCTTTTTCAGTTCCTGGTTCCCCAGACAGGAGATGCAGCTTTGGAATGTCCAGTATGATTAATTTGGGGAATAAACCAGAGACCTTCCTGGGAACTCACTGGCAGGTGAGGGCACAGTCTCTGCTGAGACAGTCACTCTGAGGAGTGACTCTGGTGGTTGTGGGCTTTTTTTTCCTTTGTCCACACATTTCTGCATCTCATCAACCAAACCCAAAGTGCTGCCAGCAACTTTCTGCAAGAGAACAGGGGTTTTTTTTCCTCTGCTTAGTGGCACGACAAGGGAATGACTTCGAAATGAAAGAGAGTTTTAGATTGGATAGTAGGAAGAAACTCTTCCCTGTGAGGGTGGGGAGGGGCTGGGAAGGAATTCCCAGAGAAGTTGTGGCTGCCTCAACCCTGGAAGTGTCCAAGGCCAGGTTGGATGGGGTTTGGAGAAACCTGGGCTAGTGGAAGGTGACCCTGCCCCTGGCAGGGGGTGGAAAGAGATGATCTTCAAGGTCCCTTCCAACCCAACCCAATGATCACTCTGGGTTCCATGACTGCAGCCAAAGGGGTTCCTTCTCTACAATATTTCCAGGTGATGCCCAGCACTCTGAGCCTATATTTTGTGCCTATTCCTGTGATTTGAAAGTAATTTTCTGTAGTTTTGACATGCTGGGTGCTGTAACTTGATCTGCTTACAAGGGAAAGGTGGGGATGGAAAAACAAACCTGTTCCTCCTCCCTTCCCCTCCTCTTGAGCTCGAGAGGGGAAATCATCATTATAGGTCACTCCTGCTGAAAGACCAAGTGATTTTCCTCTCTCCAGAGCTTCACAGGAGGAGGGGAGAGATGAGCAGAGAGGTCCTGGGAAAGGAAAGCCCTGAGCTGGCCCCTTGGGCAGGGAGATGCTGCTGCTGCAAGGTGTGCTTGGAGGTCTGAGTGCCTCTGGAAAATGGGACCCCAAACCTCATCAGTGTGGACGTTGATACTCAGCTTCTTGCTGCTCTTATCACCACAGTGGCTTAAACTTCCTGTTGTTTGCTGGTTTTTTGTTTGGCTCATTCACTTAAGAGTTGGACTCGATGATCCCTGCGGGTCCCTCCCAATCAGAACACTCTGTGATCTGTGACTCGTGTGGCTGCTCGTGAGTTGTTGGGTATTCTTTGCTTTTTAACTAAATGTCTCCTGTCTCGTAGTGTTCTTTGCTGCACAGCAGAGTTTCAAAACAGGGCTCAAAATGCACAGGAAGAAACCTGAGTGGAACTCCTGAGAAACTGCCTGGCTCCCTCAGCCTTGTGAGGGAGCTGTGAGCTGTGAGCACATGGCAGTGTCAGCGGGGTCACAGCACAGACCCCAGCCACTGAATTTCACTCCTAGTTGGATGTTGCAAATGTAAGCTGTGAATTCCTGCCTGGAAGTGGCAGGCTGTCCTCCTGGATCGATAGCATCCCGATCTGCGATTGCAAATCCCACGCTATCAAAACATGATTAGGGGAGAGACAATAAACAGAGCAGCCATCATTGATGCCACATAATGCATTCTGTCCTTACAATATAAATTTTTCCATTTCCTTTTCTAATTTCTAGTAATTGAGCTCAATGAGCCTGCTTGGAGCTGATTTCTCAATCCAGTTTTCTTTACATCTATTTCAGATTTCTGGCCTCACTCCAGCTGCTTGCTTGATGGTGCATTTTATTTTAGCTTCTTAATTTGCTGTTAGAGTTGTCAACACCACGGGGCCCCCTTGCTGCTCTGCTTTGCTTAAGTAGAGTGGATGTATTTCTCAGCTAAGTTAACCACTTGGGTGCTGCTCCCACAGTGAACATGGCAGGTGTTTTTAGGAGACACCTGGCAGGTGAGTTTGAACTGGGCAGGTGGGTGTGCCAGGCTGTGCTGCTGAATCCCAGAATAAACCAGGTTGGAAAAGACCTTTGAGATCCTCGAGTCCAACCTGTGCCCCAACCCCACCTTGTCACCCAGCCCAGGGCACTGGTGCCACATCCAGGCTCTGCTCAAACACCTCCAGGGACGGGGACTCCACCCCCTCCCTGGGCAGCCCATTCCAAGGGCTGATCCCTCTCTCTGCAAACAACTTCTTCCCAATGGCCACCCTAAACCTGCCCTGGGGCAGCTCAAGGCTGTGCCCTCTTGTCTCACTGCTGGTTCCTGGCAGCAGAGCCCGACCCCCCCCGGCTCCCCCCTCCTGTCAGGGGGTTGCAGAGAGGGAGAAGGTCTCCCCTGAGCCTCCTCCTCTCCAGGCTGAGCCCCCCCAGCTCCCTCAGCTGCTCCTCCCAGCACTTGTGCTCCAGACCCTTCCCCAGCCTCGTTGCCCTTGTCTGGAGCTGCTCCAGCCCCTCCATGTCCTTCCTGAGCTGAGGGGCCACAACT
Source organism: Pachyramphus minor (assembly GCA_013397135.1). Classification (NCBI taxonomy): domain Eukaryota; kingdom Metazoa; phylum Chordata; class Aves; order Passeriformes; family Tyrannidae; genus Pachyramphus; species Pachyramphus minor. Next base: position 114,851 of record VYXB01007074.1, on the reverse strand, counting down.
GGGCACAGCACTCCAGGGGTGGCCTCAGCAGTGCCCAGCACAGGGGCACAATCACCTCCCTGCTGCTGCTGCCACCCTGTTCCTCATAACCAGGTAGGGAACAAGCCACAGAGGTGGAGATGACTTTCCCAGACTCACCCTCACATTCCTTGGGTTCCAGTGACACCCTGGTCCAACCCACGCTGCCCAGCAACAACCCCAAAGGGCCAGAGGCACCTTTCTTGTGTCTGTTGTGTCTTCCCCTCTCTCTGTGCAGATCATTGGGTTTGAGAGGAATATGATGGGCTTGCAAGTGCTTCAAGTCCAGATCACCCCAACCACGGACCCGAGGAGGACAAAATCTGTCTCTTTGCAAGTCCCTGCAGTTTTGTTGAGCGCTGCAGAACAACAGTGACCCAGAGCTACCCCGAGCTGGCGTGCTGCCTTTGCAGTTATCTTTCATGCTGGTTTTTGTTGATGCAACAGAAAGCATTTCCATCTTCTCTTTATCCAAGTAACAGACATGATCCAATCAGGGCTGTGATGAGGCAAAACAAAAATATGAGGCATAAAACAGAAGCACAAATGCTTTCCTTCCTCATTTCCTTCTCCTCCTCGGTGGCTCAGAGTTTGATGGCTTTAGAGGAAAACTTTCCCCAGCATGTTTTTCTTGCATTACCCATTTACATTTTTCAGAGCTCGGCTATGCAGGCAAAAAGCAGCTGTTTTGCAGGTGTCCTGATACATTTGCACTTTTCCAGAAGATCTTTTTTGACACAGCGTGTTCTCCTAGGCCATGTTAGTTGAAATGTCCCAGCTGCTCTGTGTTTGCTGCTGCCTGGATGGAAAAAAATGGGGTCTAAAATGTGTGATCCCCTGAGGGGGATGATTTTTTCTTTTTCTTTTTTAAAGCTTTCACATCAGTCCTTTGGGTTGGTGGTGTGGTGAGCTCTGGACACTGAACACGTCCTGTTCCATTGCTCACGGAGAATCATCACTGGGAAAATAAAGCACATGTTTGGAGCCTGTTACTCAAATGCTGATCTGCTGCTTTGGCTGAATCATCACCCCCATGCACAAATCATTGTTTATTGTTTACCTTGCTTCCAAATTAATCAGCCACTTGCTTTATGGAGGAGAAAGGAAGAAGCAATTGTTTAACCTTGCTGGTGGCAAAATCTCGTTGGGTTCCTTATAACTGCAGAGTCACTTCTGCATCTTGGGCAAAATAATTTCCTTCACATTTCACAGGTGGTTTGGAACACTGTTGGGAATATTGCTGGGCTGGAAAATGTCTAATTGTCCTTAATTTTTGTGTTGTGTAGTGACAGGAATTAGGAAAAATAAACTTGAGCTCATTGTGTTGTGTGATAGAGGAATGGGAGAGAACAACAATCGTCGTCTGGGTGTCAGGTGGACAAAACAGAGCAGGGGAGGTTTGGTTAAGCTGCAGGTCAGGTTTAGCAGGGGATTGAAAAGCTAATGATCCAAGTGCTGCCACAAATCAGCCCCTCTCAGGCAATGCCATCAATACCACAGTTCCTTTGGCAGCAGAGACACAAACTGCAATTACTTGCTGTTTATTAGCCAAAAGAGGATTTCACTGCTGCTGGGCTTTTTTTTTCCCTTGAACACAGACATCTGCAGAAGATCTACATCAGCCCACTTGTAGCTTGAATAGGAGAGCATTTTGAGCTTGATGGTGATGGAAAAAAACCAATGATGGTTAATACTTTCTAGCTTTAATTCTCTGCTGGGTGCTTGTATTGGCAAAGGCTGTCCACCCTTGGAGGCAAGTGGGTGGTGATTTGCATGGAAAGAGAGAAACAAGATGAAGTTGGGATGCAAAGTAGAAAAAGAAATTGCCATTAATTGGAGAAAAGCCTGGATTCATCCCAGGAAACTTTAAGTACTTGAATGATGGACCTGAACTAGAAGAGTAAGGATCAGAGAGGAGTCTCCACAGAGCAGTTCCACGTGGTAGAATTGCCTCAGGGGGCACCTCTGAGCATTGGGGAGAGAGAAATCAGAGTGTGTGTGGGCAGCTGGTGTGGTTTTGGGCTTCTCTGCCCTGCTGTGTCTCTGTGCAAACCCTCCATGGCTCTTCATGCTTTGCTTTCCCCCAGACCTTCGAGTGGGGTAAGAAAACTGGATGTGGCTGTAGAGGGAGAGACCTGGGTGAGGTGGAGATCACAAAGCCACAGTGATTAATCACTGGAAACAGCCTTCAGGTGGATTTCTGCAGTCTGTGGTGCAGCCAGCAAAGCTCCACCACATGCAGAGAGCTGCACACTTGTGGGGTTGGGGCTTTGCTACCACCCCTCCAGTTCTCCAGGCTGGATTCTGGAATCTGAGGAGACAGCGGTGAGGAGCTCCATGGCACAGAGCCACAGAGCACGTGAGACCAGGGCATATTTCATATTTGCATTGCTTATGCAGAGCACATAAAGCAGTTTTTACAGCCTGAGGTAAAACTTTAATAGTTGTTTGATGGGAAATTTCCATGTCAGCTGCTCTGGAATTTGGTTTGAGGGCCGAGCCAGAAGCAGCATATTGTAGCGGGGGGATTCCTGGTTATGTGAGAGCCACAAATGTGACCCAGGAAGGCAGAGATCCAAGAGGAGAATGCAAAGTTTGAATGATAACAGTTGCCTCATTCCAAGATGCAAATGAAACACCAAATGTTCAAGTTCAAGCTGGGGTGGCAGCTTTTTTTCTTTTTTCTTTTTTTTTTTTTTTTTTTTTTTTTTTTCTCTCCCCTCTTGAAAGATCTGGCCACCCCCAGACTGGGTCTGATGCAGTTTCTTTCTTGAACATATTGAAGGCAGAATTCATCATCTTGGTAACTTTTTCCATATGGCTGTTATTCCTCCTGGAAATAGTTCTGTGTTTGGCTTCCTGTTCCCTGGTCCTCCCTTCCCATGTCTGATTGCTTCTTTTTCTTTCTTTTTTTTTCTTCCTTTTCTTTTTATTTTTGATTGAATGTGATTGTGGGTCCTTTTTGCAATTCATAGGTTGAAGATGAGCCTTGAATTTGGGATGAGGGCTGAGCAGGGAGCTGTTGGGAATGCTGAGCTCTGCTGTCGTAGCACGAACGTCTCCAGCCCACTTGTTCGCTCAGACGTACTCGCTCCTCCACATGCTCACAGGCTCTGGGCTCAGTCAGCCCAGCCTGCATGAACACACACTCATCCCCGTGCTTTGCCAAGTCCTCAGCTCCCCCTTGGAGGCAAAAAGCAGGATGTTTAATCCTCCATAACTTTTGTGCCTCTCTGTATCAGCTCACCTTCGTACGGGTGTTGTCGCTGGGCAGCTCCTGGGAGGGACGAGCTCTGTGGGACTCTGCTTCTCTGATCAAATCGTGTTTTGTGCTCCTTTATTAGAGCAGAGCTGCTGGCTTTGGGTGCTGGGCCTGGGCAGGGGGCTTGGATTCAGAATCCTCATTCTTTGCAGGGAATGCTGATCACGACCTTCCAGGTGTGTAAGGGGTTAGAAGACCTGAGAGAATCATGGTGATGAGATCAGAGCTTGTTTCACTTAGGGAAGCTCTCCTGCCTAAAAGAGGCATCTTTACCCAGAGACAGTTTTAGAGGTTTTCTCTGTCTGCAATCCAGAGAAAACACTCCCTGGTATGAGAAAATTATAAATTCTGCAGACATGTCAAAGGCCCTCACAGAGCAGGGACAGAAATTATAAAAGCCCTGAGGAGAGCAGGGGTTGTGTCGTTCTCAGGCCTGGTGTTTGAAGCACCCTTAGGATTAATGTTCTTTTAAGTCCAGTGTTCTCAACTTCAGAAATTAATTTTCCTACAATCCTGGCATTTTGGGGGTATCTGTGTGTTCTTTTACTCAGGCAGGCAAAGGAGGGCAGGGTTTGTTGGCAGTGGTGCCTCCACAGCCACCTCCTTTCCCTGATATCCTCGGTGACAAACACTTGATGTCGAAGCAGATTTGCTGGAACAACCTTGAGGTGTTCTGGTGCTGGTGAAAACCCTGTGGGAGTGCCAAGGACTGACTCTCCCATAGAACCACTCAGGGCTGAATCTTTGGGCTCTGCTCAGCCTGAAGGATTGAAAAATGACCTTTAGCAGCACAAACTGGCTGCCCATGAATGTTAGGACTGGTACTAACTCTGGGGAGAGAGGAGCAGAGTATAGGCTGCCCTCCCTGCACCTGTATCCCATTGTATATTCCTCTTGGAGAGAGGATGAGCAGACTGGGAATATGCACCCAAAAGCTCTGCTGCTTGTTTGATTTGCTCCTCAGCAGCCCCTCCTCCAGCAGTGCCAGGCAGTGGCTGCACCCTCTTGGTGCCAAGCACTGACTTCATGGGGACATCTGGCATCGTGCAGGTCAAGCTCTGAGTGTCCAGATGGCAGCAAATTGCCCATTAGGTGAATAATTGAGTTTTCTGGAAGGGAACAGGACCTGAATATGACCTGTGTTCCCAAGAGATGCTGCTTAGTAACCTCAGACGTTGGTCCTGGAGCCTCTGGGGAACACAGAGTGCTGGATAACCATGGAACTCTCCGTGCCTGTGCAATCACACAAAAGGCACTGAAAGATGGTTTTCTCTACTGGGTGGCATTAGATGGGACATGAAGACCAAGGAAAGCTTTGCTTTGGGAGCTGAAGCTTTCCTGAGCTCCTGGCTGAGGGAGCCCTGAGGTGCGGGGGGTTGTCACAGGTAGCAGGAAATCGGGAGGATGTTTCTGATGCTGAGCTCATGCCCCACTTAGCAACTGATGGTGAATAAAGCCCCTGAGAGCAGGCAGGAAGTGATCTGAGGGAGTTCAAGGCCACTGAAACAAGGAGGGAAGAGTCACAAACTGAGTTGTCTTGGCCAGAAGCCGGTTCGTGTGGTGGATCCCACGCAGGGGAGGCTGAGGAACAGCCTAATTATTGGCACAGGCTTCCTGGCAGATGCTCACCCCCAAAGCCCTGGCTGTGGGCTGCCAGGGACATGCCAGCACAGAGCTGGAGTGCAGAAACCACTTGTCTGGCCTGGTAAAGCCAGGCTTGGTGGGTTCCTCTCGTTTCCATCTAACAGGAATCAAATGCCTTCAGAGCTTCGGGGAGCCCCAAATATTGGCTGGTTGTTCCTTGGTGCCACCCCCATGTGAGGACTGGTGCCACACTCACTGTGTTGCTGTGATGGAGCCTGAGGCAATGAACTGCCAAAAACTCACATTTGCCCCATGACCCCTGGTGTTCACCTGTGTTTGCAGACAAGGCTCCTCATTTTCTTTCCAGCCTTTCCCCGGTGCATTAGAGCTTTCCTTGACTTTTGCCTTGACACAGGCTCTGCTCTCACATGGTTTTGTTAGACAAAGGTGATACCTCAGGAACCTGCAGAGATCCTACATTCCTCCCCGAAGTGTCAGTCTCAGCCATCTGTGCCCCTTCCCACACCCAGAGCTGGTGCTTTTGTTTTCATGGAATCTCCCACCCCAAGGCTGGGGCAAAGGCATCTGTGTTCCACTCAGGCCCCTGCAGCAGCCTCACACTTTTCACGGAATCAATTAGGTTGGAAAAGCCCCCTGAGGTCAGTGAGTCCAACCTGTGACCCAACCCCAGCCCATGGCACTGGTGCCACATCCAATCTGTCCCCAAACACCTCCAGGCATTTGTGCATGGACAATTCCCAAGTGTCTCCTACAATCCATTGCATTCCCCAGCCTGCCTGTGGGTTTACTCTGAGGACATGGAATGTTGGTCTGAGGCAGCTCATCAAAACCCAGACCACCTCTTCCCTCTGGAGCAGCCCCAGGTCCCAACCAGTGCCTCTTCAACCTTGGCCTTCAGCAAGGACTAAAAGCTGCTCTTCCCATCTCTAGTAACCATTGGAAGGTTAATTTAACGAGGAACAGGGAAGAGATGAACTAATTGCTGGTTCCATTTCAGCTCTGGGTGCCTTCAATACAGTTTTCAAATAATCCCATTTTTCTGCCTTTTTTCTTGCTTGCAGTTGCACACACTTCCCAGCTGAGGGGCTTAGGGAAAGCTGGAGCTCCCAGTTTTCTGCACTGTGTTGCTTTTCCAGGCCCAGTTTATGCCAGTGGAGAAGAGGGAGGATGTTGTGCTCGAGTCTTTCCAAGTGTGGTGGCTGCACTGGGGGGGTTGGCTGTGCCACCCCTGTGCTGGATGGTGACTCCTGCCCTGCATGAGGCATCTCCTGGCCCCTGTAGCCACCCCCTCCCTGGAGCTGCTGGCCCAGCCTGGCTCTGGAGCACTTGCATAACATGCAGAGCATCTAAGTGGGCTCTGCTGAGCTGCAGCAGGGCTCAAATGCTGCCTCTCCTCTATAAATAGAGTGAGTAGGCCAGTTTGCCTTGAGACAAGAATCTTCCCTCCCCCGAGAGCATCCTAAACTTTCATGCCTGATGGAGCTGGATCTGCTAAAGAAGTGAATTCCTGCCTATTAATTGCCCCCTGGTCTTTCCTGTCCCTTTGTCTGTGGTTGCAGCCTCAGCTGTAGTTTCAGTGTTCGTGTTCCAGCCGGCTCCACCCGGGTGAGGATGAGGCTGATGGATACTGGAGGATTTGGTGGTGGGATTGGAGGGTTCTTCCACAGGTTGTTTCCTAGGAGAGAGGAAAGTCTGAGGGCTCACTTGAAGAACACTTTTTCAGAGGTAGCTCTGGTCATTTTCCTTCTGCTGAAGGCAAAGTGGTTGAAGGACTGGTGGCTTTGGGGAACTGCTGGAAGTGTTTCCAAAATGAATTTGAGCTTTGCAGGATGCTGGGGGTAAATCCCATGGGACCAGCTGAGGGATGAACTGTTGCTCTGCTTGTCTGTCTGTCTGTCCCTCACAGTCCTGATCCCTTCTCTGTGAGGTTTGGAGCATCTGAACCTCCTCCACAGCCTCTGCTCAGCCCTGACCTCCCTCCTCACCTCCAGCCCTGCTGTGACCTCATGGGGTATTTTTCATCAGGAAGGTTAAGCCAGAAGCAAAAATAACCTCCCTGCACTTCCCATTGCTGGAACCAAAACTGAGCTGAACTTTAAATGAGTTCCCATAAATCCTCTTGGTGTTCCAAGTTAAACCCATTTTTTTCTTTTTTTTAAATTTATTTTATTTTTACAGCTCTGTTCATCCAGCCCCTGAGAACTTGGCTGAAATTTAGAGCTACACCCCCCCTACCATCCCTCTTCCCAGCTTGGAAATATTTCTGTATTAAAAACCTCCAAGCTGCTGGTTAAACACCAATTCATTTTCCTTCATTCCTGCTGAAAGGAGCAAATGAAGTATGTGGAGGAGCTGATTATTTTGGGATGTTTTAGGCCATTCCTGCAGCCAGGTGTTCTGCTTCTTATTTCCTACTTGGCCCCTGCTCTGCCCTCTGCCAACTTCTCCCATCAGTGCTCTGTTCTCATGGGTAGAGAAAATGATTTGGGTTATCAAAATCAATCTGCTGTGGTTTCCTTGATAAAATGTGTTGGTTTAGTTCATGGATTTCTCCACCATCCTCCAGCTGCCCTGGCCCTTCTCTGCTTTTCTGATGATTGTGGCTCTCTTGCTGAGACCTCAAATTTCCCTTTTCTTTAGCAAATGATTCTTTTTTAGGACTTTCTAAATGGGTTTTGGGGAGGAGGAGGAGGAGGCCTTTGCAGACGAAGAGCTGCCTGTGTGGAGCTCAGCATCTCTGGCAAAGCTCAGGTCTAACTGAGCTGAAGGGAGAAAGGGAAATAATAAACCTCCTGTTTTTTGCCCAGGAGATGAATATGAGGGGCTGATGTAAAAAATGGTGTGTCTGTGAGATATATATATGTACATTTATATATGTATATTTTTATATATATGCATACACATATAAAAAATGATGAACTGGAATTATGCCTCTTGAAATTAGAAACAATTTTGCAGCCTTGTTCCTGCCTATCCTTGGAAGTGCTCAAGGCCAGGCTGAGCAAGCTGGGCTAGTGGAATGTGTCTCATGGCAGGGGGTGAAATGAGATGATCTTTAAGGTCCCTTCCAATCTAAACCAATCTGGGATTCTGGAATTCTGGGATTCTGAGATTCCTCTCTTTTCTCTTTGTCCTTGATCTGTGGCCCAGCCAAAGCTCGTTTGGGGGCAGAGCTTTGCTCCCCTGATGGCTGAGGGAGGACAGGGCTCAGCGTGTCCCTTGAAGGAGATGTTTCATGTCTTCATCATTCCTGCTCTGAGGTGGGTTTGAGGAAGGTCCCTTTGGTGCCAGGTAGCACCAGAAAAGCTGAGGCATGTTGTTGAGCACTGCAGGTGGGAATCAGCATCACTGGGGGACTGGCAGAGCAGCCCCCCTCACTTGGGTCAATTTTCAATAAAGCACCAGTAAAGAAAAAAATGTTTTTCCAATTTTTTCCCCTTCTAAAAGCCGTGACACATGTTTTTGTATTTGTTTAACTTGTCATGCTGCTTTCTTTTTTTCATCCTTATTTCTTATCTGTCTGGGAACAGGGCCTGGTTGCCCTTTAGGAGTTATTGCTTTTAGTTTCCAGCACAGTGCTCAGTGTCCTCCAGACAGAGTATTTAGGGATTAGAGGGTATATGTATTTATTTCTCTCTGGCTTACTGACTTTAACGCCTTTCAATCCCACTGAAACATGTTTCTTGTCCCAAGATTTGGAACTGATTCTGCTTCCTCCTTTTTTGGTGGCTTTCCTCCCTGGCTCATAAATTCCCCCAATAAATCCATGGGCGTTGTCAGCTGAGAACAGGTTTAAAAAAAACCCCCTCTGCGTAAGGAGCCAGCGCGTCCCGAGCTGTGACTGTGACACCTCCAGCCTCAAATCGTGGCTTTTCGGGGAGGAGAAGGGGGGGGGGAGAAAAAATAGAAGGGACAAAATTGGTTTTCTGCTGGTTTTGCTCTGTCATCCCAAGGTGGATCTGCAGCAGCTCCCAGAAAAATCCTCCGGAGATGGAGATGAATCATTTCCCAGTTGGGGCGGTGCTGGTGCCGCCTGTGGAGCCGGGGGAAGCCGGGATGTCTTCAGGCTCCTCAATAATGGGAACCTGTGGCTGCCTTTTGTGCCACTTCACATGGGAGAGGCAGTTGCAGCCCACTCAGGAGACAAATGATCCAAGGAAAGATCTGTTTGTCTCAGAGCTCCACGAGCTGCGGCCCTTTTGTTTCTTCTGAAAAACAGATGGGAATTTATGGGGCTGGGAACTGCTCAGGGAAGGTCAGTGGAGGTTCATAGAATCATGGAATGGTTTGGGTTGGGAGGGAATTTGAAAATCATCCAGTGCCACCCCCTTGCCATGGGCAGGGACACCTTCCACTAGCCCAGGTTGCTCCAGCCTGGCCTTGGACACTTCCAGGGGTGGGGCAGCCACAGCTTCTCTGGGCAACCTGTGCCAGGGCCTCCCCACCCTCCCAGGGAAGAATTCCTTCCCAATATCCCATCTAACCCTGCCCTCTGGCAGTGGGAAGCCACTCTCCCTTGTCCTGTCATTCCAGGCCCTTGGAAATAGTCTTTTCATCTTTTTTGTCAGCTCCCTTCATGTCCTGGAAGGCCACAATCAGGTCACCCCAAAGCTTCTCCTCTCCAGGCTGAACAATCCCAATTTCCCTCAGCCTTTCCTCATAGGAGAGCTGCTCCATCCTAGTCTGCATAAAATCACAGAATCATAGTTAGAAGGCACCCACAAGGAGCATCAAAAATCATCTTCAAACAGTCTGGAAAACCACAGGAGTTGAGGAATTGAGGATATTCTGCTGTAACTCATTTTCTGCCAAGTTTTGGCTTCAACACACCTTGGAGGGTCAGTGCTGCTCCTGGTATTGGTCAGGCTGGACTCTGCTGTCCTTCTGTGCTTTGTGATGTCCAGGGCAGGGACAGGCTGGGAGAGCTGCCAGTTCTGGGGGATATCACAGCAGTGGGGTCACCCTCCTGTGCTGTGCTTTGAGACAGGTTTGGGATCAAGGCTCTGCAGGAGAAGAACCAGAGCGGAACCAGAGAGGAACTGGCAGCACCTTGGGGGAAACAGAGACAGAGGAACCCTGAGGGGGACATTTATTTAATGTGGCTGCTTTCCCTGCTTTCCAGCAGAACATCCTGTCCCTAATCATGGGGGTGATTTCCTCCTCCTCCCTGTGCTTCATCCCAAGAGTTTCTGCTTTCTCCCCTTCCATCCCAGATGAAGCCTCCAAAGGCACTTGCTGCTCTGTTCCTGCTCCTGCTGCAGCTGCCTCTGGTCCTGCTGATGGACCCACCGAGGTGGAAGCACCTTTTGGTGGGAGCAGGACCTCATTTCTGCTGTGGTCTCGCTGCAGGTGGAGAAGTGAGGACCAGAGGATCCAGGGAATGTAACACGCGCTTGGGAACAGCAGAGGGAGCTTGGAGATGGGTGTGGGACCCAGCCCGGGGGATTTTGGTCTTCTCCTGGTTTGAAGGCTCTGGCTGGAGCCCCCGGAGCTCTGCCATGCCCAGAACTTCACCCACGTGTCCAGGAAGGGAAGGGACACGGGAGCTGAGCAGGCCCTGATGGTTTTTAGGGTGTGTGAGACCTCCCAGGCTCGGCTGTGGTTACACACAGCATTTACCTTCCCCTCCTCATTCTGGGAAGCTCTCACACTTGAACGAGTCCTTGTTAAGCCCCTGAGCACAGGCTCAGCTCTGGACACGTGTTTAAGTGCTTTGCAGAGCAGAGCTCCTCTCCCAGGTCCCTCCTGGGGAGCAGAGGGAGCCCAGGGACACGAGTGATGCAGCGTGGGCTGGGAGTGGCTGTGACACTCTGATCCAGTGGGAAAAACCCATGGAAAGGCACCAAGGTCCCTGGGCTCTTTCTCCCAGGTTACCAGTGGCTTTCAGTGACCCTGGACAAGGCAATTCATGTCTCTCCAGGCTGCCTGCCTGCTTGGGAGAGAGGAGCTGACCCTGATCCACCAGGAGTGATGGGAAGAGCTGTGGGAGCTTGGGTGGGCACAGGAGGGATGTGGAGCTGCCCCCGGGGCCCTGGAAGCATCTTCTGCTCTTCACCCAGCCCATATCCACGTTAGATGCCTTTCATCATGTCTTTCATGATAAAAGTTTGTTGGTTGGTGGTGGAAATGCATCTTCCACGGGGTGTTTTGAGTTTCAGACAAGGGGAAGGATGGATCAGAGGGATGGCTCAGTGCCACGCTGAGCCTGATGAAAAGCTTTCCTTTCAAAGAGCTCCCCCGTATTGTTCCCAGCTCGTGTGTTTCGGGACTTCACTTGTTGTTTTGCTCTTTGTTAATCACCACTGATGGTTCTCACTCTACTGATTCTGGGGGTTGTTGGTTTTTTATGGTTGGGTGTTTTTCTGCTTTAGGAAAAAGGCTAAAAAAAGGCCCCGAATCCTAATTGACCTGGAAAACTGCTGGGAAAAGCGAGGCCCAAAGGGGCTGTGCAGCTTGTGAGTGTTGGTGCTCACACAGGGGAAACATCAGTGCTGAGCAATCCCGGTGGCTGTATGGATAACAGGGGTGCTGGCTGCTTCCCTGCAGCCCTGAGTCGGGTCTGACTCACTCTGACTACGGAATTCACACTCAGCACTGGGGAACAAAGCCAGGAGGGCTCTGGGGTGCTTGCACTGCCCACATCATAAAGTGCTTGTGGTGCTCTGTGTGTGAGCCCCTGTGCTGGGAGCTCTGAGGAGTGGGGTGAGAGCCAGCCCTGGCTCTGCCCTGGCACAGCTCTGGGGGATTTAGGCTGGATCTATGGTATAAACTCATCAAGGTGGTGGTGGGTGTGTTTGTTGTGCAAGGAGGGCTGAGCTGCTGGGGCTGCCTGAGCTGTGCAAAGTGCTGCAGACTCGGCTTTGCTGATGGGGCAGGTTGGGATGAGAAGTCACTGCCCTCAGCTGCAGGATCCTATTCCCCCTTAGGAGGAAATTGTGGAAGTCAGTAGAGAAAATCATGGGAAAAAGCTCCCCCTCTTTAAATGGAAATCACAGACTTGTTTGTGTTGGAAAGGGACCTTAAAAACCATCTCATTCCACCCCTGCCATGGGCAGGGACACCTTCCACCAACCCAGGTTGCTCCAAGCCCCATCCAACCTGGCCCTGGACACTTCCAGGGATCCAGGGGCAGCCACAGCTTCTCTGGGCAACCTGTGCCAGGGCCTCCCCACCCTCCCAGGGAATGGAGGGAAGGTCACATCTCTTCCAAGGAGACGAGATCATGGCTCTGCTTCACCTCCTCCAGGTAGGGGAGCACCTCCATCTCCTGTGCTCTGGGTGCCCCTGGCTCCAACTTTATAAGAGAGATCTAAAGCTGCTGGAGAGTGTCCACAGGAGGGACACAGAGATGGTCAAAGATCTGGAAGGGACCTACAAGGAGTGGTTGAGGTTATTTGCCCTGTTCAGCTGGAGAAGAGGACACCCTCAGCGGGGGCTGCAGCTCCGATCTCTGTTCCCTGTGAGCAGGGACAGCACCCAGGGAAGGGCTGGAGCTGTGCCAGGGCAGGGTCAGGTTGGATCTCAGGGAAAGGTTCTTCCCCCAGAGGGTGGTTGGCACTGCCCAGGCTCCCCAGGGCAGTGGGCACAGCCCCAAGGCTGCCAGAGCTCCAGGAGGGTTTGGACAACGCTCTGAGGGACAGGGTGGGATTGTTGGGGGGTCTGTGCAGGGCCAGGAGCTGGGCTGGGTGATCCTTGAGGGTCCCTTCCAGCTCAGCACATTGTGTGATTCTGTGGCTTTGTATCAGTCACACCATGGCCACTTTTCAAATACACTCCTAGAAAAATTCAGTGCAGGGTTCACACTCCTGTCCACCTCTGGAATGTGGAGAGCAGCAGGGACTGCAGCAGGAGCAATGAGGTTTGAAGGCACCTGGGCTAGTGGAAGGTGTCCCTGCCCATAGCAGGGGAGTGGAATGAGGTGGTTTTTAAGGTCCTTTCCAACATAAACCAGCAGGACCCGGTGTTGAGTCCTCTGCATTCAGCATTTGAATGTGGAGTGTGGTAAATGAAGGGGGGGTTTGAAAGGCAGCTGGTTCCCCCTCTCCCTCAGTGCTGGCTGAGGAACAGGCGTGTAACGAGATCAGACTGGTGGTTTTTAAGTGCAGCTGAGGCTGATTTCACGTGCTGAAGGCACCACAATTCCAAAGAGATGCTTTTAATGTCTGAAAAATGGAAATGAAGTGAATGCCTGCGGAGTACCAGAGGGAATGAGGCGATGGTGAATGAAATAAACTGTGTGATGACAGGAGAGAGGAGAAGGAGAATGAAAAACAGGGAAAAGAATGGAGAGGAGCAGGGAAATAATATCCCCAGCTGGATCCATGAAAGGTTTGGCTCCTGGCTTACTCTGAAATTAGTTAGTCAGATACATGAATACTGCTGTGACTCTGGTCCTCAGGTTTTTTCCTAATTTTGGTTGGTTTAACACTGCAGTTTTTTGCTCTAGTTTTGGGAAGATCTGGAAGATTGAGCTCCCAGTGCTCCCAGGATGTACCAGCTTGGAAAAAACAGGGGACATGTGCCACCCATCCCCAGGGACAGGTCACATCCCAGCTGGGTCTGCTGGAGATGGAGGGATTTCTTCCAGTGTTCTGGACCAGGATCTCACCTTAAAGAAACCTCTCCCAACAAAGAAAACCACCCACAAGACTCCCCAGTGAGATAAGGTTCCAACAAAAGCCCATCCAAGCTACCTCATCGAGAGGTGTGATTACAGTGGTGTCAGTTTAAGAATTAAAAGCAGTGTTACAAATATATTCTACAGAATTAGTTCCTCCTATTCACCTTCCTTGGGAAAAACTACTCACCAGTTCACAGTCAAGGCAGAACCTGGAGTTTCCACTGTGCCAAAACTCTTTTGCCGTGTCAAAATCCATATTTGGAAACCTGAAATGAGAATTTTCAAGGAAAATGGTTTGTTTTGGGTGGGAATCAAAATACTTTCATTTCATTTTTAGGGTGTGCTTGTGGTGTGAATCTCAATAAAATGAAAGTAAACATGTTTTCAAAATAAAACCAAACATGTTTAACCCAATAAGACAGATTGTGCCTGTTTCCCTAAATGAAGTTTTTACAAGCTTGAGCCCTTCCCAGCAGGAAGTTTTGATCTGATCAAATTGTCATTTTCTGTCAGAAAACTGTTCTTCCAGAAAATCTGCAGCCAGTTCCAATCAATATTTTCCTTTCTGGTGCTCTGGGCAACCTTGGAAATGAATGTCCTGGTGCAGTTTGTTATAAGGTTTTTCCTGCTCTTTGTGGCATCATTCAGCTGGATTGGAGACAGAGGGGGGTTTATACCCCCATCAAACCTCCCTGCTGAGCTCAGCACAACCTGCCTCTCTTCCTGAAGCTGCCAGAGGCCTCCAGCACATCCCTCCTGTGCCAAACCTCTGAGCAGCTCAGGGCAGAAATGCTCCTTCCAGGCCACACATCCCTGGAAGTGTCCAAAGCTTGGATGAGGCTTGGAGCAACCTGGGCTGGTGGAAGGTGTCCCTGCCCATGGCAGGGGTGGAACTGGATGATTTTTAAGGTCCATCCCAAACCCTTCCCATCTCTGACTCGTGACATGCACTGTGTTCCCTGCACAGGGCGCTGGGCACTGAGGTGGGTGACAGCCTGTCCTGTCCCTGTGCCAGGCTCAGCCAGGCTCCCCCAGCTCTGGCACTGAGGAGGGGGCACGAAGGCAGTGGGGTCACCCTCAGGCTGTGCAGCTCCTCCTGGGAATTCCCAGCTTGGCTCCCATCTGGAACAGGGCTCCAGGTGCCTGTAACTGGGCCAGGGTGTTCATGTGCCAGTCCAGCAGCAAAAACCCTCCCAGGAATTAAGGATCAAAGGCAGGAAGGGAATTCAGGCAGCACTGAAATTCCCACTGACCCCCGTGACTGCTTCCACGTGCAAAGACAACCCTGGATGCCACTTGGAACCTCTGCTCTTCAGTGCTTCCCAACAGCTGTCCAGCTGAACTGGGAGCACTGGGATCACAGGGAAATGAGATGAACATCAGCACAGCACTGGTGCATCTTCCCACCTCATGGCAGAGGGGCACATCCAAACTGGGAGGGCTCCTTTTGGACTGGGATGTCCTGGGAAAGGCACATCCCACAAAAGGTCCATCCCAGAGGTTTGAAAGGCACATCCCAGGGGTTGAAAAGCACTTCCCAGGGGTTGGAAAGGCACATCCTGGATGTTTCCTACCTGTTGGAAGCTCTGCCTGTGTGAGGTGCAGTTGGTGCTGTCACCCAACATCTGACCTGGCTTTGCTGCCCTGGACAACAACACTGCAGCCCCTGGGCAGCCCAGTTCCCTCTGGCACATCCATAATTCCCCAGGGTGTGTTTTGCACTCCCCTAAATGCCTGTGCTGGAGGCCAGGAGTCTGTTAAGGTCACAATTAAAACACCAAACTCGTGTATTTGCCATGTTACAGAAGAACTCCTGAATTCCTGACAGAAACAGGAGCAGCAGGGCTGTTGGGAGAGGTCATGATTCCTACAAGGCCCTCTGGGAAAACAGAGCAGCTTTCAGGAATCCATTCACCAGTTCATGGTTGCTTGATGAAAAAAGAAAAAAAAAAAAAATCCAGGTGTCTTTTCTTGCAGCTTTATAATTTGTTCTAACAGCAGAACTACTCCTCCCAAAACACCTCCCCTCACTGCTCAGCTCCAGCCCTGGACATTCCTGCTTTCAGCTCAGGAGGTCACCAAGCTCAGGTTTTGTGTTTTACACAAAAATGGAAACATCAAATAAGAATTGCTCGAAGCTCATCCTCTCTCCTGGTAACTTTGCATCCCATCTCTACCCCAAAGAGAGATGCTGCCCCAGCCCCAGCACCCCTTGGAAGCAGAGAGCATCTGGGACTTGTTTCATGGAATCATTAAGGTTGGAAAAGCTCTCCAAGATCATGGAGTCCAACCATTCCCCCAGCACTGCCCAGGGCAGCGGGAACTGGGCAGCATTTTGGGTTCTGCAGGATGCACCATCTGACTGGTTCCAGGGTGGGATGAACATTGGAGCAGAACAACCTTTCCCCATTCTGGGACCAGATTCAAGTTGAGGTGTAGTTTCTGCTGTGAGTAACCAGAATGGGCAGCTGAGGGGTTTGGGTCTTGGAGGAACAAAATAAGAACATCTTGTCCTGTTTTAAGGCCCTTCCTGACCTGGTTTGGGTTGGTGTTTAAGCAGACAGGAGCAGATGTGTCCTGCTGGAGGGGTGGGACTGGAACTGCTCACTTTGATAACCCCCCTGAGGGCTTGGGGGGGTTTGTGACACAGGGAACAGCTCCAGGGGAACAGGCACAACTCACCCGGGAGCTTCCGGCAGCGTCACCTCCGAGCTCTTGGATCAGGAGAGCAAACTTCAGAGAGAAGCTCTGCTTGGGTTTGGGACAACATTGCAAGTTTAAAGAGTGCTCTAATCCTCAGGCTGCTGGGGGTTTTTGAGGCTGTCCTGGTGGAGCAGCTCTTCTACTCCACAGCAGTGACCTGAGTAGCTGTTGAGGGTCCCTTGGTGACATCCCACCTGCCCTTGGCCACCTGCCCACCCAGCCCAGGTTCATCTGCACAGAGAGAAGCAGTTTCAAGAGGACAAACACTTCCCTGCTCCCATGTCCTACAGCAAGGACCCTGTTTTGGTAGAAGATCTGCTCACTGGGATGGGCAATATGGCCCCCTGTGCCAACCTGGAGATCCTGGGACAGGACAGGTGGAATCAGTGCTCTGCCTTTCTCTGGTGTGGTTCTGAATTTAACCTTCCTCTTCCCAACCCCATTTTATCCTTTGGCACCAAAATATCTGACCTGAGGGTCAGCAAACACAGCTGAACCTACCTGGGAGATTGTTGGGGATGTGTTTCTGTAGGGAATGGTGCTCCAAAAACACCTCCCAAACCAGCTGAAGGTTTGCTCTGAACACACATTTTTCCTGGTAAAGCAGTAGCTCCTGATGAGCTGCAGCCACACAACAGGTGGGAGGAACCAGGTCCATGAAGAACAGGTGAAAAAGGATGGGTGGGGTGTGGCTGCTAAATCCTGAGACTCCTTTTCCTTTTCTCTGAGCCTTCACAGCTCTGTTCATCCCTGGGGAGAGCAGAACTGCCAGGTCAGACTTGCTGCCTGCAGGGTGGAAGGGCTGGGATTTGGGAGAGGTGGAGAGAAGTGTTGGTCACAAAGCCCCTGCTGAGGCAGAGAGTGACTTTGCAGCCTGGTCCTGTTGCTGTGGGGAAGCTCTGCCACCTGAGGTAAGACCAGCTCCTGATCCAGGGTATCCATCCCTTGGAGCCCCTGTCTCTGTGGTGCAGCTCTCCCAGCTGGGCTGCCCTGAGCACTCCAGGGGCTTCCAGGCATCCCTCTGACCCTGATTTCTAATCCTTGGTCTAATTTTTTCCACTTCAGTTGAACAAACTGAAGAAAACTTGCTCCAAAGTGCTTGGTGGAACCAGGTACTTGCTCATTATTTATTCTCACTGGAGGTGAAAATCAGATGTTGCTCCTTTTTACTGTTTTTATGTATAAATTTTAAAGCTTGTTTCTGCTGACTTGTGGAGAGTTATCAAAGTTAAAAGACCACTTTGAGCCACCTAATTTAGCAGACACCGAAAGGAAATGTTTGATTACTCCTTCAGCTCCTCATTTTTCCTGGCTGAGTGTATTTACTGCATTCAGCCCAAATGAACCAGCACTTTTGCTTTCCCTCCACATGCATTTTCCTTTGAGAAAGTACTTTCCAGAAGGAGTTTGCTCAGCTTTCTTCCATTCCCACTGTTTAGAATGAGAATGAAAATCACATTTCTCCTCCTCAGAGGGTGTTGAATGAGAATCTTGTGTTATTTAGGATGCACACCAGTGCTTTTGTAAGGGATATTCTGTGTGTGGATGGAAGCTGCTGTAATATGTTATAAAGAGGTTTTATTTTCCACAAATGGTGGTTGTGTTTGCCCACAAGCTGGGAATGTGCACGTGGATGTGCTGGAAACATATTTTTGTGTGCCCCAAACGACCTTTTGTGTGAAGGAGACCTGTCTGAGGCTCTGGATGTTGGTAATTGCCTCTTAAATTTCTTTTGGGCAGCTGTAGAAGACGAGTTTGTGTTGCAAATACTGAGGCTAAACCTTACCAAGTTGGCTTATGTGTGTTAAAATTTTTATGAGGGTAATTACTGGAGAATAATTGAGAGTCTTGCTCTGGTTTGACCTGCATCAATTAATTTGTTTTCCCCCTCAGTGGAAGAGGATGGTGCTCTCCACCAGCTGAGCTCTAGGGTTTAAAAATAAATTTTCTGCTCCTTCTGATGCTGGGATGGAGATGGAAAGAGAGGCCCTGTTTCTTTATGAGGGTTTTTAATGAAATCCACTCACCCCAGGAATGCTACAGATCCCCAAAGATGCTGCCAGGGACTGTGCAGATTGGATATTTGTCATGGAATGGGTTGGGTTGGAAAGGACCTTAAAGATCATCTTGTTACAACCCCTCACCATGGGCAGGGACACCTTCCACCAGCCCAGGGTGCTCCAACCTGGCCTTGGACACTTCCAGGGATGGGGCAGCCACAGCTTCTCTGGGCAACCTGTGCCAGGGCCTCCCCACCCTCCCAGGGAAGAATTCCTTCCCAATATCCCATCTATCCTGCCCTTGTTGAGCCCTCCTTGTTCCTGTCTCTAAGTGTGGAAGTCACACAAAGGCTCTTTTCCTGCAATCAATTATCCAGAGCTGAATGATCTAAATATAACCTTAAACCAGCAGCTCCCTGTCTTTGCTGTGCTGGGCCCCCAGAGCTGGACACACAGGTATCTGTATTTTTTGGGTGCAAGGCAGAAAGCTCTGGGCTGAGCCATTACCCATCTTGGGGTGGGCAGAGGTTTTGTTTTTGGCACCACCCTGCTGCCCAAATGTTCAGCAGAAATATTCTTCTTGTTTAACCCTGCTAAAGAATTGATCTGTGACTTGTCAGTGCTCACAAGTGGCTGAGGCAGGTGGAGACAATTTTAGCATTTTTTCTGCTCCTCTCAGGGCAAAACAACCTCATCCACTGCACCCTGGGGAGGGTGATCCCCCTGTCACAGGGCCCTGTGGTGTCACCAGCCCACCCTGCAGAGGTTTCTGCCAGCAGGGAGAGGTGCTGGGGAGGGTGGTCGTGCACTTGCACCCCCAAGGGTGACAGGGACTCCCCCCACTCAGCACATCCCATCAGTCTGGGGAATGTTTTCCAGACCATCCCCTCGTGCTCTGTAACCCACAGCCTGGGGAGTTTCTTTACAGACCAGCCCCAGGTCTCAGATGCAGCACATGAATCCAGCTGCTCCCAAAACACTGACTTAGTGTGTGCCCAGTTGTGGCCCCTCAGCTCAGGAAGGACATGGAGGGGCTGGAGCAGCTCCAGACAAGGGCAACGAGGCTGGGGAAGGGTCTGGAGCACAAGTGCTGGGAGGAGCAGCTGAGGGAGCTGGGGGGGCTCAGCCTGGAGAGGAGGAGGCTCAGGGGAGACCTTCTCCCTCTCTGCAACCCCCTGACAGGAGGGGGGAGCCGGGGGGGGTCGGGCTCTGCTGCCAGGAACCAGCAGTGGGACAAGAGGGCACAGCCTTGAGCTGCCCCAGGGCAGGTTTAGGGTGGCCATTGGGAAGAAGTTGTTTGCAGAGAGAGGGATCAGCCCTTGGAATGGGCTGCCCAGGGAGGGGGTGGAGTCCCCGTCCCTGGAGGTGTTTGAGCAGAGCCTGGATGTGGCCCCAGTGCCATGGGCTGGGTGACAAGGTGGGGTTGGACTCAATGATCTCAGACATCTTTTCCATCCTATTTGATTCTGGGATTCTGTGACTTTCAGGGATAACGAATTTCCAAGGGATTTCAGGGATGCTGTGCTGTCCTGCAAGCCCAGGGGCTGCAGCTCCCATTGGCCCCGTTGCAGCTGTGAGTGGTGTGTGCTGATCGCTGCCTTTTGTTCTCCGTTGTGCCTTTTAAAGATGAAAAGCTCCCTGAAATCGGGGCAGCTTTTTGCCAACCTGCTCCTGGGGAGGTGTGTGATGGTGCTGCCTTGGTGTGCAGGGTTTGAGGGCATGTCTTGAAAGCCTTTCTCCCCCTGGGTTTGCAAGTGGTCTCCTGGCTTTGGCAGCTGAGTTTGGAGGGACCTGGGAGATATCAATCCATGGTGCCCAGGGATGGCACAGCTCTCACCTTCTGTCAACAACTTTTGGTGATCTTAGAGGTCTTTTCCAACCTGAATGATTCTGTGATTCTGTAATTCTATATTTGGAGGTTTATACTGTACTTATTGACATTTTTTTGGTCAGTGGTGATCACCACAGGTTCTGGTTCTCAGGGGCTGATCTCAGTAAGGAATAGATGTTAGGCTCAGCTTATTTATACCAGATAAATATCCAGCACTGTAGAAATGGCAGGTTATGATTTCAGGATTAAAAGATAAAAAGGAGATACCTGATGGTGGAGCAAGCTGGGAACACCTTGGTGTGTGGAATAAAGGCCTGTATTCCATGGAAATGTGGGGTGTGGGCAGGCTGGGCAGGGGTGTGTGCTTTGGCACGGCTGGTTTTGTGCTCGTGGTGTTGTAAGAAGATGGTCTTTAAGGTCCTTTCCAACCCAAACCAGTCTGGGATTGTATGAGAAATGCTGCTGAGGATCATCCTGCCTGGAGGAACCACCCTGCAGGGCTGGGGATGGGAGGGCAGAGCCTGTCCCAGGAGAGGTGGGGCAGTGAGTGCTCTTCTAAAATCACTGCTTGTGTGGTTGTGGTGAGGGACTGAACACGACTGTGCTGCAGGGAGGCACCCACAGCCCTGGGGCTTTTCCCTGGGTATTGATCCAGGGGCTAAGGATTCTCATGGAAGTTATTTAATATAGGCTTGTTTTAACTTTATGCCTCCAGCCAAGCCCCCTGTCCCTGCTGCCCCAGCTCTGTGTGCAGCTGGTGGCAGATTCCTTTCCAGGTGGTTTCTGGAATGAGCTTTGGGAAGCACATCCTGCAAAGCTGTAAAGGGCTGTTGCTGGAGCTCTGCACTGTGGGGAGATGCTGCTGGAAGGGCAGGTGTGGATGTGGAAGCACATCACTGTGCCATCCCTCTCCTTCCCCCTGCCCTGCTGATGCTGCTGGAGACCTGCAGCTGGCACTGAATTGTTCCTCAGGGAGCAGAAATGTCCCCTCACTGCACCAGGTGTCCCAGCAGAGACCCAGTGCCCAGGGATGGGGCAGTTCCAAGCAGTTTGGGATGGGTGCTGTGTCCTTGAAGGACAGGAGTGCCCAGGGAAGATGTTCCAAGCTGTTCAAGATGCTCTTGAAGGAGTTGGGAGGTTGGTGCCAAGCACAGAGAAGCTCTGGGGCTGTGTGAGGACTCTGCACGTCACTGTGAAGGTGGAGATGGAGCACTCTGAGGTGCTGAGATGTTTATTAGCACAAGGGAAAATGAAACCCCACATTTCTGTGCAGGTCAGGAGTTCTAAGGGTTGGGAAGAGGCAGGAAAAGTTCAGCTGTGGTGCCCAGCAAAGCACTGGTGGAGCTGTGGGTCAGTGTCCAAGCTGGTTCTTCTGTGGTGTCTGGAGGTGTTTTCTGAGGGCTGGAACCAAAGCCTTGGGATGGTTTAACTCCATCTTTAAAGGGAAAACACCGGAAATGGGGAAAAGGGGCCAACAGACACCAAACTTTCAGTCTGAGCAGAATTAGTGCAGATTTTGATGCTGAGAGAACCTGTTGTCACTTTGGCTTTGTAGGATATGTTTCCAAATCATTAGAGAATCACTTAGGAAGGGGAAAAAACCTCTTGTGCAATGGGATGAGACAAACAGCACAAGCTGCTGTGCTGGCTGGGAACTGATCCTTCTGGGAGCTTTGCAAAGTACTGTCCTACCTCTCAATTTGAAAAGAGAGAAGAAACTCTGGTGGTAACACTGTAGAGGACATCACATGCTCAGTTATACATTGGTAAAAGACAGTAATTTTTCAAAATGTTCCCCAAAAGATTATAATTAGTACAATTAAGGGTCTCAAATAGTGATTTTTATTCTACTCAATAACAGGACAAAGGAAAAAAACCCAAACCTCTATGAAACAATGCTCCCAACATGTGTAAGGCAACATCCTCATGATCTGTACACGGTGTGCTGCTTTAAGGTTATATTTAGATCATCCAGGTCTGGATAATTGATTGCAGGAAAAGAGCCTTTGTGTGACTTCCACACTTAGAGACAGGAACAAGGAGGGCTCAAGGGCCAGAAGCAGCTTTGGTGCAAATCCACCCAGAGACCATTTGGGTGGAGCTGAGTGTGGGGGAGGGTTGGGGAGAACTTGCTCTCAAGTCCCTCTCCTGTTCTGGGCCTCAGTTTCTCTTTTCTTTTGGGCCTGCCAGCAACAACCAGCAACTGGGGAGCTGGGTGGGTGATGGTGGGAAGGATGTGGAGCTGTTGGAGCAAATCCAGAGGAGGCCGTGGAGCTGCTCCAAGGGCTGGAGCTCCTCTGCTCTGGAGCCAGGCTGGGAGAGCTGGGGGGGTTCACCTGGAGAAGAGAAGGANATCCCTGGAAGTGTCCAAGGCCAGGTTGGAGCACCCTGGGCTGGTGGAAGGTGTCCCTGCCCATGGTGAGGGGTTGTAACAAGATGACCTTTAATGTCCCTTCCACGTGAGCCACTCCAGGTTTCTATGATGGGATGCCCCTCTCCTTCTTGCATTATTCAGCAAGATCAAAACTTAAAACTGCTGTTGTATTTTACCATCCCTTCAGCCTTCCTGGTGGCTGGGAAACAGCCTGGAAGACCAGGATCCGTGGGGCAGGTGCCTTGAAACAAAAGTGCACTTGAGAGTGTGCTGCTGTGGTTTGGGGTGCTGAGAGCCTGGGGTGCCTCAGGACTGGCTCTGTGGTGGGACACAAGTAGCAGCAGCAGCAGCCAGGAGCTCTGTTTTCCTCTCCTTTCAGGGCTTCCCTGTTCCTTTGTTCTCCTCCACAGCTCCACATCTGAGCAGACAATTAACTTCCATGTTTCCCAGCCATCGGGTGGTGGCTGGTCCTGTCGCTGCAAACACGAGCTGGAAACTTTCATTATATTAAGAAAGCACAAAGTCAGGTGGAAGAAGAGATAATTACCTTTCTAATATAATTATGGCTGGGCTGGTGAGCCTTTTATCTCAGTCCTTGTTCTTCTGTTCAACAACAGCAAGGATTAAGATTTGCCAGGTTACGGCTGCCGCTGTTTCCTCCCCCCAGCAGGGAGGGGTTTGTTGGGGGAGCTTTCTGGCTTTTCCTTCAGGAAAGAGGATGATTGTGGAAGAGGAAGGAGCAGTGGGAGAATCCCTCTGTGCTGTTTAAGCAGCTTGGAGGGAGAAGCAGCAGCCTGTGAGTGAGATGGTGTTTTGAGATGATCCCGTGTGACGGGAATTGGGGTTTGGAGCTGGAGCACAGGAAGGGCTGCTCTGATTTGGGCTGTGTGGAATCTCCCCATCCAGGCTCTTGTGTGTCCCTGCTGTCAGTGCTCTGTGGGCTGTCCCTTCTGTCCCTGCTGGGGTGGGGAGGGAGCACAGGCAGGAGGCAAAGCCCTGGGTTAGAGGAGCAAAGAGGGAAAAGCTCCTTGTCCCCATCCCAGCCAGGGGACAGCACCTGATCCAGACTTCAGGAAATAGCTCAGGGTGGGCTTTGGGTCTTGGCCGGTCTCAGTGGTGCCTTTTAAGGCTCAAGACTTCCCTGGATCTCTGCTTCCCAGCTGGAGAGACCAAGGGAATCTGTTCTCTGTGCTGTGGGAAGAGCTGGCAGCCCTCTCCCTGTGTGCATCACAGAGGGGTTTTCCATTGCTTTCTTCCCCAGGCTTTTGAAACACAAAATTATATCCCTGGGACCTTCCTGGGGCACTGTGCCCTCCTCTTCCCCACCTGGTAAGGGATGTGTGGCAGGCATTGGTGTCATCCTCCTGCATCCAACCCTCTGCCCCTTGGCTGATCCCTATGGAGAGTTGATGCTCTGGGAAGCAGCTCCTTGGTCCTCTGCCACCAGAAAAGCCCTGAACAAAGTGCTCTTCCCAGCTGTCCCTTCATCCTTCTCTCCCTGGACAAGGAAGAGGGTTTGGAGAGCTAAAGGAATTAAGAGCTGAAAAGGTCAGAGTGGTACCATTTGCTGAGATCCCTCACAGAACACAAAAGGCATTAAAATTCTGCTGCCTCATCTGTGTAACAAGGGGGAAAAAAGAGTGGTGAGAGGAAAATGGAAAGGGGAATGAAGCCTTCCCTCCTGCAACTGGGTCAGGGGAAGGGAAATGGTGTAAGTTTAACTCTTGTTTAAACTAAGTTTTCACTGGCTTCTCTGTGACTGCAGAGGTTGATGTAGCTGCCTGTGCAGCTCCAGCCTCTCACCTCTGTGTAAAGGAGTTAAAAGTCTTGCTCTGGGTCAGTCACTGGTGTGATGAATTTGGTGGTCTCCCAAAATGAGCTTTCCCCTCATTTTGAGTTCATCAGTTTGCCAGAACTTGCTCTCAGAATCCCGGAGATGCTGGGGATGGGGAGGCAGCAATCCTGGCAGGTGCATTTGATGTGGGTTAAGCTGGAAAACCAGGATGTGAGGATGAGTTGCTGGCTCAGGTGAAGGTCACAGCAATGTCCAGGTTACATCTGCAATCAGAATAACTTCTGGAAAGGTGCTGGGGCTGTGTGGGACATGGTGGGACAGCACTGACATGAGACACCTGCAGTGGGAGCAGGGACCAAACCATGGCTGAACTGGGCTTTGTAAGAGCTGTGGGGGATGAGATCAAACTTAGGTGTCTGTACATCCACCCTCAAAGCACAGGGGAAAACCCAAGCAGAGCCCTGCTGTCCTTTCCAAAGCAAGATGCAGAACTGGAAGGGGTGTAGCCATGTCTCTGAAATCCTGGTGATTCCATCCCAGCAACTCCATAGCGGGTTTGGGGAACTTCCAGGCTAAAATGCTCATTTTATTTCTGAAGAAAAGAAGGGTCTGAGATAAATGGCAAATCCTGACTCTCCCCCAGCCTGTAAATTTTGTCATCTGTGAAATGTAAACTTTATCACTCCAGCTCCATCCTGTGCTCTTGGCAAAGCCACATAATTGATGTTGCTTGGCACTCTCCAGCCTCCTTCTCTGCTCCCCTGTTTTTCTCCTGCACCCACAGACACAAGTTCCTCATCTGCTGGAAACTTTGCTGGAGATCTGTGTCCTGCACAGCCCCAACACCTCCAGGAGAAGGATGTGTCCTGCCAAGTTTGCTCCTTCTGAGGTGGATCCTGCTTGGCCCCAACATTGATTCACTCCCCACCTCATCCTTTGTTTCATAAATGTATTTGAAGTGAATCTGAAGTCCCAGAGTCACAGAATGTGCTGAGGTGGGAGGGACCCACAAAAACCATCAGTCCAACCCTCAGCCTTGCACAGGCCCATCCCCACGGGTCACACCCTGTGCCCCAGAGGATCATCCAAACCCTCCTGGAGCTCTGGCAGCCTTGGGGCTGTGCCCACTGCCCTGGGGAGCCTGGGCAGTGCCAACCACCCTCTGGGGGAAGAACCTTTCCCTGAGATCCAACCTGACCCTGCCCTGACACAGCTCCAGCCCTTCCCTGGGTGCTGTCCCTGGTCCTCCCCTGCCCCTCCTGTACCCCTGTCCAGGAGGTTGGAACTGCACTGAGCTCTGCCCTCAGTCCTGAAGGTGCAAACCCCACCTTGAACCCTCAGCAGCCCATTTGTGCCTGGCTGAGCTTTCCTTGCCAGGCTCCTGGGGAACATGACAACAAAAGGGAAGAGCCAACATCAATCCAGTGCTTCTCCAGGAGTTACAAAGAACTGAGGGAGTTTCCCTGCCTGCCAAAGATGTGATCTGCTGAAGGTTGCTGTGACAAGCAGCACAGTGGCATAAATCTCAAAGTGCCATCAGTCATCTGAGCTGTGGCAGCTGAAGAGGTGAGTGGGATTCCCTGTGCCACGGGAGTGCAGCTGGGAATGGTGGCTGTGGGCACAGGAGGACCTGATGTCCCCAGCTCTCCTGGGGCCCTCATGGCTCTGAAGGTGGAAATGCAGCCCAACTGTTTCCATCTCAAACGCTTGGACCTCATCCCATATCCCAGTGGGAAGGGGGTGTGAGCTAACTCAGGGTGAGGGTTTCCTCCCTCCAGCTTTGAAGGATGGCCACCCAGAAATCTGCATTTTTCCTAATGAGATGAAAAAAATCCTGCTTCCAAAAGGTTCTGATTCAAAAGGTAGAGTTTTCCCCTGGGAGGTTTCAACCTGATTTTAAGTGGAAATGCCTGCTTTCAGTCAGCTTCCCAATAGCACTGGCAGTTAAAAGCAACCAAGTAAAAATAAAATCTCAAGTCTTATTTGAAGGCAAAACAAAACCAAAATGTTTTGTTATTTCCCACTGGGAAACTGAAATTGATGTTTCCCTGAAAACAAACATATTTTAGTGGAGGGGGGGAAAGGCTTTCTCCAGCACAAACCCCTTTTCTGCTGAGTGCTTTTTCTAAGAACTAGCAACACTTCTTGTTTTGCTGGAGTTATTTCCATGGAGATGCCACTTAATCTGAGCAACCTGGTTGAGTGGAAGTTGTCCCTGCCCATGGCAGGAGGGTGAGATGAGCTTTAAGGTCCCTTCTAACTCGAACTATTCTATGAAAGAGATGAAATTTAGGTTAGATAGAGGGGAGGAAATCTTCCCTGTGAGGGTGGGGAGGCCCTGGCACAGGTTGCCCAGGGAAGCTGTGGCTGCCCCTGGATCCCTGGAAGTGTCCAAGGCCAGGTTGGATGGGGCTTGAAGCAACCTGGACTAGGGGAAGGTGTCTCTGCCCATGGCAGAGGGTGGAAGGACCTGATCTTTGAGCTCTCTTCCAACCCAACCCCTTCATTTTGCCAGGGCAGTATTTCTGTTTTGTGCTCTGTTTTAGGTGCTCCTCTTTGCTGGTGCCTCCCCATTTAGGGCTTTAATGGAACGATTTCCAACACAAAAGACAGACAATTAAGGTCTTCTGAACTTAAACTGCTATAAACTACTATTTAGTGACAGTATTCCTGAAGTCCCATTCACAAATTATTCATTCTTCTAATAACAGTTTTGAAACACTGTCCTAATGCTACTCCTGTGTCATTTAGGGTAGAGGTCCCCTGCCCTTTCCCCTGTCCAGTATCAAGCTCAAGAACCCAAATTTCAGATCATTCCTAAGGGAGCAAAGTTTAATTGTTGATAGATTCATGGCAGATTTGAGAGGGTCATTGTTTCTGACAGCGGTTCTGATGGCATCCCAAATCCCTGCCTGGGGCTGGATGCAGGAGTTACCAAATGAGTTACCAGGCCTGGAGCTGCCTCTGCCGCACCTGGAGCTGCCTCCTCCTGCTGTTTCCAGGGCTACGGGAGGAAGGAGCGGCTCAGGATCGCGGGCCGGGGGAAGGCGATGACAAAGCAAAAACCACAACCTCTTACTCTGGGAATCACACCGGGTCTTCCCCTCCTGCCCCGCTGGGACCAGACCCGGGGCTGCTCTGGGCAAACTCCCGATTAACACCGGGGCAAGAGGCTGGAAAAGCGGTCCGAGCTCCTGCCCTGCCCGGCACGGGCGGCTGCAGCTCCGGAGATGCTTTTCTGGGGCTTTTGTTCTGCTCGAAGGGCAGCAAGTGTCGGGTACCAGGAACAGGGTGGCAGCAGCAGCAGGGAGGTGATTGTGCCCCTGTGCTGGGCACTGCTGAGGCCACCCCTGGAGTGCTGTGCCCAGTTGTGGCCCCTCAGCTCAGGAAGGACATGGAGGGGCTGGAGCAGCTCCAGACAAGGGCAACGAGGCTGGGGAAGGGTCTGGAGCACAAGTGCTGGGAGGAGCAGCTGAGGGAGCTGGGGGGGCTCAGCCTGGAGAGGAGGAGGCTCAGGGGAGACCTTCTCCCTCTCTGCAACCCCCTGACAGGAGGGGGGAGCCGGGGGGGGTCGGGCTCTGCTGCCAGGAACCAGCAGTGGGACAAGAGGGCACAGCCTTGAGCTGCCCCAGGGCAGGTTTAGGGTGGCCATTGGGAAGAAGTTGTTTGCAGAGAGAGGGATCAGCCCTTGGAATGGGCTGCCCAGGGAGGGGGTGGAGTCCCCGTCCCTGGAGGTGTTTGAGCAGAGCCTGGATGTGGCACCAGTGCCCTGGGCTGGGTGACAAGGTGGGGTTGGGGCACAGGTTGGACTCGAGGATCTCAGAGGTCTTTTCCAACCTGTTTGATTCTGGGATTCTGTGAAGTTGGGTGGTTTGATGGAGGGGGTGTCACAGCCAGGAGAGGAACTGAGTGGGCAGAGACTAGAGCTGGGACTAAGAGCTCCTTGAATTTTGAACCCAGTCAAATATGAAGCATCTCCTTCCTATAAATCATGGATTAAGTAAGAGACGTGTGTTATAAAGAGAAAACAGCAGCATGGAGTGGAACAGTGACTTGTCTGATTAAACCCCTCAGGTCTTAAACCTACCTTGCTGAACCCGACACGTTTTTAGGACACCAGAGATCAGCAGTGCTGCTTTGGGTTTATTTTTCTCTGCCTGTGCTCTCCTCCCCTGGCTGTAGAGGCAAGTCTGGGATGATTAAGCTCCTAACAAAACACTTAACTCTGCTGCTGAAGAGCTGGGGGGGTTTTCTGGACCATTTCACAGCAATAGGCTGCATCACCGAGGAGCAGCTGATGCTCTTGGCCCACATCCCAAAGCCCTCAGTGCAATATCCTCCTGTGCTGCCTTGTCAGGAAGCTGCTGTGGACCATGGGATGCTCCTCTCCTGCAGCTGTCTAAGAAATTCCTCCTCAGATCTCCCTCTCCTGCTCCCTAATTCAGGTCTTTGTGTTATGAGGAAAACTTGCTGCAGCAAATCAGCAGCACCAACAGAGGCATTTTTGGTGGGTGCTGCTGTCTGGGGGTGTTGCAGCCTGGGCAAGGGGGGGAAGTGAAGCTCTGAAATCCATCCCTGATGCAAGTGGAGCCTGGAAAACTGCACCTTCCATCTCTGCCCTGGAACTGCCCCATGGGCCCAAAGGGACTGCTCTAGAAATTTGGGGAACACAAATGTTTGCTGCTGTGCTGGGCCCTGGGATGGCAGCTTGGATCTTTCAAGGGCTGGGTTATAGAGCCCCAGAAATGTGGAGTTTATGATGAAAGTGCTGCCAGACTTTTATCTGCAGCAATTCCAGGGCTCTCAACAGCCCAGTGGAGAGCAAGAGCTCCGTTATCTGAGCTGCCAATTAATTGGAGCACATTCCCCTGTCCTGTCATAAAGATGTCACTTCCCTGTGCCAGTGACATCGCTGTGGTCTCTGAGTCCCACCTGCCTGTGCTGCCCACTTGCCCTCCCCCCTTCACTCACTGTCCAGAGAGGTTTGGAGTGTCCTTCCCTGGAGGTGTTCCAAACCCACCTGGACACATCCTGAGTGACTGCTAGAGCAGGGAGACTGTTACAGGTTGGAAGGGACCTTAAAGCCCATCCCATCCCACCCCCTGCCATGGGTAGAGACACCTTCCACCAGCCCAGGTTGCTCCAAGCCTCATCCAACCTGGCCTTGGACACTCCCAGGTATCCAGGGGCAGCCACAGCTTCTCTGGGCACCCTGTGCCAGGGCCTCCCCACCCTCCCAGGGAAGGATTTCTCCCTGATGTTCATTCTCGATTTCCCCTCCTTCAGGTTTTGTTTGATGACCTCCAGTGGTCCCTCTCAGCCTGAACTGTTTCCCACCCTCTGTTTGTCCAGGGTGGATTTGGGTTCCTTGTGAAGCAGCAGAGAAGTGCTGCTGTCTCACAGGCACTTTGGTGTGTCCTGCAGGGAGGAAATTTAGTGCAACCTGCTCCTCTTGCTGCACATCTGGCAGCCTGTGCTCCTGTAGGCTGCAGCTGGATCCCTCTCTCCCCAGCTTTCCAGGGAGTCACAGATTATCTGAGTCAGGAGGGACCCACAGGGATCATCAAACTCTGCCTGGGACAGCTCCCCTCAAACAGGGCAGGAACAAGGGTTAAAAAACTCACAAATGAACATTGGTTTGAACTGCTGAGTTGGGAGGGGCTCAGTTTGAGGGGGGATGACGAGGTGAGGAACTCAGGGGGGGTCTGGACAATGTTCTCAGGGATGTGGTGGGATTGTGCAGGGACAGAAGTGGGACTTGATCCCTGTGGGTCCCTCCCAGCTCAGGTGCTCTGTGGCTCTGTGAGCTGTCCAGCTTATCTGGGGGCTGGTAGCTCACATGTTGTGGTTCCAGAAGCTGAGAGCAGCAAGGAGAGGCTTTTTCATTGCACATCCAACGTTCTGGGAAGTCTCCCTTGGGATGTTCATCCTCAGCAGGGCTTGTGGTGGGCTGTAGTCAGGGCTGGAAGGTTTTGTGTGCACACAGCTCCTGGAGGCAGGACCCACCTGGGACTGCCCTGAACCTTTTCAGCTGCAGAACTTTATCTGTACAAAACAGGGAAAAAAGGGGATTTATTTGTCCCATCCATGAAATACTGCTCCCAAAGCACCAAGCACAGGGGCTGTTATGGCTAAATCATCCTAAAAAAACAGGAGGAGGGAAGTTCCAATTTCTGTTTTCAACACTGAGGGAATAAATTCTGACTTTTTCGTGTCCACAGCCCAGCTTGCAACAGGTTTAAAGCTCGGTACAGATGGCTGTGCAATTATTGCCAACATCTCCTCATTATATTAGATAAGGCCCTGGGTTTATTTAGCAGAAGCAGATGGAGGGAATACACAATATTTTAGATGCCTTGGCAAACTGTGTTTTCCTTAGAACAACATTGCACGTTTGGTGTGATAGTTCTGGCCAAAAAAACCCAAAACAACTAAGCAAGAGGAATAATTATATCACTTTAAGGACAATGAGGTGTGTATTTAAAAAGAAATTTTACATGGCAAGTCCTATTGTGATATCTGATGGTTTAGATTAATCCTTGTGGCAAGAGCAGAGTTTCAGCTTCTTTTAAAAGTGTATTTTTTGTGGCTTATAGAATAAAGCTGGAAAATCCAATCCCAGCTGCCTATAAAAGCTGAGAGATCTTATAGTCCTGATATTATTTTTTCAATGATCTCATGGATTTTAGTCCAGCCTCACTGATTCTGGGGCTGCCTGTTCATGTGGTCTGTGGCAGTAATGCACCCCTGAGCAAGGGGCACCTGCTGCAGGTGGGAAAATGTTGGGCTTTGGGTCCTTTGGGGCAGCAGGTTTGGACAGGAGGTGTGTGAGGGAAACACAAACCTCTGCTTGCTCAGAGCATTCCCAGGAAAACCTCCCCCAGAGCCCCCTCTGTAGAAGAGGCACATCCAGGAACCAACTCTTGACCTCCAAAGGAGCCCACACAGCTCTGTGCCCACTTGTAGAGGCACCTGATGTCACCCCAGGCTTTGCCTTCCTCCAGAACTTGGGCTGCAGAGGAATTTCCTGCAGGGACATGGCCAGAAATGGATGGGGGCAATTTTCCTGTCTGGTTGGACCCAACTCCAACGTCATCTCGCTTGATTCCAGCTGTTGTTTGGGAAGACATGGATTGGGGAAGGGGGTAGTGAGGGAGCTCCTCAGGGGGTAAGGAGGGAGTTGCTTGCAGCCCATGGCCCTGAGAAGCAGCTGGAGCCACTCAACACACACTTGAGGAATAACAAACCTCCTGTTTCTGCCCCAGAGCTCGGGGCTGATTTTCACCCACAGCTTAGGGAGCTGTGTGAGCTCAATATTCACTGTGTCATCTGCTGGTGATGAACTTCAGCCACCAAATCAGAGAGCCCCAGGCACGTGGGTGCTGTAGGATGAACACCCTGAGTGCAGGCAGGAGGGGTGCAATGGGGGGGTGATGGCAGCAGGAACCCCTTGTTTGTCAATGTTTTGTGGTATTGTAGGAAGAAAAGCCCAGGAACACTTGTCATTGTGGCAGAGCTGTGCCTGGGGTGGCTTGGTTGAGTTCATGGGTGGGTTTGGGTCTCTAAGTGGTCAAGTGCAAAAGTACATCCAGGTGTGGGTGGTTTTTGGCCAGTTCTGATCCCTCTGGCTGTGCCAGTGAGGCTTCACTGGCTGAGTGCTGGGGAGTGAAGACAAAATGTGGCAGCATGAATTATCTCACCTTCCAATTTCTACCTTTCCCAATTATTTTATGAATGTTCTTGGTTGTCATTTTTTACGTGTTTATCTTTGCTCGTTATCTGCCCTCCTCTGGCTCTTACAGGGTTTGGTGCTGCAGGGGCAGGGTGGAGAGGATGGACTGAGAGAAAAGTCATCCCTCCCAGAACTCCAGAACCAGGGACAGCACCCAGGGAAGGGCTGGAGCTGTGTCAGGGCAGGGTCAGGTTGGATCTCAGGAAAAGGTTCTTCCCCCAGAGGGTGGTTGGCACTGACCAGGCTCCCCAGGGCAGTGGGCACAGCCCCAAGGCTGCCAGAGCTCCAGGAGGGTTTGGATGATCCTCTGGGTGTAACTCTTGGGGCTGGGCCTGTGCTGGGCTGAGGGTTGGAGCAGATGATGCTTGTGGGTCCCCTCCAACTCTACATAATCTGTGATTCTGCAGTTCCAGAAGCCAGTGAGTGGTTCAGGTGGTGGTTTGGTGAGGGGAAAGAACAGCCTGCAGTGCAGAGGCCTAGAAGAGAGTATCACAGAACACCCTGAGTTGGAAGGACCCACAAGTCCATCCAGTCCAACTCCTGGCCCTGCACAGACACCCCAACAATCCCACCCTGTCCCTCAGAGCGTTGTCCAAACCCTCCTGGAGCTCTGGTAGCCTTGGGGCTGTGCCCACTGCCCTGGGGAGCCTGGGCAGTGCCAACCACCCTCTGGGGGAAGAAGCTTTTCCTGAGATCCAACCTCCCCCTGCCCTGTAACTTAAGAACAGGTCTCCTTTTCCTCCTTCCCAGGTATTTTTCCTCCTCCTTCTCCCCCATCCCTCCCCAGCAGCTCCAGCAGCCCCAGTTCAGCCCCGCAGTGGGGAGGGCTGAGCTCTTATCCTCAACTGGTTTGTTCTGCTTTTTAAACACTGATGCAATGTGATAGTGATGGCATTTTCTGCTCAACTCATGAACAGCCACTTCTGGGGCCTGGCCAAATGCAGAGGGTGATGTTCTGCTTCCAAATAACACAGACTTCGTCACGGCTCCCGGGGCAGCCTGGCAAGGAGGCTCTCCTTGGTGGGGACTGCAGGGAAGGAGGCTTGGGATGTGCTTCCAGTGACTCAGACCTCTTGTCTCCTGCTGCCCTGCTAGCCCACCTGGCAGGAAGATACATCCCCCATCTTCCTACCAGCTGTCCCGTGCCCTTTGCCCAGGTTTGTGGTGCCAGCTTGTAGAGAGCAGAGTCCTGCCCCTCCAGGTTTCCTGGCACAGCAGTGAAGTGTAGTGGTTACTTTGGGGGACGTTTTTCGTGCACAAAGGGTTTGGGAGTTTGTAGTTTTCAGGAAAGTGGCAGCTTTAAATCAAGTCAGACCTCTTTGCAGGCTCGACAGGAATTGCTTTCACTAAAAAGGAAAAAGTATTTGAAGTTGGAATTCATTTTAGACCTTGACAAATGAAACAATCCCAAATGGTGGTTCGTTGCTGTTCCCTAAAACAAAAACGCCCAAAG
Organism: Pachyramphus minor; assembly: GCA_013397135.1. NCBI lineage: Eukaryota > Metazoa > Chordata > Aves > Passeriformes > Tyrannidae > Pachyramphus > Pachyramphus minor. The sequence goes on along the minus strand of VYXB01007074.1, from coordinate 81,458 downwards.
TGTTTTGCTGACCCTGAAATTCCTCTCTCCTCTTTAAGAATCTTGGTTGCTGAGCTAAACCCCTCCAGACCTTGCCCATGGGGTGGGGTGTGTGACACCAGATACCTCCAGGAAAGTGCTTTGTGCTCCCAACCCCTGCCCTCAGCCACATCCCAGGGTGCCCATTTGCAGGGCAGAAGCAACATCTCTCCTTTGTGGTTTTAACAGAGTGAGGCTCAAGGAGTGCCCTACTTTGCAGCCACAAAGAAGTGCAGGATGGCTTTAACTCCTCTGTGCTCAGTTTTCCCAGCGTGAGCTCCCTGGAATGTTTTTTGGACATGTGCATTTTCCTGCCAGCTGTCAGCACTGATTGCAAATGAGCCTCCTCTCCTACTCTGCAGTGTCCTGTGTCCATGTCTCTCCTGCTTAGCAGCAACAAGGGCTTGTTTGAGCAATTGCCTCATAATCAGAATATCTTCCTTCACCCTGGGCAGGAGCCAAGACTCAGCTCCCTGCACTCTGCAGAACCTCTTTTGGTGTGTTCAAGTGTCACACAGGGTTTGGCTGCTGCATCTTGTTGTTGCAGGGGAGCGTTTGTCTCCAGCTGCTCCTCTCCCTGCCTTCTCCCTGGAGCCTGGCTCAGGAATTACAGGCAGAAAAGTAGGTTGCAGGTGGTTTGGGGAGGGGACTCTGCTCTCATTTTGCTGTGTCTCCTCCCAGGACTGTGCCATGCAGAGAGGAGGAGGCAGTTTGTGTTCCTGGCTGGGGGCAAATTTAATGCTGGGGACAGAAGGCTCAGAAATGCTCCCGTTTGGTGTGAGACCCAGGAATCACAGAATCATTGGGGTTGGAAGAGACCTCTGGAGATCACCCAGTCCAACCCCCTGCCCAGGCAGGGTCACCTGGAGCAGGTGACACAGGAACACATCCAGGTGGGTTTGGGATGTCTCCAGAGTGGGAGACTCCACA